>VWZN01021279.1:252160-393463 GCA_013396955.1 Regulus satrapa
TAGAAAATTAAAGAAGGATTGTTAGAAATCTGGTTTTTGCTCATGGTGTGACATTTTAAATAGCACGGGGAAATAGCTCCTCACCCACTTCCTTTGCAAAACCTCCTGATAGTGCCATGCCACTGCCATGTGGGAAGTCCTCCTGGGCAAAGCAGGACCTCCTGCTAGTGCTGGCACATGCTGCTTCAGGGCTGGATTCCTCCCACACGTTGCTATTGGCTTTAGGTCCTTACAGAGCAGATTACTTAAGCAAAAGTCCTTTTAGGACTACAAGTAAAATCCTTTTGTGTCAGTGCGTGGTGGGAACTCCTAAGTTAGGACGTGTTCGGCCATCCGATTCTTCTTCTCAGGTATAACCACTTTGGACAGTCCCACAGCAGCATTTTTATGCAGAAAACGTGGGTGCACAGAAATTTTCAAGGGAAGAAAGAAATAACTGGAGGCCTGAATCTTTCCTTCAGTGAAGGAAGGCATGGGAAGGTGAAGGGAGTTGTCGGGGGCATCGTTGTGCCACCAGTGCACGCAAGAGCTGCCTGTCTCCACTACGGAGGTGACAAAAAGCTGGGTGACAACATCTCTTTCTCTCAGGGACATTACAAAACTAAAATGTGTGCAATAAGGTGCCTTCAAAGCCTCAGAAGGAAGCCGCCAACCACGGTCCCTGTAGAGGCCGCTACCTCTCTGAGAACACAGTGTCAGAAGCTCAGGAGCTCCCCTCCAGCGGGGGCCACCTGAAGGGCTGCACATCACCTGTCCCTTTGTTTTTTCTAAATAAATAGAAATAAACTACTCTGGCTGGTGTGCAGAATCACAAAACACACACACACACACAGTTCCTAGCAGGCAAGTCAAGTGATGCCTTCTTTGTTGTGCATATGTAGGTACATACATACCTCTCTCCACACCCATTTCATTATTGTATGGGAAAGTACCCGGAGGTGGGCTGTGTGTGTTTCATTTGCTTGCGTGATCACTGCAGAGAAATCCACTTTAAACAGGGATCTGGAGACTGTGTTTCTCTAGCTGAAATCCAGCTTAATTTTAGAGCAAATACTGCTACCGAAAAGCGCTGCCAGAGTCTGCATTGCACAACTCCAGACAGCATCTTTCACTAAACAATTATATTTTTTCTAGATGTAGTGAAAGCCTTGAAAAAAGTTTACTTGATGTCTAACCAAGCAATGCTGCATCTTCAAATTTGAAGGAGAGCTCAGGAAGTTAGTTTTTTATTATTCTTCATTTAAGTATTATTTTTTAATTGCAGCGTATTAAACATAAAATCTGGTACAATCTTTAAAAATAAATAGGACCTAACTATAAATGGGCCCTGTTGTGTTTTTATCTTTGACAAGCAAGTAATTGCTTCTCAAATTTATCAGTTTGTTTATGCAAAAACCATTTACCAAGCCTAGCTCAAAAGCATCAATTTCATCATTATCATCTTATTAATTTAGCCAAGCTATAACACAGCTGATTATTCCTGAGTAATATCCTCTGCAGCACATCATGTGTGGCAAAACCATCTGTACAGTACCTATTTAATAAATAAACCCTCGGCTAAATGTCTCTGTTTATTGAGAACTAATGTTTATAGAAAATATAATGGAACTCAATAAATAACTCAGCTTCATCAACCTGCATATGAATCAGTATGAAGAACGCTGACATCATCACCTTTCAAGTACCAGAGAAAGCAAAATTACCCAAAAGAGCTATAGAGTCAATATTAAGGCATTAAAACTGCAATGAAGGCATATTAATGCTTAAAACTTCATTGTTGGCAGTAGAATTGCCACCACGGACATATTTTATAACTCTAAGAATACTTAGGCTTTATGACTGTTTCTTTGTTGAGTGCCTTGCACTTAATGTAGTTTTCCACTTTAAATAAAAAAAAACTCAAGATCTTAAAAAAAAATAAGAAAAAAAAAACAGGAAAAGAAAATTGCTGATTCCAAGCATTCATTTAAAAAATAATGCAAACTGCTGATTCCAATTGTTCGGGTGGAGGAAAAGGCAAACTTATTTAACTCTATGCTTCCTGAGCTCCTGGCAGCAGGCACAGGGTGTGCCGAGGTGAAAATTGCTCAGCAGAACTGCACGAGGATTACAGAGCAGTCCATGCACAGCCTAAGACATTATTAATAGAATTCCTGGGTTTAGGGGAAAGAAAAATGAAGAGTTGCAGCAGACATTGGGATACTTATTGATTGCTGGTTGTTCCTACAACAGCAGCTCTCACTCGTTCATTTGATTTGGTGCTTTACAACTGCTTCTCTGCTACAAATCAGGCATTTAAAACATACCTTTACACCATCAGCAAATAGTAACAGATTAATTTCTTACAGCTCCTTTCCCGGGGCCCTCTGAGAGCTATTTTTCTTTGTTTATATTTTGCCGTCTTTATTTCTGAGGAACATCACTCCGTGCACGCAATTTAAGCGAGGGCACTGCAAGGCTGCAGGCACGGGTGGACATCCCGTCAGCATCACCTTCTGCAGTCCCCCCAGGTGCCTCCAACAGGTCGCAGTTCCGTAGGAGACAACTCTCCCCTTGATGAATGCCAAGTCCCACGACGCTGCGTCGGTAACGCGGCAGCTCCAGCCCTTGTGAGGGATCAAGGACACGGTGCACATTCTTATGACTTCTCGCAGCATTTCTCTGCCCGCAGGCAGGGCCACCTTCCCCGCTGGTGGGAGAGAGTGGATCAGAGGGACCAAGTGTAAAGCGCAGAAAACATATTTCATAATCCCCTCATTAGCGTGCACGTGATGGGAAACACTCAAGGGTGTGAATATTTTTAACACTGTATGTGTTTACATAAAAAATGTGATTTACACAGATCTTCATTTGCTACGCTGTATAAACTTGCTACATGGATTAGAAGTGGTCTGTCATGCCTTCCTGGGAGAGACAGAAAAGGGACACTGAGGTCTGAAGTACCTGCTGCTTTGCTTCCTGTGTGCAAAATGGCTTGAAAAGAAAATAAGAAAAAGTGAATATGCTTCTGAGTTATGAAAAAAATATGCATTTTCAATTCTTGGAACATTTTGACCAAATAACTAGAGTAACAAGGCAGTAAGCAAAAAATCCCTAATGACTACAAATGGAAAAATAAAGAGAGATTTTTCTCCAACCAGTGGAAATCTGGGGGACCCCCCAGCCATTTCTCTCAGCTTGCAGACTGCTGTGGCACCCTGAGGTCCAGCTGTCCCCCAGCTCAGGGGCTTGGACTTGGGATGAATTCAGCCCTCACACCCTGCAGGCATCAGGAATCACAGCGCATCCCGCTGCAGCCGCCTTTGTTGACTGCCATTCAGAAAGGGTTTTTGGGGAGCAGCTAGGGGACTACTGCTGGGCAGCAGAGACAAATCCCCACACGCTGGCCACCTGCAGCCCCCAGGCCCACTTTTCTGAAGGACTTTCAGGCTGGCAAAGGGCAGGAGCATCACCGGTCGGATCACCCCACCAGTCAGAGCATCACGCTGATCTCTGCTAGTGACAAGGCTGACGGAAACAAGCTGGGTGCAATCCCACATCAAATCATCACGTCCGAGCATCTCAGGCACTCTGCAAGTGCCTTGAGTTTTTCCCATTCTCCTCAACTTATGTTGCACATATGCAGCTCTTGTTTGCCTTCCTGAATAAAATAGCAGATCCACAGCGCTTCGCCGCCTAATGAAACTGAACATATTTAGAACATATGTGAGCCCGCTCGTCGCGAAAAGAACCATTTGTGGTTAACGAAGAAAGTATTCATGGTTTTGCTGCTAATTGCAGGGCGGTCTGCGTTTTCTTTCTGAGGAAAGAAAAAGGTAGCGCTGCAGTTGGAAGCACACAATAGAAGCATGGCGCCTTTTTTTTTTTTTTTTTTTTTTTTTCCTGAGTTTTGATGCCTTTGGATAAGCGAATCGACCCGTGGGGCAAGGGCACGGATGGGGGAAAAAATGTCCTTGAGAATCCTTATGTGGTTGTACATCAGCTGAAAACCCATATGTTTCTTTTAATTATTACTCACACTGCACATGAAAAGATGGGATATTTTCCTCGCTCAAAGTCGATGGAGGTTTGCCATCTATTATAATCTAGCAGGATCTGCCAGAGCTGGAGACTGGCAGCTCCCAGCAGCTCCCAGATAGCAGCACTGCCTACCACAGCCCCATGACCATGGATCTGCCATGGCTCAGGGGCCAAGAGAGTTCTCCTCCTCTCCCTGCTTCCAAGATGCTGTTTCTTGGCCTTTAGGGTTCGCTGGGAACTCAGACTGGTCATGAATAAGAGGTATTAGACAGTATACAGAAAGTATAATGCATTATTATTAATCACCGTGTTTGAACCTACTGCTCTGGGGCAGGCACCAAATCTCTACTAATTTTGGAGCATTGTATCAACACAAATTTTTCTAGCTGTTATAATTTTTTTTGATTTTAATTAATGGAAGTATCTTATCATATCCTACCCTCAAAATTACCCCTGAAGCCTCCCTCTGCTTCTAAATATAAACAATGTGGCTTTTTTCTTTCAAAAACAGAACTCAAATGGTGATTAATATCTCCTTCAGAAGTATAAACTGCTACATCTTCATATTGTGAAATGTGAAGAAAAATCTTATGTCACTATCTTTACCAGATTCAAAAATTCATCATAATGTGTGGCTTGAGAATATATTAGTAAGTGAACAAACTGATACAGAATGATCACAGAACTGGCAAGTCCCAAATGAACCCTAAATTAGAAGCGTGTAAACCATCAATGCACTTGAAGGGACCAATAAGAGTTTTAGCAGAGAAAAATCAGGATCAAAATATGAGATAAATGCTGCAGGGCAGAATATACAATTTTAAAGGCTTATTCATATGTTATACAGAGAGCTGAGCTGATGTTACACAGTCAGTGCTAATGTATCTGCCTGAGTGGGAGGCTGACAATTTAATTCAGAGAAAGAATTTAGGTTTTGAATGAGTTTGCACGCGTACGGAGAGTTGAAGCACTGAGGAAACGAGCTTAGTTCCTAATGAACGAGTGTTTCAGAGGGCTAAAGTTTTAATACATGGTTTTGGTGTCCCTGGTGTCTGGCAAGACTGGAGTTGCTCTAGAGGTGCGCTTGAATGTCAACGTTTCAGCTGACCCTGAAAACGCGGGGCTGAAGGAGGAAAAGGGGAGAGGACTGTGCAGACAAACCCTGTTCTTTACAGCAATACTGCGCTGCAAGCAGAAGGGACAGCAAATTGTCACCTTTTGAGCTTGTGCAGGCTTCCCATGCTCCCCTGAGGGGACTCAGACGGGGGTGCTGGCGTGTGCTGCTGGGTGGGCACGAGGGAAGCAGAGCGGGGCGCCTCGCTGCTTGTCAGAAGCCCAGCTCCTGCCTCCTTGGCAGGGCTTGGCAAGGCTCGTGTGGCACACTGAGACCAGCGCCATGGCAGCCTTGGGATGCAGCTGATGGCATTTCAGCTGGTTGGGTGAGACTTCTGCCGCAGCCACTGGATTTATGGCAATGAACACTTTCCTGAAGGAAAACTGTCCTTAACTGACAAAAGCCTGGCGACTGAAGGTGAATGAGCTGCACAATCATGGGCAGTGTAAGGAGAGGGAGAAACTGAGATACGAGACGCAGACAAGATATTAATTTTTGGCTCTAATATTTTATGAAGGATAGTTTCCCTTTAGAGCTGCCTGGCTGCTCTCAAAGAGAACCCAAAAGGGATGTATTCCTGATTACATCCTTCTGCCCCACTGCTCTGACAGTCGCACATTGGTTTGCACACTAAAACTAAACTAACGTGAATGACTTAAAATAAAGTGCACTCTTTGGGGTGTTCATAAATCGTGATTTATGGCACATTATCAGAGACTATGAGTATGCCATGCAGCAACACCATGGCAAAGTACAGCCAGCACTGAAAAGATTTAGGGCTTGGACTGGAGTGAAACCACCCACAGGACATTGTGGACTGGTGGGAAAAACCTGTCTGAGGGGAAAACTGGGTTCTCCTTCACTTTTCAGAGGGACATGAAAAACCAATATGCTTGTGATTGGTACAATAATCTTTGAGCAAATGAGAAAGAAGGTAACGAGATCATTGGAGCAAGATAATTGTAATGAAGCAGGACTAACACAGCAGCCTTCCTTCAGTGGGAGCCCCCTGCCCGTCAGTGTGTCCTGCCAGGCTCTCATCCCCAGCTGTTCCTCGCCCCGATCACTGGCCGAGGCAGTAGGGAGCGCCGTGCCACCATCACAGCGTGCATACCAAAATAGCCTCAGCAAGGCTGTTAAGAAACTAAATTACATCCTTGATGTCTGCTGACTTCCAGAGGACTGGTTTTGTTTACAGGATGGGTAAGAGCCAGTGGACTAAGCTCAGCAAGAATAGAAACCCCTCCATTACTGTGAGGCCGGACAACAGATGGCAGGAAGGTCACGGGCTGGGTTTGTAACCACAGGGCAGCCAAATGCTGACCTGGTCCTTGGGGACATACAGGCTTGGCCAGCAGTTCCCTAATCACCCTGTCACAGGGGGCATTTTGGGTGCACTGCTCTCCACCACCTCACTGATGACACAGTGGCTCAGGGCACCCAAGGGGCGGGTGGCCCACAAGGTTGTCAGCATCAGCTTCCACCCACGCTCCAGCAGGTGAGAGACACTCGCAGGGATCCTGAGAGGTCAGGAACTTGTCCCTCTGGGCTATTTCAGGTTGCTGATTGCAGGTTGTGACTTTTACTCCCCTCTGTTGTTTGACTCAAGTGTGGTGTGATGGTGGGAGCAGCCAAGGGTGAGGAAGGGCTGTGAGGTTGCTCTGGGGTCAGGCTCATGTGCAGTGGTAAGAGCAACCAACAATGTCACCGGGAAGGCGGATGGTTATCTGCCACCTTGGCATCAAATGGAATGGTGCTGCTCAGTGCTGCTTCTGCTGGGGCTGCCTGCACCAACACATCCCATCACTGCTTTTTCCCTCTCCATAGCCACCTCCCAGCTGAGGCTCCTGGTTCACCCAAAGCTCGATTATTTCAGCTGTGTCTTTCAGCCCTTTTGTACCCCCTGACCAAGGTGCTTCTAGCTAACAACAGCAGTGATTATGAGCTCCTGAGTGCATGAGCATTGCAATTCCTTCCAGCCAGCACCCTGACTTTGGCCATCCAGCTGTTCCAGTACTGCATTCTACTCTGTCCACCCCAGTAGATTTCATGGGGACATTTCCTCATTTCCGTCAAGGTAAATGGCTAAAATACAGAAACAGTCTGGTCCCAAGAAGGATACTTAAAAAACGAGGCAAGTAACTCTTGTATGAAGTCACTCTCTGTGCTAGGATGGATGTGGGCATTCCTGCCTCTATGTGATGCTGCCCATCAGCTCTCACTCCCTGATTCGCCTCCTGCCTGCAGCACCATCATCACCAGGATAAAAGGGGGCAATTATTTTGGGGCCACTGCAAAATTGCCTTTAATTCTTAATGCAATGTGACCTTGATTTTCTCGCTCTCTTTGTTTTCTTTATTCTGATAAAGAATTGTGGTTTACTTTCCTTTGCAAGGTCTACTGCAGCTTCAACAGGAGAAGCTTCTCTTGCCTTTTGCATGATGCTTTATAAAAGACAGTAGTTTGTGAGTGTGGAGTGAGACAGCATTATTTTTGAGGTACCTCAGTAAAAATGCACACACCGTCCCCCACAAATAAGAAATTAATGTCATTGCCAGGTTAACTGTTGCTTGAGAAATACAGAAGCCCTGTTCCTGGAGGCAGCTGTTCTCTGTTTGATGGAGGAGCACACAGCTTGCTGTGGCAAACCAAACTGAATTGCCAGGCTGCAGTTCTGCTGGGGAGCTCCAGCAGTGGAGAGGGCAGCCCCCGTGCTGGAGCAGAGAGATCTGCCATCAGCTCCCTCTCTCTGGCAGGTATCTGGGATGCCCAGGCTGTGACAGGGGTGCACTGCAGCCCAGCCCTCTGGGGTGCCTTACAGCCCGGTGCTCCAGTAAGGGTGTTACATTCACAGTTACCCAGGTTAGATTCTGCCCTGTTGGTAAAACTGTTTTCCATGGAAGACAATAGGCTCCTCTGCTTGCCAAAAGTAGAAAACACTCCTATTGAAAAGCACTTGACAGGAGTGTAAATAAAGATACCTTGAAACAGAAACACTGGGGGAAGGCTAACTTCTGAAATCTGTAACTCAGATGTCAGATCAGATTTGTGAATAGTGGAGAACATAAACAAGTAGATGAGAAGACCGTGATTAATGAAAATCAATGAACTATGTAAGAGGGGCTTTTGCTATGTGGAAGACAAAACCAGGTGAGCAGGACCCTGCCAGGTGCTCTTGGCAGGGCAGCCACGTAGGAACCAAGAGTGGCTGGGGCCAGGTCCCTTTTCGCCTTCCCTCGGGACAGAGGAGCTGTGCCAGGTACCACACCAGGGATGCACCAGGCTCATGCCCTGCCCTGGGGTTCTGGGAGGGCTGCCGGCTCCCAGAGCATGTGGCTGACAACTGCCTGGGGGTTCTCCCTCCAGCCCCTCTTCCCTACCACCAGCTGCTCCCCAACACAGCCAGCCCTCCTCTCCAGCCTCAGTCCCAGCTCACACCAGGGCAGCACAGCTGCAGCCAGAGATAAAGGAAGTGTCTCCCAATGCAGGAAGGTGGTTAAACAGATAAGCTAATTCTCTAGCCCTGCACAGTCATCTCCTCTCCTCTGTGGGCCCGGGAGCTGTGGAGTCCTGCAGGGTGGCCTCGGGGCTGCTCCCCACGCCGGGTCCCTGGCGCAGCACGGGGGGCTTGCCCGGGTAGGGCAGCACAGGCCACACCTGACCCTGCTGGGATGCGGCACGGCATCCACCGAATGGGGCAAGAGCTGTGCTCTGCTGCAGTTGGGTTTCCCTCGTCCTGCAGCTATAATTAGATTTCTCAGTGTTAATATGTTGAATTAAACACCTACTTCTGGGAGGGGAGGATAACAGCGGGTTGTATTTTTTTTTTCCCCTCTGCAAGTAAGCAATTTGCTGCATGCTGTAATTTGTCTGTCTGCTGTCCCTTTATTTTTTTTCCTTTTTTTTTTCTTTTTTTTTGGGACACATGTAATTTTGCTTTGATGAATGACACACATTGGTGATAGCCCTCCTTGCCGGCCAGGCAAGTAGGCACTAACAGCCCGCGGGATGCTTACAAAGAAACTTTGTCAGCAACCGCAGGAGCCAGGGCCTTTCCAAGGAAAACAAGCTGGGAGAATGGGGTGACTGAGGGGGACTGTGCTGATGGCAGGTCAACAGTGACGCTCTGCAGATGAGGAAACCCAAAGGGGATCGGCATCCCAGCAGGTCATGCTTTTGTTGGGATTTACCCCACAGCCCTGTTTTTATGTCAAAGACGAGGAATGGCAGCAGGGAGATGCTGGGGGAGTGGAGTCTCAGCAGAGGCAGGCTTCTGAAGGGGAGGAGGCGTCAGGGGGCAGAGTGATGCCAACCAGAGAGGGCCAACCCCCTGGCAGGCGCCGCTCTCTCCCGACGCCTGCCCCAGAAGGGCTGCCATACGGGCAGCAGATAAGCCACTTGCCATATCCCTCCTAATAGGGGCCGGTGTATGGGTGGCAGGAGCCAGAAGCGGCGTTTGCTGCACAGCCTGCCAGTGAATTCATGACTCCCATCCAAGCACTGCAGAAGCGACTGGCAGTGGGGGAAAGACCTTATGGCATGCAACAATATTTGGAAAACATTTTTTTTTTTTTTTAAACCTCAGGGAAGAGAAGACTAAACATCTGAGTTTTCTGTTAATAGGCTCTCTTAAACAATGAGCTTCAGCTCTTCTGACACTGGTGTGCTGCATGGGATGGCCTTTCCTCACTGAAACTGAGACCAGGCGCTTGGACACTGAAGCAGGAATCAAAGGCACATAGCCCTCAGTGCTGCTGGTAGAGTAATGCTGCCTCCCTAATTGTTTAAAATGCTGAGAGGAAATTTATTCACTCTTAAGGGAACTAAAGTGTAAATGATGCAAAGACGCTACCTGAGCATGTGTTCAGTGCACACCAGGAATTGAGGACCCATGGGAGGCTTTGCTCCCCAGCTCCCTGCAACCAGAGCACAATTTTGACCCCCTGACTGAATGAAATAGGCTCTCCTTCAGTACAAGACACACAAGTATGAGGAATTGCTTGCTAAGCAGAGATGATCATCTCTCTGTCACTCAGTTTTAAGGAGGGCTGGCTGTTCTCTCCCGTGCAAGGTGTCTCCCCCTCCCTCCCATGCAAGCTGCTGCCTCCTGAGAGCCTCTCACATCATGCTGGAGTGCACTTAACTTCTCCCAAACAAAGCCAGCCTGGCTCAAGATGGGCTCTTCAGCAAGGGTCACTTGTCCCCCAGTTCATGCCACTGCCACCGAGCCACCAGGCAGCATGTGTTAGTGCATTGTGAACTCACCACAGCCTTCACTTATTTGGTAGAATGAAAGATACTGAATCAAAGATCCCACCGTTCCTTGCTCTGTCCCTTAATTTTGCAAAAGTGACTCTTATAAAGACGGAGGAAAAGAAACATTTTAAAGTCAGAGTACGAAGTTAGTTAACAGCTTGTGAGAAAGTTTTGATGTCTGAAGGCAGGACCCGACCCAATTTGCTGAGAGGTTCCTGCTGCAGGCAGGGTCTGCAGGACAGGTCAATCCTGCTGCCAGCACCTTTGTGAAAGTCTCACCATGCTTTCCTTCCCTTTGATGTTGGGATAATAATTTTCCAAGCTGATAACTAGGCCTGTGCAATGCTCTGTATGGCACGTGGGCTACTCCTACAGCCAGGAATGGCTGGCTCAGATCCCACAAGACCACAGCTGGGCAAGAGGCTGGGCAGCTGCTGCTTCACCAGCAGCCAAGGTGTGAAGAGGACACACATCCCACCTCAAAAATATGCTCTGCCACGTGCAGATCTGTGATGATCTGTGCTGGGTAACTCAGCAGCTGCAGTTAGGCCACAGAGCATTTTGGGTGCAGAGCAGAGAGGGACTGCAAGAAGCAGGGAGAGCTGGAGACAAAACTCCATGGGACCAGCTGGATGCAGCCACCTGTGCATCGCTGCACTGGGGATAGGAGGGCACTGCCAACACTGGGGGATAACAGGGCCCAGCGTCTCCAGATGGATGGTTTGGGGTGATTGAGTCTGCAGAGTTTCTAAAGCCCTCAGGGATCAGACCTGCTGTCCCAGGGGCGGTGCAGACATTGCAGGGGTACAGTGCCAGGGCCCACGGCAACAGGAAATCTGGGCAGGGCATAAACAAATCTCATTCAGCTCGAGGGTAAAGGCAAGCTGAAAAACATCTGGGGAAAGCTAATCCAAAACACATATGGTTTTTCTTTGCCCAAGTGATTGGGAAGACATGTTCATTCCAAAAAATGGTGTCCATGTAGGGACTTGTGCCCTTGTCCGGCTGCTGCAGCGTGGGGACAGCCTCAGCCACCACTGAAGAGGTCACAGGAGAGCCCACGTGGCAGATATGTGCCCCAAAGCTTGCTGGCAATACACTGGCCCTAAGCAGGGAAACAGAAATCAGGAAGGGGGTGGCCTAAAATGACACAAGTGTTGCTGGGGATAGCAGCAGCTCTGGGGGTCAGAGGAGCCCTTGCAGCTGTGAGCACTTTGGGGCAGAATAGAAATACTGCTGTGATTTCTTAGCAGTGTCCTTGCAGCATCAAGAAACAAGGGGAAGGGGCTTCTCATGCAGGAGCCAGGCAACGGCATCGGAAGAAGAGAGGACTGATGACCCAAAGTGTTTACAATCCCAACGACGACATCTAAAACTGCTAGCGTTCAACAAATCTGGTTGATATCATTCCTTCCCCCTCAGGCAAGAAGGAAACCAGCTCTTTTAAGACAGGACGCCTCTACGCAGCCAAACATAACACCCGTTCTTGTGCAAAGCTTTGCAGGAAAATATTAAAACATCCTGTTGTTTCCCAAGCCTGCTCCAAGCTCCCTCCCTGAACAACCCCACTGCGCCCCACCAGTACTGGGCAGTGTGCTCAGAGCTCCTGCTGCGGATCTGGGCATGAGGGAAGGGAGAAGCAGGAAACTCCTCAATCTTCCCATCAACTCAGCTCACTGAGGCTGGGGTCTGAGTGGTCTGCACAGAGCAGTCTGGCACTCCATGAGCTGCTGGGCCTCACAGCACAGAAGTGAAGGTCCATATTTGGTGCCAGATACACACAGAGTTTCTTCTCTAGTGGGAAGAGGAGATGGCAGTAGTGTCAGGCAAAAGCTGTGCTTAGATGTTCCCCAGGTGACATGGCAGTGGCATGACCATGTCAGTTACCCCAGCATTTTCCCAGGCTCATTATTTCCCAGCCAAACTCAAGCCCATGTTTTTGTCCTTCTCTCTTGTTCACACATGGCTGCCTCGCCACAGCACTTCCGTGTAAAAATTCTAATTTTAAAATATTTTGAGCTCCACTCTGGAAAATCCCATTTGAACCATTAAAAATGTGCTGGAATTCAACAAGTTTATATTTTTCCCAGCCACTGTGCACAAGACCTGCAGTATGAGATGAGCTGAGGGCAAGAATTTTTAAATTGGCTTTAATTGGCTGAAATTGAATCAAAGTTGTAGGAGAAAATCTGACTAGAAATGCGACGATATCTGGTAAGGTACAAACGTTTATTTGCTTCAATTTCTTCATATCACCAGTTTCTCTGAGTAAAACCTGGTCCTTGCTGCACCCAAGGACAGAAATGCCAGAGGATCATCATGGCACGGGGGTGGCACTGGGCCAGTGGCACAGAGCTGTGCTCAGGCGATGGCCTGCACTGATGGCATCAGACTGCAGGAAGGACCAATTGCAAGGACAGCAGGCAAATCCACACGTTTTTCTCTACCTCTTTGGGTACAAGGGTTGGGATGGAAAGAGAAGACACCAGCTGGCAGGGGGCTGTCATGCTTTGCTGGGCTCGTGCCCAGCACTTGGCTCCTCTGTTGGGGCACCAGTGCTTAGCGGGCAGGAGCAGGGGCTGCTTCCTTCTTCCTCGCTTTCCCACAGTTCAGCAGTGCAGGATGCCAGAAACATGCCAAGGTGCTCTGTGCCTCCTATCTTCTGCAGCACAGGGGAAAGTAATTTATCTTAGCATTGCCAAGATTTAGATATTTACTGCCAGCTTGTCTGGCTGGTCGCCTCCAAGCATGGAGCCAGAGGGATAGGAGCCTGCAGGGCATTGTGGTCGGCTTTTGTGAATGGCAAGGAATGCTTCAAGACAATGGAAGTAAAAGCATTATGGGAGCGCTGGATGAGAAAGCTGGAGAAGCCCTACATTGTTCCTGAGTCCCTAAAACATCTCTTTGGATAACACAATCGTATTTAAGAATGAGAAATAGAGGGCAAAGATTATCTTGAAGTGTGAAATTAACAGACTCTTTCCCTCCTGTCTGGAGAAAACTTTAAAGGCTTCCAAGGATAAAGAAAAGGACCCAAAGACCTGAGCCACCTGTGATCTGCAGACGCCACCGCTCTGCCGATGCTGGGGACCTTGAAGCAAATAAGAAGGGACTCAACAACACCATCAAGGGATGGGGATGAAGAATCCTTTTACAAAACACCGAGGTGCCATTGATTGCCAAGACAATGTCTGAAAAAGCTTCACGGCAGGTGGGAAATAATCGAGAGGCACTGAGGAGTCTGCCCCTCCCAGCTCCACAGGACTGGAGAGGGACCAGGGGCTTCCCTACAGCTTTAGCCCTTGGACTTGCCATCAGGGAGCTGGGGACAAGCAAAAAAAATGGAGCACAGACACCAGCCATGCACAGTGTACTGTGGCTACTCACTGTCCTTGCAGCAAAGAGGAAGGAGAATGGCTGAGAAATCAAAGGGAGAAAGACAGCTTCAAGGCTGTACAAGAGTTCATCAGGTAGACTGGATAAATCACCTATTGCTTGTGGATCTGCAGACTTTAAAGCTGCAGAAAAATATCTGGGATTCACAATTAATTCTTAGAGCCTCTGGAAAGGAGAACAAAGAGGTTCCAGTATGGCAGCTTCAGAAATAAAAGGTATGTTCCAAGAGAAAGGAGGAAGGCATTAAAAAGGGATTGATAGATTTTTTAAGTTTGAAGGAATTAGCATCCCTAAAGGCTGACAGTTATGTACGAGGTAATGTTAAAATACTTCAGCTTTTTATGACTAGTTTGTTGGTGATGTTTAAATATCATCCTGGCACTGGTTCTTCAACCTAACAAGTTTTCTCAGAAATGTTTGTGAGTCCCCAGGTCCACAGACACTGTCCTGGTGCCCCCAGCTCATACTTAGGCTGGTACACAGATATCCTAAACCTGTGTGCAGAGAGGAGACCCAAGGGTGTGACTGCAGTCAGCCCCTGCTCCCCTGCCTGACAGCAAGAATTGGGTGAGATTGCATCTCCACGCTCTCAAAACTTGCTGTATTTTTTTTTTTAAATCACATTCTTCTGAAGTGAGTTTACTGAGTGAGATGGAACAGAGACATTCATCTAGACAGACAACAAAAGCTCCTCCTGCCTTTTCTGCCCCAGCAGCCTCTCTTCATGTGTGGGTGCCCACACTGAACTCTTCCAAGACTCTGAAGCCAAGAGCTTGCCATTTCTGGCCATGACACCTATCATTCCTAGCACTCCCAGGCTTTGGGGTGTCAAAGATGCTAATTTATCCCTCAATCCATTCCCACTGATTCCAACAGGATCACAGAGTCCCAAAAGGCCTTGTACCAGGCATTGTTCAACAGAGCCATTGCAACAGCCTCATGAATCGAACAGGTCATTGCCAAATGCTTTCAGATAGGACTCAGGTGTTTAGGGAGATGCTCAAACCCAACCAGAGCTGGGTATCAGCAACTCAGCAGGTATCATGGATTAATGTTTTGGATGAAACTTGGCTCTCACACCACACTCTGCAAATGGTAAAGGCCTCGAGGGACACATACATTACCACAAATCATGACACTGAGCTTGCTGGCATGTGCAGTGAGACTGAAGGAAGATGAAGTGAAATAACAGTGATAAAATGCAAAAATAAAATTAAAATGAAGAGGCTTATTTCTACTGCCCAATGCTTTCTGGGATATTTATTTTCCTTCATGAAATTAAAATGACTTGAAATAAAAGAAGTGAAACAGCAGATCAGTGCTGTTCTGGTTGTTATAAGACATGGCCTTGCAGCAGAAAGCTGAGCATGGTTTGGAGCCTCCAGGTGCTGGCTGACAGCTCCTCCTGCTGTGCAGCAGTGTGCCTCCTGTCTTCACTGGTGTGGGCAATTTCAAGCCATCCCACTGCTTGTCCACTCCAGAAGTGTCCACAAGAATGGCCCTGAATCTTACCTCCATCAGATCCTGGTGTTTGCAAGCGCTGGTTTTCCACGTGCTCACTGAAAGGGATGAGCAGCCCTGGGTCACACAGCATCCATATGGATGTAGACATAAACTATAGGAGCTGCTACATTTGAACCCTTAGAATCATTGTAAAATTCTCTGACTTTCTGCCAATGAGCTCCCTGTATGTGTGATTCCAGCTGGGGCAAAGCAGCTGAAAAAACAGAAGTCCTGCAATGGGGTGAGAAATAACCCTGGGAGGTCATCTAGGGTCAGTGCAGAAACTTTTTTATCGGGAGTGAAAAGCACGAGAGGTAAACCTATGTCTGGGAGGACAATGCCAAGGGGCATTAGCCAAAAGCTTGCACTTTTTAGGGCAAATAGAAATAGAGCAGAATCTAAAGCCCTGAGGTCAGTGGAAAGAGTCCCTCTAATTCCAGTGGTCTATGAACCAGGCACATGTGGATTTGGCTGAAAAAAAAGTTTCATTTCATAGTGCTGTATAATGGAGTCTCTCACAGTAAGCCCTTGATGGTTTATGGGACAATGGCATTTCACCTTAAGAAAAGGAGCACTAAGATCACCATCAAGAGTGGCTCTGACAGATACGATTTCTCTAAACTAATTAGACAAAGAATAAATGTGGGAGAATGACAGCTGCCTATTAAGATAATAGGAAACCTGTCTCTTTAAATGTGCTGGGGTTTTTCAATGCAGACCAGGCAGGACTATAATCAGAGCAGCAGCGGGTCAGATTTAGGTTCAGTACAGTATAATTCCATTGCAGGGACCATCCAAGAATACTTTGGCAAGCTCAAATACACTGAAATTGCCTTGGCTAGTGGCTTGCAAAATGGCTGTGGAAAGTCAAGATAATTAGAACATTCTGGAGAGGAGAGACAGTAAAGTAAAGGGTAGAAGTAAAAAAAAAAANAGACATGAAGAAAGTTTTAGAATGGAATAATTGAAGGAGAAGGGCATAACCAGCAGATTGGAATCATGTAATTTCTACAGTAGGAAAAGGACATGCACACTAGAAAAAAGAAAGACCAACCTACCAGCCATTTGAGATTAATAAATGAATTTAAAAATGTCAAGAAATACACAGCTGGAAATTACAGGGTTTCTGAATGGACTTAAATTAGAAATCATAGAGGAAGCATGAGAGAAGAGAATAAGTACTTTTGGAAGTAACACTTTGTGTTGATCCTTGCCTGTTTTGGTCTAACAGGAAATAAAAAATCAGTCATATAAAATGAGAAGCC
This sequence comes from Regulus satrapa, assembly GCA_013396955.1. Lineage (NCBI taxonomy): Eukaryota > Metazoa > Chordata > Aves > Passeriformes > Regulidae > Regulus > Regulus satrapa. The sequence goes on from VWZN01021279.1 coordinate 268,715, forward strand.
TTTCACTGAAGCAGCAGCACCTTAGTCAAGTTAGTAAGTCTGAGCCCTGTTCAGCCAGGTGCTTGAACCTGTGCCCAAACACATTCATGGCACAGACCATCAGCCCTGACAATCACACACTTAGGGGCACTGTTTAGTACCAAATCCCTTCTTACGTGAAACCTGGGATTACTATACAGTGTAAAACACCCAAGCCAACAGGAATTTTGCCAGCAACTACAACGGGATGAGTTCTGCAGGCATCTATTTTACAAAAAGTAGGTGCTGCACTAAGACCGGTGAGGTGACGAGACTTTCCCAGTGTTCCCTATCTCCGGTGTTGTTCATCCTCCCACAGGAAAGCAAACCACGCACCAGCACTGTGCTTGAGCACAGAGAGTATGCTCTCAGCTCTGCCTTTTACCTTCTAGTTTCCCAATCCTGATTTCTACTTGCCATTCATTCTGTGTTTGAATGTCCAACAAAATGTATTTGCATAAGAGCATGGGTCTACACAAATGCAGTAAGAGATGCTTCTCTCCCACACAAACAGAATTATGCTTCTACATATTACTTACACATGTATACATAATTTATATGTATACTTACTACAAACACAGAAATGTATATATAACTGTCCTTGTACGGTTCCATTTTCCACAGGGGAAACAACTTTTGTACCTAATGAGTAACACTATCGCCCATGTTGTCATGATCAATTATGAAAGCAGGCAGGATAAAGAGTTTTTGAGCCCTGACTCCAGCCCAGCTCTGCGAGACCACGGTGGCAGCTGGGGCTGTGGGAGCAGGCAGCGTTTTCAACACACCCCGTGTGCTCCAGCCCTGAGCAGGGTGGGCTCAGTTGTCACTTGATATGAATCACAGCTCCCTGCAGAGGCCTGGCAGCCCCTGCTCCCCTCTCACCCACTATCGATGCATTCCCTTCTCTCTGCTTGCACTGGGTAACCAGTTGGGTTTTTTAAAGCTCCTGGGCCTGATTCTTGTCTGTGTAAACTCACACAGCTGCAGTGGGATGGAGCACCATCCCTATCTCACAAACAGAAATCTTGGCCCTTGCAGGCTGGTGTTGCTCATTGGGTGACACAGCTATTACAGTGGGGGATGTCAGCGTGTCATGTCATCCTCCACTGTCACATTTATTTACTAGTACTAACCTTCACATGAAAAAGAGGATTTCCAAAGAAACAGTGAGTCAGGAGAAATAGCGTTCACTCCCAGTTGGGACAGGCAGAGAACGTTGCTGCAGGCAGGGACCTCTCAAAACTCAGGATATGAGAAAGCTGCTCATCTGCAGAGATTCACTAACTTTTATTTCAAACTTAGCACTATGAAATTTCCTTCTCCTTCATCTAACTCAAGTGGCTTTTGCCATAGGGGAGAGCAGGCTGCAAAACCCGATAGACTCATGGTCCATCCAGCTTGGAGATTTCTCTTTTCCTCTGGCCTTACTCTGGTTTTCTGCCCAAAGAGGAGAGCAACAAAGCAAAAAACTTCTTCCCAGAAGAGCACAACCTATGTTCAGTGGCCTGACACAGCTAGCATAAACTGTGAAAATCACCAAAGAAATCACTAACTGCAGCCACTTTCATTAAATATCCTCTGGATACAGATGGGAAACTCACGGGCCATGTGCTGGGACAGAAGTTTGTGAAGGAGCTAAGCCTTCCTGGGGACTCATGTTTTGGACAGCAGCACAGTAAAGCTCAAAGGCGTGAGGGGTGCAGAGGTTCTGCACAGCCCTGCTGTCAGCCACCCCTGCCCAGCCATTACAAAATGATCTCTGCCAATGGGCACCATACCCTCAGCTGCAGTGGCCTCGGCTCAGGCTTGTCCTGTGGCTGTTTCATCTCACAGGCTGTGACAGACACAGGAACACGGAAAAATGTTTCTCACTTCCAACCGCAACGCAGCTATAGCCTATTCCGAAAGCTTAACGTGTTAGCAGGGAGCACAATGAAAATTTCATCAGGCAGCTGTTCCCTGTGGTCCTTGTGGGGACTTGTCCCAGTCCTGCAGCCTCCCTCTGCTGTGCTGGCAGGCTCGAGGTCCTGTGACGAATCATTTCAATGTGCGACACGGAAAAAATATTACCTGGAAATGCCTGGACGTGCAACTCCTGATGCAATGAACATCAACCCCACTCTCTTTTCATCCTCGTAGATGTGCTTCATTATTAACTTTTCATGTGACAACTGTTTGTGCATTAAGAGTGCTTCGCAAAACATAAATATTGGAAGTGAGGACTTCTAACAGCCCATATTAGCAGGTCCAGCCTTTTAAATGATAGGGACTGAGAAAGTGGAACACAAGTCAGAGAGGTCTGCTCTGACCATCCTACCCTGGTTTTCTATTCTTCAATTAAACCATCGCTTTTAGCTATTCATTTTTATCAGTATTATATAAAACTAGGACAGAGTAAATGAAAATTTATAATTTATAAACAATCTGGGGGAAAAAAAATCATTGAATTATTTATGGCACTTTTGAAATATGTGTTTGTTACTTGTACAAAAATTAGTTGTTAGGTCTTAATCACAGCAGTGCCACAAATATGCTGGAAATTAGGACTTATAAACCTGTTTGTTTGGAAAGAAAAAAAGTCCTGTAATTCTACCTACAATTGAAAAACCCAAATCAAACTGATCCTGAATGGCCTAGTCAAACAAGTGCCAATTATTGAATAATTCTCTGACCTAAACAGAAAGTTATTGTATATGGAAAGTTGTTTTTTTTTTTTTCCCAGAGAGTGCTTTATACCAGATGCCCTTTTAAATTGTTTTGAATTCTCTGTAGGCAGTAGATAACTAAACCTACAGAATGTAGTAATGGCAAAAAGGAAGCAATCAAGTTGGCCACTTCTAGTTAAGAGTCATGGAAAAGGCATCTGTTCTATATGAATTGCAGACTATAGGAACTTTGACAGGTCATAGACCAGACTTAATTTATTAAACTAAGTTTCTAATATAAACAGTAATTCGTTTCAGGCACTGACACTGAAGGTCTGGATTATGTGAATAAAATATAGAGACCTCCACTGCCTCCTGGAAAAAGGTAGTTTTGCTGCATAGGAAGAAAATAATCAAGCGTGTCTCAGCAGCAGGCCTCAGTGCTGAGGCCGTGCCCTGCATGCACCGAGGCTCAGGGTGCAACTCTCCCTGCACCCCTGGGCCCAGCGCAGGCAGTGTTGGCAGCGGGTCTGGCTGGCACCCCTGCCTGCCTCCTGTCACCTGGGCACAGAGCACCCTTGACATCAAGGATGGCAGTTGTCAGATGTCTTAGCAAAACTGCAGTTTGAAGTCTTCAGAGAGAAGCTCATTTGCAAACAAAACAATGACTAATAGGATGAATGTTGTGGAAAAAAGATTGAAGTAGGAATGCCTGGATGCTGCGTGCCTGCTGCTGATCCAGAAAGGCTGTTACCCCAGACTGTGCCAGGGCATGGGCTGGTTGGGGACCCAACACACCCTGCCAACCTACCCAGGCAGGACAGGGGACAGGATGGTGACTGCTGTCTGCAACATACATGCACATGTGCACACAAAAGTAACTTCTCAGTGGCAGGTCTGCTAATGCAGAACAACAAATACTGCTATGAAGTACCTGAATGAAATTAAATATTTAAACCATCATTTACGGGAGATCATCACTTAGTTTGCCCTGTCTTCATCCAGGTCTGAGAGCAGCATGGACCAGGGGGGCTCAGGCCATGATGTCAGCAAATGTTTGTCTTCAAACACTTCGGTAATTCAGGTGAATGCAGGAGGACAATTTCACTGCTTAAAATTAGGCAGGTACCAAAACAATTTCCTGAATTAAGTTTACATTCATCTCAAGTTTCAAGCACTGGCTTTGCTGTAGCTTTGACCAAAAGTTTGGTCATAACTCAGAAATCACACACAACTATTTCCTTATGTCATCAGCCCTCAGCAAAGACCGAGTATGGAAAGCCTCACTTGGGGTTTTTCTGCTGCCAAAAAGGTTATGGATACGAGTAATGAGATGAAGGTGTTTTGCACTGGTGCTGACCAGTCCACTGCTGTTGGTGAGAATAACAGACCGAAGTTTCTGATAGCCAGAGTGTGAAAGCAGCTGCCCAGCCTCCTCTCCAAGAGCTGAAGGCAAGCTCCCTGTTGCCCCACACTCCAGCAGGAAGCAAGAGGGGTGGCTTTTGTGTGGCACTTCACTCAGGCTGCACCCGCTGTGTTGCCAACCCCAGCTAATTGTTTGATTCCCCATCTCATTTGCCTGAGAACGACTGAGAATGTGAGACAGCGTAGGGTCTATAAAATCATTAATTGAATTACTAGTGTGGAATAAGTAGTGCATCAATTTGAATTCACCATCATCCCCCTCCTCTCCTCCCCCGTGTTTTAGAGACCAATCCTACTGTTGATATGTGCACAGCTTCAGAAGGAGGCTCAATAAATAGATGTGCTATTCTAGCTAAACAAATTTATTTTTCCAGCTGTTCTACTGAATTAGTAAATTGTAATGTTGACTTCAGACTATCTTTCCCATAAAATATATGCTGGCCTGTATATTTTACTGACTCTTCTTTTGTGACACCTCATTAAGGGCTGATCCAATCTGTATCCCATTCTTTTGGAATTATGCTTTGACCCAAATGAGCTTTGGACCAGAATGCAATACTGATTCAGTACCTATATTATATTTTATTGTCGAATCATTAGCAAGATTTTTGTGTGCTCTCTCCCCTTACGTGGTTTTCTAAGAGATTTTAGGACAATAATTGCAGGTACAAGTGGGCTTGGAGTTTTGTGCCAAATGTGCTGTCTGAGCACATGTGGTTTCACCGGCACATATTGATGACTGCTTGTCTGGGAAGCAATCAGGAATATTTGTCCAGCCTTGATACGGACAATTCTGTTTAGCCTGCCTCTGTATTCAAATGGACTCAAAAGCTTTTATAAGGTTTGGTTTGCTATAGTTTAGCATCTTCCATTTCATTTACACTAAGGCATAGTAAGCAACAGTTTCACCAGGTCCCAACAGCAGCATAGCAGCATCTTGATTCCAATGTAAATGTAAATTAATTCTGGGCTACAGTTCAAGCTTACAATTTTTCAGTGGTAAAAAGCCAACATGCATTTCAGCTGGCAACAACCAGGTAAAGCTGAACCTGGTGGTCTTTGCCCCACAGCTCCATGCAGTGCAGCACACAGTCAGGCACTACAGTTTTGGGGCTCCTGGGCGGCTTTGTGGAACAATTCCAGCAGGGACAATTCCACAGATACCATCTCCTGTGCTTACCAACACCGAGCAGAGCCTGGCAGGTCTGCCATTGCAGGTGCAGGACAACCCACAGGTTATGGAGATCTATAGGCTTTGGCAAACCATGAGCTTCCTATGAAAAGTGGGCTTGTGGGGTGCTGCTGGGAAGCTCTATTCCAGGCAGCAGGAACCAGGACCACTTTTCACAGAGTCACAGAATAAGCTGAGTTAGAAGCATCCCTCAAGGATCGTCACTCCAACTGCTGGCCCTGCACAGCACCATCCCTAAGAGTCACACCATGTGCCTGGGAGCATTGTCCAAATTCTTCCTGAGCTCTGTCAGGCTTGGTGCTGGGACCACTGCCCTGCAGAGCCTGTTCCAGTGCCCAGACATCCCAGAGGGTAAAGAACCTTTCCCTGATAACCCAGCCTAAACTTCCCCTGACAGAACTTCAGGACATTTCCTTGTGTTCTGTCACTGGTCACCAGAGAGAAGAGATCAATGTCTGCTCCTAGGCTGAAGTTACTGGCATTTATGATGCTTGAGAGAAGAAAATGAAAACAAAAAAAAATTTATTGATATTGCCCCTCCCAGCCTAAAAGGAAAAAAAAAAAATCATGCTTGTTATATGTCAGCAAATACAGCCATTTGTTCCCATCTCTGCTTTTAACTTCTTTGAAAGGTTTGGGTTCTCCCAGCACCACAAAAATAGCCTTTGATACCTGGGAAATCAATCTGAAGTCCAAACACGACTTCTGGGAAGAATGCTGCCAGGCTGAGCAGAGGGACAGAGGCTGCTCCCCGTGCCCCTCAGCGCAGGGGCACACACGTGGCCCCTTGGGCCGGTGCAGCGGAGCGGGCACGGAGGGAGCGGCCACAGCAGCGAACGAGCCCCAAACAAAACCAGCTCCAGACTTAAAACAAACAAATAAAGAACCAATAACACGCTCTTAATGGCCTGGTGCAAGAGGGATCTAATACCATTTCCACATCCATTAGGCAAAGGATTTTGCATGTTCCCTCACAAAGAGTGAGCATTCTCAGCGACTTTCCCTTAAATTAAGATGACAGGTTACTGCTCCAGTGTCGTTAATCTTTTTCTAAAAGCTTAATGTTACTACTTAGTAGTTTACTAATAAATCTGTGAAAATATGTAATGTCATTTTGGTTTAGCTATAGATGGATGACTTTTTAGTATTTGTGAAGTTGTAAAACAGGTACACGGCCCTTGGTGGAGGAAACAGTACTTGCTGTGGTGGCTGTATTCCTTTCTGCCCTGGGGCCACAGAGCATTACACCATTCACGTGTTCAAAACCAATATAATACTCTGTCATATGTACACCACCAGTAACTGGCTTTCAGCTGTGTTTCATGCAGGTTGTATTTAGGATGGTTGTTAATTTTCATATACTTGCCATTACTTGATCCTAATTTTCACTATTTTAACCTTTTCTTCACCTGAAAATGTGATCAAAATATTTCAGATTTTATCTTTTTAAGCACACATCAATGCTACTGTGATACTGCACTTGATTTTACTGCTGAATTCTCTCTACTTTGTGGATTCACTGTTCTTAATGCCATACAGGTGTATTCGAATCAGTAGCTGGGATGTGACCTTGCCCCTACAGCAGGGCAGCAGCAGCTGGTGCATCTGCCATGCATTCCCCATGCCCCAGTGAGGGGCTCACCCTGGGATTCCAGCAGCACTCCTCCTCCCTTTACTGATAGGTCTGTCTTTGCCTCCATGACCAAGGCATGCCTGAGAAACAGTGGTCACCAGTAACCCGCAGCACTGGAGGGCACACGCAGGACATCCCATCAGCAGAGCAAGGAGAGAGGGCGAGGGCTGCCTGCTGCATTCTGCCACGATGGGTCCCACTCTTTGGCCACCAGGGCTGGGAATAAGAGCTGAGGGAAACTAATACAGTCCTAGTTTTGAAGCCAGATGACATTTTTGAAAACCCGGGCTTTCTGAGGTTGATTTTGGCTATGAGTTCTCCCATCACATTGGGTAAACCAGGAGTAACCCAGCGAGTAGGGTTAGTGTAAAATCAGTATGAGCAAGAGAAGAAACACCTGTGATACACCTGAACCAATCCCATGAGGAAAAACCCTTGGCCCATAGCACACACCTTTCTGAAGGCACTCTTGCCCAGTTACTGTCACTACAGACAGCAACGGTGTCTTTTAGCTCTCGGCATGAGTGCCACAACCCATTCTGCAAAAACTCAGTGACACTCTGGAGAGAGGAGGCAGCCCCTAAGAGGGAAGGAGCAGAGGAGAAAACCTCCATTTCCATTCTGGCCAGCTTCTGCTGTTGCACAGGTACTGGCAGCAGTTGCCCTTTGGAGGGGCTGCAGCTGTGCAGGGGATAGGGGGAGCAGGAACACAGACGAGGGGCCCCTGCCTGGCTCCCCTGGGGTGGGGACAAGCCCTGAACAGGGGGACAGGAGCCTGGGTTTACCCTGCCCAAGGCCATGCATGGGCTGACCCCATGCTAGGACATCCAGGTGCCAACTGTCCAGGGAGCCAGGGCCTGCTTCCCCTTTATGGGGAATTTTTACAAGAAAAGGCCCGGCAGCCCATTTTATACTTTCTAACACCAGATCCTATCTATATTCTTTGGTGCTCCTAAGGCCTCCTAATTATTGCTTCCTGGTCAGTTTTACTTCTCCTTATTAACTTAATAGTTTCTCTTATAAAGCAAAAGCAATTGCAAGCATCCAGAAGCTGCCACCAAACCTTCTCATTTAAACCAGAGCTCACGATTTTGTGCCACGGAACTATGCATTTTTTGCTGCACAATAGATGGCAGTAGAGAAAAAAGGCTGAGACTAGACAATTTATAATTTGGAATATGCAGATGATTTTTTTTCCCCCGTCAAATCACCGTACAGTATTTGTTGCTTTCTTCTCAACAGAGAGCTTTCCTAGAAAAGGCAGTCTGGGGCGGATGAGGCTAGATGAAATAAAAGATTCATGCATGAATAATTAACATATTGGAGGCCTCACTTGAACTTGTTGGCTTACCCAGATGAATGAGTTAACATGTTGGAGATTATTATAAAGAGGGACTATTCTGCTCCAGTAGATCAATTCAGCTGAAAACGATGAAGTATCGACGCACATATAAATATATGCTTGGTACTTAAAAATAATCCTTCCAATAAGTATAGTCATATTGGAGTTCTGCTACGCTGACAGTCGCAGAGACAAGATAGAAAGATTTGGCATGAGTCATTCAGTTTGACTTTTGCACTGAAATGAGATGCAAGCCTGGGAAGTTGCTCTATGTAGGGCAGCCGCCGCGCAGGCGGGCAGCTCCCACCTCCCCGGTTTCGCGGCGCGGGGGAAGAGCGGCGGCAAGAGCAGAGCAAGAGCAACTCCAACTTCAACACAAAGGGTGGATGCTGGCTGAAGGCGCAGGGCTCGCCTGCTGCTCCCTTCCACGTGCACGGGCTCGCTCAGGTGCCGCGTGGATGCTCAGCTGGCGGCCACAGGGTCCACGCTGCACTGGCCCAGAGCGATGCAGCCTGACAGCAGCCCGTGCCGAGCAGAAAGTGCCCCTTACCTCTGAATAACCATGGTTTGCCAGCCTTTTTAATTTAGACAGGGCCTTCCTTTACTGCCTACTTCTGTGAAGGCTAATTGCTGCAGAAAGGAGTCTTCCTTGTAAATTGACATCAAATTCATGCTAACCATGGGAGGGAGAGAAAATTTCATTACAAACTTTAATTCTTACCTCAGCTTTACTAATTTTTTATTGTGTCTAATAACATGAAAACCAAACTGGGAAAATTGTACGGGATTAATTCCACTGCAAAGAAATTGCTGAATTTCCCGTCCAAAAGTATGCCAAAGCTTTTCTTCCCTTCCATACCTCTCTGGATCTCAGAGCACTAATAGTAAAATAAAGTTGGTAAATAAAACCCTATCATCACTTTTCCATGCCTCTGTTAAATAAAATCTTTCTAATGCAGGCACACAGAGCTGTGGTGAGGCAGAGAGCTTGTGCCATGGAGGTTGTATGTAGAGTGCTTGGACTGCAAAGGGATGGCAGCCACGGGCTTGTGCTGAGCAAGTAGGGGGACTTGGCAAGGCAAACTGAGAGCGCAGCACACCCTGCCCTGGTTACAGCTCTCATTGTATTAGCTGTTAGAAATTATTGCTGAATCAAATGATTTTTCTTTCAGCCAAAGCTCCTCTAACACCATTGCAGCCACGTCTCTGCCACATGGCAGGTCACAGTGACTGTAACACTTGTGCTGAGCAGGGGCAGCACAAGGTCACCCTGGCACTTGGCATTGGGCAGATGATGGGTCCTTTCCATGTGGGTTTTTGTTTTGCTGAGTTAAAGGTGTACCATTCCATTACACTATCCAGGACTGCTGGAAAAATTAAAATAGATTGGAATTATTTTGGAAATGTTTCTGTATATTATCTCTCAGCTGCACAGTGCTGTCAAGAAAAATGTCTTCTTTCTTCAATCAATGCACAAACACAAACCAGATATAACAGGGCACGGAATCTGTGTGCAAAAACGCCTGATTTCTAAGTACAGCTCATTTTTGGGACAAACTTAAAGTCACCGCTAGCAGCAGTTCTGGGCAAAGCAGAGCTTTTCCTCCATCTCTGACAGTGAACCAGGGCTCACTAGGTGCCCGCAGCCAGGTTTGGGCTCCCAAGGTTTGGCAGACCCGCACTGGGAATTGAACGGCACTTTTCCATCCACGGGTCCCCCAGCTGCTCACACAGCCTTAAGCTGATGCACTAACTTAAATGAACCTTCAGTAAATAGATACTTCCCAAACTCTGGGCAGCAGTAGCAGGGCTGGGACGTGCTGTGTGTGCATCTGTGGATGTATTCAGCTATCCCTGAGGCTGCTCCTCGGGGAGGCATGGGAGGGAGCTGGTCCTCCCTAACACCCAGGCACCGTGCTTCAGAGCGTGCCTGCTGATGAAGCCATCCTGCTCTGCAGACAGTCCAGGGATCTGGTAAGAAAACCTTCACCTGCTAGCAATATTTTTCCACTTAGATCTGTTCCTAAAGCTTATTGCCACATCAAATCCCATTATAGAAAATAAGGAAATGTTAAAATTAAGAACTAATGTTCACATGAAAGAATTTTTTTTACTATTTCCTTCAGCAAACCAATGAATGTTTAACAGTTGAAATTGCTTTGAAACAGCAATAAATTATTTCATGCATACATGCCAAATATTAAAACCAGAAGTTTTCTTAATATGAAGTCACTGGTACCAAGATTCATGTTTGTCTTTGTTAATTATCTACTTGTTTATTAGCTTAGTTTCACTGAGGAGCTGCTGATATCCCCAAGTTAAGGATTTTGGAGCTGTTCACAGGATGTAATAATACAATTTTATTGGGTGCTTTTTCAGAAAGCGTTTTTAGTTGTTTGCACTTAAGCCATAAAGCTGCCATTTTGCTGCCTGAGGCCCCCTGCACGGGTTCCTGCTGGCCTGTGTCTCCCCAGGGCAGCCACGGTGTCCCAGTGCTGCAGGCATGGATGCTGAGGGAAGGTGGGATGCTGCCCAGGCACTGCAGCTCAGGCAGATCTCTCCCATGAGCTCAAACCAGCCTGAGCCAGGACAAGCCTGCCCCAGGCTCATGCTTCCTGCAGCCCAGGAGGGGCTGCTTCAGGTCAGGTTCTGAGTGGGCCAAACCAAAGAGACATGAACTTTGCTGTTGATTTAATATTTAAAATCTCAGAAGATTTTTTTAATGATTCTTTTTTAATTAGCAGATTGTGCATTCTCTACACAGCAAACTGCTCCAGGCTGCAAGGATTTCCTTTGGGAGGGAAAATCAGTGGCACAGACTTTGGGAGTATGTTATTATTGGTTAAAGCATTTTTCCCTCAAGTATCACCTCCCAGAGCTGGGGCAGTAGAGTCAAGTTTTAAAACAGTTTATGGTTTTATTGAATACAAGGAAGGTCTTCAGGTACATTTGGGGTGAGAAAACAAATGCATCCAAATCTAACTGGTTAGCAAAAGCTTGTGGTGTTCAACCCGGTGTAATCCCTCTGGAATACTTGATGAGCTCAGTACTTGCAACATCAAACTGAACCGTGCCTCCCCAGCCATCGACCCGCCTGAAGCACTACTGCCTCCAAACAGAGGTGGGAGCCAGGAGCTGCAGGGCAAAGCTCACCTGGCCCCTCCCAAATGTGGGGTGCCTCTGTTTGGGGGGCCTGTGCCACCTGGCAGCCCTGGCAAGAAGAGGGCACTCGTGGCAGAGCAGGCTGATGCTGCAGCAAAGGCTGCGGCAGCATTTCCACAACAAACCCCTGCTTGGGGCAAATTTCAAACACGACCATTAAGCTTTGTTCTGAACCTTACATGTGGCTTTGAGCTGGGCCTTTTTCTGAGCCAAGCTCATTTATTTCAAACTGAAGTCATCAAAGAAGAAGATAATAGCCTTTCCTAAAGGAATACCAGCACGATGGGTAAGATGGGACAGGTCTCAGCTGTGGTTTGGCTCATCCTTAATCCATGGAGCACAGCAAGTGGACAGCATCAACATTGCAGGAGCACACCTCCCCAGTTTCCAGGGGATGTTGGGAGGCCGCTGCAGACTTATCCAACTACATCTTGCTGAGATGCAGTGGCCCAAGGCACTGATGTAACAAAGACAGGGCACCAGGAGAGAGGCCAGAAAATGCATCCTGGCTGCAGGCAGGCACCTCTGATCTCCTGAGCAAAAATGTCTTATCTACTGACTGAGAATATATTACACAGAACTTAGGGCAAAATAATTATCTTATGTTGTCCTCTCTCAAATGCAGCAGATTACCCTTCTAGAAATGTTTGTAACAGTTTTTCAGGGGAACATCAGAAAATATCAACTTTCTTTTTCGAAGTCTGCAGTATTTTGAAACTCAACATTTCCTATTGCTGCTTAAGATCCACAGCTGTAAGAACTGCACAATTTAAAAAAAAAAATCCTATAAAAAAAATAACAAACACATTAAACACATTTGACCTGCTCTGCTCTGCTTCTCAGAGGCAACACAAGTCCTGCACTGCAGCCCCCCGTGGGGTGCAGCACTCTTTCAGCCTGTGACAGTAACCAGCTGCAGGTTACCAGCAGACTTAGGGATGTGCTTTTCCAGAAAGATAATAATTTTTTGGACATGTGTGGCAGATGGGAATGTTAACTCATAGTGCTAGGAGTTAACCTGATTGTATTATAATGTGATAGCTCCACAGCTAATGCCCATCAACACTGTGGGCCATTTACTTTATCATAAAATAAAATTAATTGAGTGAAAATAAATTGCAGAGACATACAGAAGAATTTCAGACCATATATGTGAAATACACGATAGCTCGAGTCTCCTGTGACACTTTTCTTCATTAGGGAGGAAACAATTATTATTAATTCTCTCTTTAAAAAGAAATATCCTGAAACTCACAACAAGATTTACTGCACAGACTGCACATGCTGAGATGGCTACACAAGCGCGAAAATTTCTTTTCCATTGAAGAGGGACTTTCAGACTCAGCAAAACATTACAACAAGGCAGCTGCTGGTGCCCACATCCTGCTGAAGCCTGCCCAGGGCCCTCGGGGTGTGGGGATGTGGGGGCCCTGGTGCTGCTGTGGAAGCAGCACAGTGTAACCCCCCCCCCATCAGGTGAGCAGCAGGCTGCTGGGCTCCAGGCACTTGAGTTGGCTAATGGGCTGCAATATTTCTAATGGAGAATGTTTATTTGAGTGCATGCCTGCATTTGGCAAGTATAGTGAAGTAATGACATGGAGGCTTATTGATAATAGTTATAATTCCATGTAATGACCAACTGAGCAAAATGATACAGGCATCTCTCCTTCATCCATTATATTACTGCCCACAAAGATTTCTCAGTTAAGGGCTGTTTATTTCTGCAGCAAGACATAGACCAGATATGCAGAGTATAAACCTTCCTATTAGGACTCACTCATGTGTTTTTTTCCTTCCAAGTCATTCAATGGCACACAGTTTTGGGGATCAGCTTTCTGACTGTGTGTGAGCTAGGAGTCAGAAATGCAGCCACAATCATTGTGCCAAATGAGGAGTAACCAGCCCGTCTGGTCCTGGCTGCAGACACCCCCTCAGTCCCACTCAAGAGAAGCTTTTATTTATCTTCTTACAAGTCAGTCATAAAATCCCACAAGAGGATTTCTATATGTGTTAGCAGTGGCATTTCACAGGTCACCATTAGTTAGTTTCCCTAAATAAAAGTAGGGCAAAAGTTTTTTTTCATTTCCTTTCTTTTTGACATCAGTATAGTGGCAGTCCCCCAAGCTGTCCAATGTCAGTTCCATGCTGAGGAGCAGCTTGTGGGTAACCATTCCTAGTGTCAGCAGACAGAGGCGTCAATGGGCATGCCAAGAATGCTGCTTCTGACACGGCCACCCCAGGTCCCTGTCAGGTCCTGCTCTGGACCCATTCTACCGTTCTGGCGAGGCTGAGGAGAACCCACAGGGCTGCTTCAGCAGTCCCAGACACCCTCCGGTTCTGGCTTTTACAGAACTGCAATAAAATTCACATCTACTCACAGCAAACCACACTGACAGCTTCTGCATTTACTGAGCAGTCGCCCACAGGTGCAGATGTGAGGCTTCACTTGCAAAAACACCCTGCCGAGTCCCCCCAAGGCCACCTCTCTTGCTTAACTGGCACCAGACACAGATTTGACACCTCCAGGTGACATCTTCAGCCTGGCCACTGAAAAGCTGGGCAGTAATAAACCTCCTGAAGTGCTGGGTGAGCAGGAAAGACCCTTTAAACTCACAGGTATTTTACTTTATTACTGAAGACTTCATGTGCCTTTTACATGATGAGTTTTGGTCCTGGGCCTCAGGCCTCTGTATTGGTCAAGGTTAATTGGATAAACTTAATAGAAATAGCCATGTTTGAAAGAGTTCCGTGCTTCTGCCTCCCTCTTTATAGGAAGGGATAGCCCTCGAGCACTTGACCAGTGTGTGATGACTCCAGGTAGCGAGAAGGTGAAATCAGATTATATCCCACTCAATGCCATTAGTGCTGCCCAGTGACTGGGTGCAGTAGTGGTTATTGGGCTGCAGCACAAGGGGGTGGCTTGGTCACAACACAGTCTTTGGGCACTGCCCTGGACGTGCAGGAAGACAGATAAGATGCAAGGGATGTGGTTTAATTAGACCACAACTTTATTAAGTTAACTCATCTGGGATCTATCCAGCACAATTCTTTCGTTAATCACTCCCACATGGTGGAGAGTTGCCATTGGCCCTCCTGCTTCCCACAGCTGGTAACCAGTCCTGTGCTGGACTCTGCCACCCAGGGCATGTACAAGGGTTAGGTCTTCCTTTTACAAGGCACCGTTGCTGCCATGGATGGCATACCCAGTCCCAGCTCAGCCTGGCAGAGAAGCATGCCACCCTGCTCCCACAAGGACAGCCTGTGGCACAGCTCCTGTCCTGCCACTAACCCCAGGGCCACAACAGCCCAAAGATGCTCCTGGCACAGAGCAACAGTCTGCAGGGATAAATGACCCCTAAGACAGAAAGATGAATTAGCATAATGTCCTGGATTATAAATTTTGTTTTTCTAAAAATTGTCTCTTTAACCCTGTAGGGAGAGTGCAACAGCCAAAGTCTATTTTAGCAAGGGAGATCTGTTTCCAAGGGAGAAAAGAGCTAAGCTTCTTCCAGCTATTGTCCATAGCATTGCATAGCAGCCAGTGCTGGCTTTTTTTTTTTTTTTTCTTTTTTTTCCTTCTGACGAAATGCAGACTATCTTCCTGCATTAGAAGATTTTGGTGACTTTAATTACCCAGTTGTGTGTGTTTGAGGCAAAGAGAGAGAGAGAATCCTGAATGCAGAACAGACATTACTCTGCACTGTCAAGTCCAGAGCTGGTCACCAAACTGCAGTGATGGGCTCTTCCCCTGTTCAGGAGTGCACACTTGCACCTTTCCACCACCATGTCCAAGCCCAGCAGTGTCACTCATGCTTTGATGCAGAAATATTAGCTGTGCGTGGGTAACCAGCAGCCAGTTTTTCATCTCTCTAGGGGCTGAACTTGCCATTTTCCTGACCAAAAATCAGCACCAAAAATATCCTTGGAGGGCTGTCTCCACATACCAGGCCCCATCTAGGGTGGCACAACGAGGCTGGCAGGCAACAGAACCTGCCTTGAGGTTGCTCACTGGTGTGGTGCTGTGTTTCCACAGCGTAACTTGAACTAATTTAATGTTTGTTGTGTCATGGATGCTCCTTTTTTTCTAGAAAACATCAGGGGTCAGAAGGGAAGGGCATCATCTGTTGCATGACTTTGTTGTTGTATGCTGGCTGCACTGGAAGCAGCAGCAGCACCGTGCCCGGGATCACCGCAGCGCCACATGTGAGGCTGCACCGCTACGCAACACTGGCTGCTCCTCCTGCCACGCCACACTTGGGCTTTGCTTTTCTCCTACCCAGCATTACGACTTGTTTTTTATCTCCCTGATTATTATAAGCCTCTATTTGGCTGCTGCAAACCAAGGTTTTAATCAAGCTCAAGGCTAAATTATGCTGGAAATCCTCTGAGGGAACAGAGGTGATGCCAAGCTGTGGGCTCCCAGGCAGGGCCAAGTGTCTGACTCAGCAGCTGTGTGGCATTGTTTATTTTAAGCTAACCATGTATGTGCACATATAGAGGGAAAGCACGTGCATGACAGAGACCTGTGAGAGGTCCTGTACTGAGCACTGATGCTGTGGCTGCTCTTGCTGGAGCAGCCAAGATGGGCCTGTGCTTTTGGCATTTCAGTGCTTCAAGGAGGTGGAAACATATTTTCTCTAACATATCAAAATCTTGCTTTACCCTCTCTCCATCCCATCCTGGGCTGTTGATTCTAGGTCTCTGACATAGCAGTGGCAGTTATGAGCCTCCAAGAAAGACTGATCTCAAATCCAGCCTTTGGGAAAGGAACCATCTGCCAGTGCCCCCATCAGACCTTTGGCCTTCTATCTTTTTTGGATTCACTGCTCTGTAGAAGCCAATAGAGCTGATAAGCCAAGGATATGAGCTTACTTTATATCTACTGCTGTCTCTAAAGAAAATACCACATGTGGTATCCACAAAAGCACACAGTCTCCTTTAATAAATCAGTCCATTCTGCATGCAGTTAATACTCCCTTGTATTTATATTGCTTGTATATTTTCCTTCTGTGTCCCTCAAATACAAGCCTTTCCCTCTTGCTGTAATAGAACATTTGCCAAGAAGAAAATTAACCTTTCTCACTGAGCACTTGAAGTTGTACAGCTCTTCCAGACCACACATTCGGCTCAATCCCTGTACCATTCACCCTGGGCCATTCATTCAAGAGTTGGACTCAATGATCCACATGGGTCCCTTTCAATCTGAATATTCTGTAGCCGTGTAACTCGCACTGAAAGAGGACAGTGTGCTGGGGCTGACACAGTGACACATTTCAGCTACAAGGACACTTGGAAGATCAAGCTATCAGCACGTCTGTTTATGACTGTTTTCTTCATAATGCACAAATCCGTGAGGCAGGTTTCAACTTGAGGTGCATGGCTTCCAAACTACAGGGAAAGATGGACAAACACTATGTTGGCTTTGGTCAGCTCTGATATACACACACCCCAGAGCCAAGACATGCCACATTTCCTTGACCCTCCTTCAGCTTTCCTCTTGCAGCTACTGATCCTTCCCCCCCCTCTTGTCATTATGTAGGGATTTAATCTCAGCTGGCTATTTTATCATCCTTGCTTTGCCCCGTCTCTAAAGTTAACATCTAACATTAACATTTTTGAACGTGACTTTAAGGCCTTCAAGCAAATAGAAGCAGAGATGGCCCTATGTGAAATAGGTTTCCTTGGCATGATGACAAGCCTCCTGAAATGGCAGGCATGAAGGCTGTCTCTCTTCATGGGGTACAGTGCATGCTTTGGAACTGTTTGATAGCTTTAAAATATTCCTGATGCAATGGGTCATAATGCTTTCCAGATGAGTACATGGAGTGCAAAAGGTAATGGCACAGACACTTCACTGTTCTACCTCTTGTCCTCTTTCTGGCAATATAAGAAGAATCAGTCTCATCTTATCTCTTGTTTGCTGGTAAACATGAGTTATTCCCTTCCCCCCCCCACCCCCCCCCACCCCTTTCACTAAACTGAAAATGTTAAACATACCACAAACAAAAACTTATGAACTTTTAAAAGTTGATTAAAATGGTCATAACTATCTGATGTTTCTTGCTGATTGGATCTGCCACTTCCATTTACTAGGAAAATAAATAACATATGTTTGCTGTCTTTCTAAAGGTTCTATTTATTCTGTGGTCATTTCCCACTTATGATATTTCCAGCTTAATTTCATAAAACAGCTTTTACATGGCTTTAAAAAAAAAGGCTCTTATTGTACATTGTCTTCAAAATATTTTGCCTTTAAGCTGTGGGCTTTTATTTGTAGGAACAACCAACCACCCTGTTTGTGAGGCCTGTATTCCTCCAAATTAAAAAGAGAAACAGCTGTATGTCTTATAAATGTCTGCAGAGCTCCAGTGAGATACTGCTGAATTGTTTGCTTCCCTACCTTCCCACAGGACATGCCTCCAAAATCCACTGCACAAAAGCATAGGTAAAAGCCAAACAAATGTTCTCCTCTGGGCACATACTTGTAGGCACAAGTCATCCATCCATCTCCAGCAGAGAGTTTACAGCTACTTTTTGGATTCACAGATATAGATATGAACACAAATAGTTTGATAAAAAAAGTGATGGACCAATGCACAAGTTGATTCCATTTTTGGAACAAGGGCTGCTACACCTGATTTGTCAGCCATCAACATGATGCTAATTACAGCCATCTCTTGGCCTTTTATTGAAAAATGCTTTTCTTCAAGCCCCAGCCTGCTGAATTCAATGGATCTCCTTGATCTCCACCTCTCATTCACTAACTTCTCCAGTTATACAGGTGGCATAAAGGTTTTTAACTACTAGGTATCAGAGCTAAGAGGAGAAAATTTGAGAACAGGAGGGACTCTAAACTTGAGACTCTGGACCAAAAAAATAGGCAAATTAAGAAAAATTCATTTCTTGTAGGCTTTTTAGCCTACCTCACAATCCATGAGAGCTTCAGGTGGGGCACCCTTTGCCAGCTGCTAGCAAACACCCACCGTGTGCTCAGGCTCCTCTGCGTGCCACAGGGCACTCCTGGGGGCCGAGGGCTGGTCCCAGCTCCTGGTGCGGGACGTGAGCTGCATCCCAGCACATCAGCTCTCACACATGCCTACCTTGTGCAGAGTTGCCAGTTTTACAAGATGGGCTATGTTGTGTTCACACATAATGATGAGCAGATTTGAGCCCTAAATCTGGAGAGCTCAACAGCTGCCCCCAAGTCAAACAGGAACAGAGACAATGCATAACTGAAATGGCAAGTCATGGGATAATTAAATTATTTGTGACAGTAAACCAAAATAGAAAGAAACAAAAAAACCCTAAAACAAACAAACAAACCAGACAGAGCCATATGCTCCCATGCGCTGCACACCGCAGAGAGAGTTATTGCAACACAGCACAGAGACCCCACAGCCCCAGCCACGGCTGTGCCGAGCGAGAGCCTCCGCACAGCTCCGGGATGGAGGCGAGGCACGGTTTGGACACACTCAGCCCGCGGCCACTGGCGGGCCCCTCCATCCCACACACGTGCAGAGATGTGTGAAGGCTTGGGGCTGCAACCTTGCTGGGGAGGATGCTGGCACTTGCCTCCTTCAGCCAACTTGGAAGATGATAGTCAACAAAAAAGGCCCTTCTCTGATAGCACAGGGCCCCGGTGAATTCCTTCATAACAACCCACCTGCTGGTTGTGCTGGGACTGCTCGACCACCAGTGCCGTGCTGTTAATTTACTGCCCTGGCCCAGAGCAGTGCGGCACCAGGGTGAGGTGTGGAGCACGGGGCTCTGCTGTCAGGAGCGCTGATTCCCATCTCCCCTCCGGTTAGCAGCTGTACAGGCATCAATACAGCTGTGTCCACGGGCAGCTGCTGTGTGGCTGCCCTGCCAGCAGCGCCACACACCCCAGCTCTGCTCCCACGCCAGAGAAGGCTGAGGCCTCTGCAACGTGCTTGTTCCTGAATGATAGGCACCGTTTGGCATCAAGTGATTAATGCTAGCAGATGGTAAAAGCCCAAAAAGCCAGGAAAAAAGTCCCTAGGATCTGTTCAGTGAAGTAGATTAATGAGAGCTAAACTGACAAACAAACTCCAAATAAATCAAGTTTCTGCAGATGATCCAAAACCCATCCATAGTTTCTGTGGATGGATCCTTGAGAAGTTTTCAGCAGGCAGCAATCAGCCCCCATTCACAGGCAGGAAGGGACCAGCAGCTGCTTTCGTGTCAGTCCCACTGTGGCCACCTACGACATGGTAAAAGCCTTTAAATAAGCCCTCAAGGAAGGCACCCAAAGGCTGTGAAGGGGGCTGTTGGGGGTAAAGGGCGGGCTGAGGAATGCCAAGGGACATGGGGCGAGGGGCTCTGGTGGCCACACTGCCACCAGTGGCACTCCTTCTGCCGGGTCACAGGGCCGGCTTCGCTCCTGTGTGCATCCATGTGCAGTTTCCTTTTTAAAACTGATAACTTGCAGAGTAGGAATATGGAAATATGGTAATGTTTATAGGCGACAGCAGCCTCCACCTTCGGATGTTAATTATACATTAGAACTGGACAAATTATTCATTGGGAACAGTTTGGGCTCAGGGGAAAGAAAACAGTTTTCTCCTCTAAATACTGCAACCAAAGTCTTTGTCAGTGCACTTAAAATATATAGAGAGGATTTGTGTGCACACACTTTACAGCACAGCTATATTTATGACCAATGTGATCTGCCTGCTAACTCAAGTTCATGTGAGGGTCCAACTTTGCTCATGTATAAACTGCTCAGAATGATTCAGATATGTTATTCTTCCATGTTACCCCATGCCATGCTGGATTTGCAGCCCTTAGCTCCAGCTTGTGTGCCTGGACCTATCCACCCAAGAAGTAAAATTGTTTGGGAGCTGGGTTCCTGTGTGTCAGGAAAGGGTTGCTGGGCTTTCCCACCCGAGACAAGCATTTGTCATAGAATGTCTTCAGACATGTACAAAAACCTCACCAAAAACATTCTGATAATGAGTCACCAGAGGGTGTCCACATTTAATGTTGGCTCAGGTCTCTCAATCACTCTCAGAGGCATTTGTCCCATCACCAGTGGCTGAACCTCAAGCTTCCCAGGAAAGCTGCAGCCACGTTATCCTTTCTGCAGCCACTTCACTCCCTGCTCTGCCCACACAAGCACAAACCTCATTGTGCTCCTATTCTTTGACTGGGTTTCCATGAGTGGTGAAATCCCATTTTATCTATGCAGCAGTCCCAGAATTACTTTAGCACCTGAAAAATTACTGCTTCTGCTAAACTTTTTAGATTTTAGGACTACAAGGCCCTTACATGTAAGTTGCTTGATGATTTGAGGAAAGAAGAAGGGGAAGAAAACTAATACCAAAACTTTGGGAGGGAATTTTGTCATGAATTAAATTTAGAGGAAAGCAACACCAACACTAAAATAGAACAGAGTAAGATATTTACAGCTTAATGCTTTTTTAAGTCAGCAGAACAAAACTCTGGTTTTCCTTATTGACTGTTAACCACAATAACATCAGACTTGCTCAATTTCATCTTTGTTCCTTTAATACTGGGAATTTCTTTTTTATTTTATTGACGAGGAAACATTCAGTTT
This sequence comes from Regulus satrapa, assembly GCA_013396955.1. Lineage (NCBI taxonomy): Eukaryota > Metazoa > Chordata > Aves > Passeriformes > Regulidae > Regulus > Regulus satrapa. The sequence goes on from VWZN01021279.1 coordinate 289,712, forward strand.
TCTGGCTGGAGCCTATTATGTAAATAAAGCATAAAAGGATTCATTACTTTTTAACTACTAGCAGGGAAGCAAACCGAAGAACTGTATTCCTTTCGGTGAGCTCAGCAGCTGGTAGCATTAGTGCTTCAAGCACCACATTTGTAACATCCCATCTCCCAAACTCTTTGAAAGAACATCCGTGCAGGATCTGATGACTATGTCATGCACACATGTACGTGTGGGGGCTGACGTACGTTAGCAGTGATGCATTTGCCAGCACACAAGGGACTGCGGCGCATCCTCCTTCCATTAACTGGCAACGCGTGCGAGAGCACAAGCGCTGGGATTCGGTCACTTCGTTGGGCATCCAGACTGGTTCTCCATGCACTCTCCTGGCTGCAATGCAGCCGAGCCAGTGGGACATGCTTTGGTCACTGTGTCTGTGCCGTGGTGGCAATCCCCTGGGCAATCCCCTGACTTCCCCCTCTTGGGAAAAGGAAACCGGACAAAAAGCAGGGATGCTCGAGGAGATGTGCCCTTCCATTTCTCCTCAAACAGAAATCCTACTCCTAACACATCTCTTGGCAGCATCTCTTTTTTTCAGAGGCTAAATATTTCAGAGGCTAAATGTTTGGCATACAGGACATTTTAGGGTAGATTTGTGGGTGTTTTTTTTAAGCCACACAGTAATTAAACCAATGGTCAAGCAGCAGAAGAGAGAATCTGCCTCGGGGCTGAGGGCTGTGGAATACCATTCCCACCAGAGACTAAACACTGCAAACCACTCTGCTGGTAATGGATGGGCATTTTAAAGGAGGCAAATGATAAACAGTGAAGGAGCATAATTGGCGCTGTTTGTTGTGCACTGGCTGATGAAATGCCAGTGAAACTGAGTCGCTTCAAAATGACATGTTTATGTGACATCAAAGAGGCTGAGCTGACTTCACGTTATATCTGTGACAAATGTATATATTGGATTGCTGTTTGCCATTTAGACCTCCTCTGATTACTTCTCATTGTAAAGAGAAACATTTGCGATTCTGCTCACTTGGTAAATCTGTAGAGTGACTTGTTAGCAACACATGCAGGGAAAGTTGTTGAAAAGCCCTTCTGGGCCTACCGTAGTAAATATGTATTCACACACCCGATAACGTGCTGCCGCTTGTTGCCTGAAAGACAAATGCAGACAGAGAATGCTGCACACAGCAGTGCTTCCACACTTGTGCTCCCAACCAACTTCAGGCACTAAACTCAAGCCACCACCGCCTCCTCCTCCCCACACCTTCATACGACCCCGCTTCGTGTGCTTCTACCCCTCGGACATCAGGAAAGTTTGCTTTACTGCCTGGCTGAAATGCTAGGAAGAAATTGTCCTGGGGAATGGAAAATAAGCCATTGTACTGGGAAGGGTTAGAAGCAAAAAAGTTGCTCGCCTTTCCCAAACATGTGTCTCTAGCCTTTAGGGGCAAAACAAAAGTCTAAGGAAGTATGCAGCCTTGGTATATCCTGGAAGTGCTGGGATTTTTCCCAAACCGATTTTTCCCAAACCTTCCCTCCAGCAGTGGTGGTAAAGCAGGGGCCTGGGAGGGCAGCACCTGTCAGCAGAGCAGAGGTTGCAAGCATTGGAGCTGACACAGCTTGGTGGCAAGCTGGGAGGTGGCACAGGTGGCGATTCCCAGCCACCCTGATCCTCCATGTACCACTTGCCACCAGGTGCCCTGGATACCTATGGCTGCTGCTTGGATCCCTCTGTACCCCATGGCCTCAGCTCAGTCGGTCACAGTTGCAGAGTGAAGTGTTCCTGTGTGGGGAGGCCATGGGAAACATGGGGCAGCTGGAAGGAAGCTGGGCAGCCTGGGAATCCATGCAACTCTTTGTGATAAAGGCCATCTTTGATGCCATTCCCTGTGCTTGCTAACAAGCAGGTAACACGTTCAGGCTGAAAGGAGCATGCTGTCATTGAGATGCTTGAGCATGTGCTTCACCAGGACAGCTAACAGCTCCCACAAGGCAAGGGAGCACGATGCAGGGGGAAGAAATACATCTCCAAATGCTAATTCCTACCCAGACCTGATGGGTTAATGGCTCCTGACAGGCTTGTGATCCTGGGTGCCTCACAGAGAGCAAACAGACACAGGCAACTCCTCTTCATCTTTCTGTCTTTCAAAATATGCTGTTCATCAGTCCTGCACAGGGAAATCCTTGGAAGATGCTGCCCAAAGCACTCCTAGCAGTACTGCAGGCCAGGATACCACAGGAATGACCAGAAGAAATATCTGGGGCCAAACGCGGCATCATCTGATGATAGCAAGGGGAAGAGAGAGCACAGAAAGTCACCTGCCATCTTTCTGGCTCACAGGGTGACCACAGGGTGCTCGTGCCCAATAAAGTGGAATGAAAGGAAAGGAACAGCAATTGTTTTGTGCTGGGGCCAGTTTGAGAAGCACCTTTCCTCTGAGGGCAAGCAAAGAGATTTTCTGACTACAGAAAATCTGAGAACATTTCAATATTAGCTAAACATCAGCAGATATGGAGCCTTCAAATCAATTTTAAAAACAAACAAAACCCTGTGACACAGCTAACATCCTTGCACCACTTACTGCTTCATGTGCAAACTGCGGGGAAGTGGGTTTTGAGCCCAAGAACAAAGCATCTGCTTTGGGAAAGAACAGCACACCCCTCTCACAAGGGGCCCCGAGCTGGCCCACGGGTCCAGCTGTGGTCTCATGGCAGTTCCCTCACCCTCGGCACAGGGGAGGGCAGCTAACAGCAGCTGAATGCACCACACGGCTTCCCCCGCCTCTGTGGGTCGGTACATAAATAGAGAAAAGATTTTCAAGCTGCTTTCTATTACTTGTGTTATGTTTTAGCCTTCCTTTCCCCTCTGCCCCTGCCAGCCCCCTGTGTTTGCCCGGCAGGCAGCGAGTGGGGCTGGCTGCTGTCACCGTCCTCACCACAGCACTGCTGCTCTCACAACAGGCAGAGGCTCTGCTGTCCTCCCAGAGGGCAGAGGCTGCCAGGATGATGAAGTCCCAGCCTCAGGGCTTGCAGCCCTCTCTTCCCACTATCTGGCCAGCTACTATGATTTGTTTTCATCTTGTTAGCCTTTTTTTTTAAATTTTTTTTTAAAGGCATGTTGATGATTATCATACTGGAGGAATGCACTAAATACATAGCATAACTGGAGGAAGGAATTATTGCTGGGGGAATGTATAACATGTGTGTGCACAGCTCTGTAATGTTATTCCTGTCTCATTGATAAACTTGGGCAGATTTCAGAGGCAGATATATTTGTAAATATTGCACTGAGCTGATGGTCCTTGAGCTGACATCCAGACAGGGGCTCGGGAAAGCAGCCCACACCTGAGCTTTGGTGCCCCCAACACAGGGCAGCCACACTGCCCCTTGGCTCCTCTCCACAGGAGGGGAAAGGTAGCACCTCTCCCACTAACCCACCACCAAATGGTGTGTGCAGCTTTGTCTGCGCACGTTTGTATTTGATAGCACATTCACCTGGAGGACAGTGGAGGCTGTTGTCACTAGAGAAAAACTTATATTCCTCAAATTAAGGAAGAGGTCTTTTACCTCTCTTTATGGATACCCTCATTGCAGCCAGTAGAACTCATGAAACTTCATTTGTTGCAGGGAAGAAATTAAAAGCCTGAGACTGGATACTTTCTGCGTTCACATGGATAAGGAGGACTGAGGCTTAGTTAATTCTTAAACAAATGCCATTACAACAGCACCACACTGCCACTCCCACCTCCAAATGAGAGAGAACCTGAAACCCCAGCTATGCTCTGGCTCACCCACCATCATCAGCCTTCCTGCAGGTCCTCCTGGGACCACTCCAGGAATGCTGCTTCCCCTGTCCCCACCACTGACTGACACCATCCTTGCTGCGAGCTGCCCTGTCACTGCCAGAGCCTGCAGAGTCCAAGCACCAAGCTCCCCATCACTCTGCTGTAGGCCAGACTTTGGTTTTCTACTTATTAGGTACCACCTTTTCTTCTAGCTCGTAGCACACACGAGACAAATCTGCAGCATTTCCAGCCACAGGCAGTCACCAAAGACAAAGCTCTAGGCCTCTGCACAAAGCTATAAACACATGTGGGGCCCAGAGCAGATGCGGCGGTTGCTGCAGGCCCCTTCTGGCTTTGCCCTCGTGTAACACGCGCCACCGGTGGAGCAGCGATGCTCTTGGAGTGCCAGCACTCCCCTCCACAGCTTTGTGCCCACAGCCCCCAGCCCCTGAGGAAACAGGGCACTCCCAAACACACCCTTGCCTCCTTGCCTCTGCAGGGCACCTCCCGATTTGGCCTAGCCAGCGTGTTTACTGGTGGGTTACAAATAATTGCGCGTGTTGACATGCGATTGTTAATATGTCTGTTGATATTGATTAAATAAGGAGTAAGATGTTTCCCTTCTCCTTGGCGCGGCACTTTGCCTGTTTGTTTCTGGCGCCGGCGCTGAGCAGGGGAGTGACTGCCAGCAGCGCTTGGCCATGCCCGCGCCGATCGGCAGAGGCTCCGCAATGGGCTTCACGTTGGATCCTGCAGATTGAGCTGGGACAGCACTAAAAGCATGTCAGACTACTTGGACGCTCCTGTGAGCTTTGAAGAAAAGCATTTTTTTTCTGAGATTAGGAATGTTTTGCTAAACTTTGAGCTCCTTCCTCCCCTAAGCCAGGACTCGGTGCCTCCCGCGGGCACTTCATTTTTTATGTCAGTTCACACCGAAGGCCACAGGTCCTGAAAAAACCTTTTCCTTCCTGGCATGAACACAGCTGCCATGTGCTTGTGCCAAAACTGGGAGACCAATTCCAGCATCATGCCCAGCACCTTCTAGTATGGGACTCTTGCCCTTGCCAACCATGAGGGACAGTGACATGGTGTCACCTCACAGCAGGGCACCCTCTGTTGCACCCTTCACCTGAGCTGGGCCAGCTGATCCCTCTGCCCATGGCAATGGCGTTTAAACAATTTCAGCCACCAGCAGTAGCACTTTGGGAAGCCTCATCCCGATTCAGAAATGTGGGCTATTCCACTCCACCACAAACCAGTCTAATATCCTGGCTGCCCAGCATACCTGTGTGCCTCATTTCAGTGCTGCAAGAGCTCTGCAGCTTCTAGGGCACTTGTTGAGGCAAAAAAAAAACAACCCTTTTTGCAATGTCAGAGCCTAATAAGAGAGCAGCTGTGCTGAAAGCACCATGTGAACCTTCAGCTGGGGATGTGGGAGAAGAAATAACTCTGGTATTCAATAACATGTTGTTAAAATATTTAGATTTTTTCATGGTATGATTTGTTAAAGAGGCAAGATTTATGCAACTACACTATTTACTTTCCAGTCCTTTCTGGTACTACTATGCTCTGATGGCTGATTTCAGTCAAAATTAATGCCACTGAGGAATCTCAGATTATGAAATTCCTAGGAATCTCAAGAAAATATGTAGAGAAGCTTGAACTGCTCTACCCTCTGAAGAATAAGATTGCAATGTAAAATTACCCATGCTATTAGATACCCCAAATCCTGCATGGGAAAGCAATGCTATACTCCAGCCACCAGAAAAGCTTTCATCAGGATGAGCACAAGATAATCAAGCCATGGGAGAAAGCATCAGCGAGAAAACAGGGCTCCTAAGTTTTGCTGTTTATGCAGCATTTTCCCCTCTTAAAAACTGAATAATCACTAGGCTATTTTTCCAGCCTTCTGTTTGTCTCTTTTTGGATTGCCTTTCTCTAGCTGCTTACAGGCAGCACAGAGGTTACTGGCTTTAGGACAGCACAGCATCCCTGAGAGCCTAGGGCTAAGAAGGCTTCAGCTGAGACTTCAGCAACTGCACAGCTGCATGCTCCGGGAGCAGGGAGGAAAGAAGGAAAAGGCTGCTGTCTGTGCTAGCCTGTAGCCTCAACTTTTAGTTAATGCCGCTTATGAACAGCTAGGTGTGGGCTGAGAGCTCAGCAAGGAGCCCTGACACTCTCCCTAGCTGTGACAGGCACTCCCCAGCACTGAGGGGGCAGCTTGGCACACCTCCACGCAGGTAGCAGCAGCAGTGTGGTAAGCAAATGGCTTCTGCCTAGAGATGAGGAGCAGTCGCTGCACAACAGCAGCCCGAGGCAAATGGCAGCAGTGCTTCTGGAAAGCAGGAGAGGATGCTGCACCAGCAGCTCACTGCCTCCCCTCCCACATAGGCTAAGGGCTCCACAAAGCCATGCAAAGTTGAGCATCCCACATTTTTGACTTGCCCAGATGTGCAAAAGCTGGATCAGGCTGCTGGAACTGCAGCTCAGTAGCTTCAGGGCTTACTGGGCCAGGTTTTGAATAAAACGTTCTGGCCCTGCTGGAGCCAGACATTTTGCCCCAGCTCCATTTAGAGCAGGAAGGAGATGAGGAGCCAGAGGAGCTCCCTGACTTCCCCAGCAGCAGGTCACACTCCATCCTGAAGCTGTGCCATGCTCAGAGCAGGGCAGCAATGGCAACAAGCAGAGTCTGTGGGTACCACAGGGCTGTCTGCCAAGTTTAGCAACTATGTCCTCCCTGTTGTTTTCCTTCAGAGACAGACAAGAAGGAAGTATTATTATTTTGTCTTTGCCCTATACAGGCAGTACAAGGTGCAATGAGATACCCTTAAGCTGAGCTTCCACTTTTCTGCCCCAAGGCTGTTTCCTTTAATGCTGTAGATGAGTGGGGTTATCCAGTCACTTTGGCACCTCCCTTACAGCCATCTGTGTCCTTTCTGTTGTGCCACTCTGAACAATACAAGTGCTGCCAGTCCTCCTGCATAGCCTTTCCTCTTCTCCACCAACACAGACTGGCCAGCCAACCGCTCCAGTCAACCACATCAATCCTCCTGCCACTCACAGTCATCTCAAAGGCATTTAATATAAATATAATGCACAAAACACTTTTACATATTCTGATTACATCCCACTCACATTCCCCTGTGAGTTGTAAGCTCTATGAAAGAGACACACAGATGCTCCCATTGCACAACACACTTGTACCACAGGGCAAGAGAAGCCCTGCAGGCTCAAACAGGGATGGAAGGCCCTGCACTGCCCTTCTGGACAAGTGGTGCTGCCAGACTTCCAGGGTACAGCTCAGAGGGGACCGATGCTCGTCAAAGAGGGTGGGACTCCCAACTTCCCTCCAAAGCCTATCTGAGCTGGTCATGGAAGGACATGACTGCAGAAGAGTGTAAGACACAGATTATGCATTTGAGCCATGGTCAACAACTACATGTTGCTCTGTTTTAGGTGTGTCCTCAGCAAAAGCATACTTCAGAAAAAGAAAGCAGCCTTGACAACTGATTTTAATTTAGTGGTAACAGCTCCACAGGTGTGGAATTGGGTTTTAAAGAAAAATAAGGTCTGCCCCTCTTAATGAAACTTAATTGGTTCCATCCACAGTTCCCTGTAGCTATTGAATTCGTTGTACACCTATGTTTTATGCATAATGACTTTTCTATCTGGTATCAGACAGTAATCATTCCAGAAGGCAAAAATCTCAAAATAACCACAATATATGCATACAGAATACATTTAAAAGAAAATCTAAATTGACTGTTCAGACCTTCCCTCACTTGCCAGTGGATCTTCTCCAAACAGAAGGCATTCCAAGTCGGCGTAGGAAATGCTAAGATAGCATGCTTTCCATATTGTGTTATCGGAGCGTCTTCCAAAAACTCAAGCTTTCCCATACAACAAAATGTCATGAAGAAGGTTTTACTCCAGTCTGCGTATCACAGGCTGTACATACTGCTTCAGCTACTGTAAGGTTGGCAAGCAAAGCCTGTAATGACTTGAAGTACAGTTTAGGAGCAGAAAAACTTTGCTTCAGAGCCACTTGCTCACACTGTCTGATTTTCATTAGGAGGGGTTTGTGTGCCTGTGTTTTTTCCCCCAGGAATGAAGACAGAGATACATGTCAGAGGGGACTTTTTGGTTTTCAATTCACTGCATGGAGCCTGATTAATTGAGCTGATGTTGTATTTGCAACGAAAGGAGGAAGAGTTTCCCAGAACCAGCTAGCCTGGCTGAACTGAGAACTGGGTCAAACCCTGGCAGCAACAACGCACTTCAGAGCACAGTGAGCATCTTGGTTTTAAAAACAGATCTTACACCCAAGCACATAGCTTCCCCTTCTCCCTCTTATTAGCATCACTTACTCTCATCTCTGTTTTCACAAGGCCATGAAGAAGCAGTCTCTGTAATATCTCGCTCAGGCACCATCACAGCAAAACCACCACAGCTGGGTTCAAACAGTACAAAAGGCAATAAGTAGTATCACTGTCAGGAAGTCAAGCATAACAACCCACCAGAGCACCACCAAAAAAAACCAAACAAACCCACCTGGCCACAAATACATGCTCCCACCATCTTACCTGGCAGAATCCAAACCACTCAGTGATCTTCATGCAATATTCTACTCCTGCTGCAGCAGTGGTAGGTGAGCAACAGGAAACCTGGGATACAGCCAGGAAGCCTTTGCTGAACATCGTCCTACTGGGCTGGTTGGTGCAGCTCAGCCCTTCTCACTGCTGCATGTCCTCTGCAGGTCAGCCTCAACTTCCTTCCTCTGAGCTTCAGCTGAAATCCATGCTAAAAAACTAGCTCACCCAGAGGTTAGCTTGGAGCACCTGGTGCCCAGGCCCTGTTAGGGTCCTGCCCGGGGGCACCTCTTAGGGCTAAGTTCAGTCCTTGCAGCTGTCCCTGCTCCAGCAAGCTCTGTGCTGCCCTGGGGTGCTCTGGCAGGACATAGGCACCCCAAGTCTGCTCTGTGTATGTCTGTGCAGATGAAGATCCTTGGTGCTTGGCTCCTCTGCCACACTGATAGCTCTGGGCACATCAGTCAGGGCAGTGAGGGTGTTGATCCTGCAGTCAGGCCCAGGCAAAAGGAAGAGGAAACAGAGTTTCACTAGAAATTCAGTCTTTGGCACATTGATCCAAGTTAAGTTCAGAGCGAAACAAAATATGCTATAAAGACTTTAATAAAAATCCATTTACCCAAATAGAGTCCTCGTTTTCCTTTTTTTTTTTTTTTTTTAACTGTCAAAGAATTTGACAAATTTGATCAGATCATATCACCGAGCCGAAAGTGTGAGTTCTGGGAATGAGCTATTTGCATCACTGTAGCTCCCCACTTACAGTTTGGGCTTGCTACATGCCCCCCTCTCTGCCTACTCTGCTATTACAACCCATCTGATCTCACTTTGGGTGGAATAACACACTTCTGCAGGCATAGAAATCTTCACAGCAAAAAGGCAGAGTTCTTGTCCACAGCTCCAATGGGACAGGCTGGGTGTCCTGATGGGTGTCCTGTCTTGCCCCTTCTGGTCCTTCCAGAGCCCCAGCTCAGCCCACACTGCTCAGTGGCAGAGCCCTGCTGTGCTGAGCTCCACACGGCACAGATGCCAGCTGCAAGTTGTATGCTGAAGTGTAAACACGTGTGTAGACACATTTGCTTGTGAAGGTGTGGGCACAAAATTTGGCTGAGCAGCTGTTTGACCCAAGCTCCAATAAAACAGGATGGCTTTAGGTAGATCTTTCTCCTGGAGGCACATGGCAGTGAGTAAATACACATTTCTCTCTCTCCAAAGTGAGGGTTGTGCAAGGTCTGGCTTGCCTGAGTCACCATGACTACATGACACCCACAGGAACCACAACAGTGGCCCTCTCCACTGCCCTGGCACAGAGAAGTGCTGCCAGTTTGTTCATGGTTGTCTTCCATCAGAAGATGACATGTGAAGTTCACACACGTTATGCTCGCAGGCTCCAGCACCCACCTCTGCTGGAAAGCAGCCCCTCTTCAGAGGAAACCCCAGTCACCAGTGAGTAACAGCTGTTTTTGTGAAGACCAAAGTAATGCTCTCATTCATTTATTTTCCCCGTGCATAAAAAATGCTGTGATGACAGGAGCAGGACAATCAAAGAGTCCCCTTCCCCTCCAAAATGCCACCTTTCCTAGGAACAGGGTACCACTACAGGCCAGGTGTTTTCCCCTCCAAGCAGCAAATCCTGCTTTTCTGAGAGGTTTGAACATCCAAAGTGGTCATGCACAGGCACTCTCAAACACTGGGGGGTCGCTAGCGTTTTTTCTAAGCAAAAAAAAGAGGATTTAAAAGGAAGCACAGCAGCAAAGCTCTCCAGACACAGCTTGTCACCCAGCCACAGCTGCTCGCTGCCCACTGAAGCAGGAGCCCACAGCTCTAACATGGTGGAGCTCTGTGTCATCCACCAGTGCTGTGCCATGAAAATGCCACAGGCTTGTTGATCTGCCTCCTGCTTTGCCTGTTAGTCATTGAAGGGGAATACAAACAGCTGTGGTGTGGCTCCCCACAGTGTCAGTCTGGGGACAAATGGACTATTCTGAGGGATAAAACTGTGGGTGAGGTTTTCAGGTTGTCTTCTGCACGTGCTCACCTGTGGACTATCAGCTGTTCAGTGCAAGCCAGTTTCCAGAATAATTCTGATGTAAAGCCAAGTATTCTGGAGAAAAGCTTGTGTTTTCAGAAGTGGTGGTAGCACTTGGTTAGCAGATCATTCTTGCTTTAAGCCCTGTTGCCCAAGAAGTCAGTGTGCCAGAAAGCAAGTCCAGCCACTCAGGCCTGGGATGAAAAATAAACGCATGTCCTTTCAAACCCTTCAGGATGCCCTGAGATGTCCATTTCCTCTCCCCAGGATCGCTGTGCTCCTGCAGTGTGCTGTTTGTCAGATGTGAGAGCTGAAAAGTCATCCAGGCAGGAGAGAAAAGCTGGCAACTTCATCCTGAGTCACTTCTGGTGGGAAGAGGAAAGATGGTGATGGGGAAACAGTTCCAACAGCTGCTCTGAGGTGAGAAGCAGCAGCGTGGAGGAGGAAGAGAATACACAGAAGGAAATACTTTGGTGACCTTCAAAAGCTTTTTTTCCCTTAAGGAACCCAAACCAGAAGGTATTTCCACCAACCAAGTCAGGAGTCCTGCAATACTGCACAGCCTGGAATAACCCCTGTCCTGTAGAGGATTTGCTTGCTCAGCTCCTCAAAATAACCTTAAAATAATTGTACAAGCCATTAAAATAGAGTCACTGGGTTATGGATTTCCATTTTTCCCTTTCACAACAGACAGGTAGTCTCTATTAGAACAGCTTTTATTTTTAAAAAAGATCAGAAAAGCAAAGACAAAAGTAAACTTCTCCAGATTCAGCTCAATTTCCAAACATTACCAACCAAAAAAGCTTTGAAAGGCTCTATAAGATAGGATTGAAAAAGATCCTGCATTGTGGTAAACCTGAAATGTGTCTTGACAATTTTGATTTTTTTTTTCTTTCATTTGTAGTTTTCAAAAAACCTTGTTTATAACATTACAAATAAAAATGTTTTTTATAAAACCAGTTTCAATGTGAAAAAACAGAATATTTCCATCTACAAGCATGAATGCAGCTGTTTTAGCCTGCTTAGAATACTCAATTTCCATGAAATATTTTCTTTTGATGAAACATCATTTTTATGATAGAAATTTCCCCAACTAGCTTCAAGTGTAAGTCAATACACTGCAGCAAAAATCTCCAAGCTTAAGATTCAAGTTCTCATATTCTGTGCTGGCCATTGGGAAATAAAGGTTTTGCTCGTAGATTGAACTTGTTTGGTATGCACTTGCTGAAATCTAATAAAGAGGAGACCCTGGAAAGTAACCACAGTTATTAGCATTCAAGAGAAACAGGTTGAACTTAAGCTTATTTATCTCAGAGCATTTTCTTTACAGAGAGTTTTTAGCTGAGTGGAAACACACAACCATGGCTTTGTCCAGTTCCCTACTCCTTCCCTGAAAGCATCCTGAGTTTACCACATCCAATGGGAAGATTTCATCCAATGGGAAGATATCGCTGACACAACCATGGCTACCATATTAGCAGCAAGTTTTTGACAGTGCAGCCCCATAATAATCACCTAACCTTTTTTATGTGCAAAGACAAAACACTTCCATTGGCTTTCCAAGAGAAAAGTTTTCATAAGAGGATAAGAGGAAAGACTTTTTCTTTTTCTTTCCAGCACTGTGCAGGGAGAGTTTCAACAATGCCAGCATCTGCTCTAGGTCTGCTCAGGGGGCCTGCCCAGGTCAGGGCTGCCCATAACAGTAGAAGTGGGCAGAAGGGCAGGTCCATGCCTGAACATGGAGTGACTCCTGTTTCCTGGGAGCACACACTGCCCCTCTGCAGCTCAGAATCAACATGCAGCATCTGAAGGGTCTCTACAGTGAAAGCAGAACAATTACACGGTGTGAGTATTGTCATTACTTGACTGTATGCCTCTATTGGATGTTCGCTGTGGGAATGTGCACAGGACAGTTTATCAGAGGACTTAATGAGGGCACTGCTCCACAGCAACCTGCATCCCACTGGCACTGTAATGGTTAATGCCTAAAACTCGCCTTGGCTGAGATCCTTTTGCTGTTTGATGGCTCAACTGAAGCTTGATGTTTATGGTGGAAATTGTCTTGATTTCTTTAGATGAGATGAGCATCCATGGAGTTTGAAAATGTGTTTTAATTAAGATTCTGCTAAATTCTACCAGACACCTACTTGGAAAACAAAGCAACTGAATAATTAACTCTGATGAGAGCAGATGCTGCTCTAATGACAACCTGTTACTGCTCAAGTGCATCATTAGTTGTTTTACTGTGTTCTTTTAATATGTCCAGAGATCCTCAGCTAATGAATATATTGGTAGCAATGCATCTAAAATAATTCTTCAGTGTGGACTGCTGTAAAAAAAAAAAAAAAAAAAAAAAAAAAAAAAAAAAAANAAAGTGAAAAAAAAAAGAAAAAAAGAAAAATAGCCAACAACCAAAAATCCCAGCATACTGAGTTCAACTGAAATTCTGTTTCCGCTGGTCTGCATTCTGTGTGCTTGAAAGCAACTGATTCTTTAGTTATCCTTGTGGGATTATTTTAGCCATACATCAAGTGAAGCTTACAAATTGATGAGAATCTAATGATGCATTTATTTACAGATGTGCAGTTCTGTTCCCTGTTATGTTGCTGAGGGGTGAGGAGAGGGAAGGCTTTCTCTCTCCCCTATGTAATGTGTGCAGTCGTGCATTTGACAAAGTGACTAGAAAAATACTACCAGCAAGATTTTACCCTGTTATTTCTAGCCCTCAAAAATAAATCTATATCATCTCCTAAAATATAGACAGAACTCTTAAAAAATAGAAAATATAATATTTATACTTAAATGACTCACTTTAATGACACACTGCACTGTCTGTTTTCACAATATTTTGTGGTTTCATCTAAAAGCATGTATTAAAAATTATGGGTTTCTATTTTGGACTATCAACATCAGGAAGGTTTGGTCTCACCATAAAAGTAATGAAATGAAATGCAATAAAGTGAGCAAAAACATCAAATGGCAGTATCTAGCCTCATATTTTTATATTTTTATATTTCCTTCGCTATTTTTTTATAGTGTCAGAATTACCTCTTCTACCTTCAAAGATATATTGAGGAATGATTGAGGTACTCTGAGATATTTTTCAGACCCACCACTCTAGCAAAGCCAATGGCATCAGAAAAGTCTCTAATCCCTGGAAAGAAGCTGGGGATTGCTGGGAAATGTGTGCAGGAGCATCTCCATCAGCCCCTGGGGAGCAGCACTACTCACCTCAAGCCCAGCTGGATACCCACAGTGCAGCTTTTAAAGCCTCAAATTCTGTAAACCCAGCAAGAGTTGAACAAATATTGATAAATACTGTCAAACCAGCACACAGTGCTTTACTGCAATCAAGCTGGTTGCATTCTTACAAGGGAGGGAGAGAAAAAAAAACCCAACAAAACCAAATTACAAGTTTGGTTTCTTCTGTGACCAGCACCTAACTGCAGGATGCAAAGCTTCACAGGTCACCTTTCCTACATAAAGGTTGGAGAAGCCCTCTGAATTTATAGGGCTCACAGCTGACTGCTATGCCTTTTACAGAGACCTCTTTGGGTCTGATTAATTAGTAATTGGGGCAGGAGCTATGCACTTCAGTGACTCTTGGTGCCTTGATTGTAAATCGCAATCTGGTGCTAAATCTCAGCAGGTCACATTGCGGTTTTTGCTGTGCCCCAGTGACACAACTGATTAAATCTGTGTAAACAGTATCTTAACAGAAACATTTTGGGGGGAGTGGGGTGGATGGCTGCCTTCAGTTTGGAGGAATTGAGTTATGTATTTCCATGGGTTCTGTATGTTCTGAAGCATTGTCACCTATTGTCCCAACGCAGCAAACGAATGGTTTTAATGCGGCCTTTGAAAGATTGCCCACTGCGGGGGCTTTAAAATAGCAAGTCAGCACTCAATTCACATATGCAAGCCTAGGATGATAAACAACCATTATCCTGGGTAGCTTTACAACTAAAGAAAGGACAAGGACAGTAACAGAACACACTTTTCCTGCATGTTCTCCTGCCTCCTGCCAGGAGGCCCCGCAGGGCCCGGCATGCTGCCTCCTCAGCAGGTGTGCACAGGGCAGATTGCCTTGCCTGTACTTGTGGCCATGAGAGAGGAGAAATGCAGAGCTGGCTGCTTTACAGCTTACTGCAGAGCAAGGGAAGGAGCCACATGTCCCAGTCCACCTCTGGTCCTCTGGTCAGGGCTGACCCCACCTCCACACCTGCCCAGCCAGGTTCTTGGGCCTATCCTGTTCCCTTTCCATGTGCTAGCGGGTCTGGTTTTCCACAGTACTGCAGCCCCTGTGTCCCTTCCAAGCCCTCATGAGACTCTCCTGATCTCTGCCCCTGGTTGCTGGTGTGCTCCCCACAGACCTTTCCTGTGCCTTTCCCCACAGCCTCTGGCTGTGCCTTCCTGCACAGTGCAACATTGCACTGAACCTCATGAGGTTGAGGACTACCAATATTTTGATGCAAGGAAAGTTCAACAAATTACTGTAAGACTATTGGAGAAATATTTGACATGTTGCATGGCTCGGAAGTTTGGTCATTGAACACCTGAGGTTTTCCCTTCCACCTAATTCACAAAAGCATCTTAATGATTGTCAGATGCAAATTAATTAATCTGGCAAATCACTGCCAGATTCCTCTCCAAGCACCATAGCTTAGTGAAAGCACTGGGTGTTTCTCAGACCACTACCTTTGCATTACCCTAGAACAACTGCCTCTGAGGAGACAAGAAAACATTTGCAAGATACTGTAATGCTGAACAGCTGTTTTCATACACTCTTTGGGAAGGATGTATGTTTATCTGCAGCATTGATGAGCTGGAATGCTGTCCATGACTTTTCAGGGTCTCTGCTGTCTCTGCTCTGTGGAGAAGCAGCCAGCCACTGTTCCCCATAACCTTCCTTGGAGTGGGGCTTTTGTTGTTATGGTATGTTTACATTCACTTTCATGACATACACAAATCCATGGCATAGATTGATGATTCACACTTGTATTACCTGCTGGCTATTGTGGTTGAACAGAATCTCACCTGCTTTTAAACAATGCTAACTTTGGATTTACAAATTCAGATGTTCAGATTAGTTCTGCAGAATCCAGCTCTGGCTCCAAGGCAGGCAATTTGGTCCTGGAGTTAAAGGTGGAGTTAAAGAGCTGGTGAAGCCATTTTCTTGGATGGCATTCATGGAGGAAAAGGAAAGAGCTGTGAAGCCAGTGGGACAGCACTCTCTGAGGTTCACAGAGATCCTGGCTGCAGCAGGTGGCTTTTCTGACTACGGTGTCCAGCTGGTGTCCAGCCTATGTCTTCATTGTGGCCCTAGCTCATCAAGTTTTACTAAAAGCAGTAGACCCTGATTTCAAAGTGAGAAGGAAAATGTTCTGACCTCTGGACTTGGAAAAAGGAAAGTAGACAGGAGTGAGCATCAAAAATCCCAACTCAAATTTGGCGTCAGAGTTGGGCAGAGCTATCCACAACTTACTGCATTATAGACCTCTGGGATCTGGAACTGAGATTAAAAAGCCCTGGAAAATCAGAGGAATGTTTCTGGATGGATTTCCAGCAGTTCATGACTTTTTTCCCCACCAGGATGTTGCTGCAAGAATGCTTTCCCTTGTGCTAATTTGTTACTTCCTCTCCTGGTTTCAGAGAACAGCAGTGAAGCACACAGCAACGGAGTAAAAACTACTGAACTTTTAGAAGCCACACATAAATAAATTCTGGTTGGGTAAAAGCCTAGTCTGTTCTTATCTTGCCTGAAATTGTTTGCCTTGTCTAAAGCTTCAGCACATTCATGCTGTCTGCAGAGCTGGAGAGCTGGTGACAAACTGGAGCACCAGATGAACCTGTGCAACACCTGCTGAGCTTGTCATAATGAGAGATGGGCTCACATCAGCCAGTTCAAGTGGGGAACCACACACAGTTCCAGTGGGGGTTGTTTGGAGCCAGCATTCAGGGTAGGTCACTGGGGAAATACATGCGATTTGTAGAGTTCAGTCCTGTATTTTGGCACAATAGACTCAACTGGTGTCAGGACTAAGACTGCTTCTCCTCAGATCACTGCCTCTCTGGTGTGCAGCCTCTTACTGTCCTGTATCACAGGCCACCAAGTGAGCTTCAGTCCTTGAGACCAAGATGTTGTGACAGCGGTCCAGTGCAGTGATCCAGCCTTTCTTCTTCCAGAGAGTATAGTACACATGGCCCTGGGATTTAAAGATTGAGTACATTACTTCAGTGCTTGTGGAGGTTAAGGAGAAATGCCCCGATGCCTTTAAGCAGAGGTCAGGCTGAGGATTTCTTATTGAGATGCATCAGGCAAAGTACAAGAAAGATAAAAGCATCAGCCAGAAGGCAAACAGCAGGTCACAGACTGGGCAGCAGTATCATTCTACCTCCTGAATGCTACAAGCCAGTGCTTGTAGCCTCTCCAGCCTTTCAGTCAGTTCTTCAGTACGGATTCCTCTTCTCTTTCTCACATTTTTTCAGCGAAGAGAAAGATCCCCAGCTGCTTTCACACGTAGCAGTTTTTATCTGACTAAAATTGAGGCCTTGTTGAAGACATCAGGATTTTGCTACTGACTTCAGTAGTCACGTCTGGAAGTACTGGAGCATATGTTACACTAACTGCATGGCAACTATTCACTGTGCATCTCTTAATTGCATACGTACAGACAAGATGTTCTACTGCACATGGTCAATTCCAAATGAGCATGAATCCCACTGATCAAACTAGATTTTCTCCAGAGCAACTGTAAGTGCTGCTCCTTATCGGGGACTTTATTCTTGCCAAATTTCAAGATTTTAGCTCTATCCATTCCTGCAGGAGCCCTGTCTGAATAATCATGGTTGATTGCTCCTGGAGTTGTGTGAACATTCACAACAGCATTTGTCATCTTCTCGTTTAGTGTTTTTCTAAGAAAATAATCTTGCTGTCAACAAAACCATTTCTTGAATGAAAAGCTAGTAGCTAAAGTAGCATTTGAAAAAGAATGGGGTTTTGTCATCAATTTGCCCAACTCATCACTGCTTCAGAGCTTAACATCCAAAGGATCAAAGTGCATCAGGGGCTCTGAAATGTCTGAATTATTTTTCAGCCAATGACAACTATCAGTATTCCATTAAAATGATTAACCATGAGGTTCCTTGTTTTTTACTCTTTCTGTTCAAGTTGAGTCCTGTGAAAGACTTTTCATATATTGGTACCTATCACCCAGCTTCTCTTAGCTTTAGGTGTATGACTATATATTTTCTTAACCCTCTTTTTCCTTATTACCATACCAAGACAAAGGTGACTTATTCAAATCCAAGTGTGCATTTTACAGCCTAGAGCTAATGTTTTCTATATGCAGCATAAATTAGGGTGTTGAGATAAGCTTAATTATGTTTCATGTTTTTCTAAGTAGAGAAAAAGGCAGAGAGCCGTACTTGGGTTACAGAAGAGCAGGGCAAATACTCAAATTCAGTAGGGTGACCTGCTGGATAGTTTAGCAGCTGCAGGCTGAGGGAATGTGTCCCCCTGTTCTGAGGAGCAGATGATTTCAGATGAGCTAAACTCTTCTAATTCAGGTCACTTCTGTAGACATTAGTCTTTGTAAGTTGTCTTTAAGAACATTTCTTGTCTATTTCATTCAAGTTTTCCCTTTTTTTCTTCCATTTAATCTATAGTGGCTGGGTCCTGAAACACCAGTCTTGCATGTGATACTTCATTGTGCATCAGTGCAAGCCATGTGCTTCATTTTTTAGAGAATGAAGGTGATTTTTCTGGTCTTGTGGCATGTTTTGTCAGAACAAGCATTTTTAACTGCAGAATTAATGGTGGGCCACTTCTGTGAGTTAGAGTTTACTTTAGCAGCCACAGAGATGTGTCGTCAGATTGTTCCTGGATCACACCTGGCTGGGAGAATTCATCTGTATGTTTATTCATTTGGACCACAGAGTCACCAGGAGATTTGAGAAGAGCATAAGTTTTACTATCACATTATATCAGGTCACATTATAATCCCGGATTAGTAACTCAAGCAAATAGCTTTATATATTTTGTACCATGCAGTTAAAAAGCACAAGCTGTTTAACCTCACTGCTGGAGCAATAAATGGCTATCTGCATTGACGCCCACTTGCTGTTATGCTTTCAGAAGAAACTGTAAATTGATTTCTCTAACCATGAATGCTGAAGAAGAGTTAGGTGTCAAGATTTAAGTTAAGCATTAATAAGAATAGAGAAGATGACACTGGAATTTATGGAGGGTAGTATTTTTTATATTCTGGATATTCTTTTTTATATTCAGTGGATCCACAGACCAAGAATTGGACTGCAGTTGTATGTCTCTGCTCACAATAATCACATTACAGGATCACGGCCATCATCTGGAGCTTCTAAAAACAGCAGTCCGTCATCTGTTTGCCTAGCTGATGGATAACATATATTTACAGAGGCTCTCATCTTAGGAAGTTTCATCATCTCTTGCGTAGGAGAATGCTGAAATGATGTTTGCACCATAAATGTTCCAGATTCCACACATGCTTTCAGTCACCCAGCATGGGTCTTGCAGGCAAAAACATACCACTGTCCTGTAGGGTAAAAGTAAAAGCAGTACATACCTCACTGGTGTTTTCCAGCAAATTCTTGGGTCTAAAAAATTCCGGCCTTCAAATGTTGTTGTAGGATTATTTGTGTGCTCCAAGTGAAATATCTGCTTTAGCATTTTCCTTAGTAGGTCTGATTCACCAGGATGCCTAAAAATAGGATTAAGGGTGTGAAATACAGAAGGTAATAGGAACATTTGCCCACTTCAATTTCTTGAGTCAGAGTTTAACCCCAAAACAGAGTTTAAGCACTAATCACCAACTCAAAATCTACAATCTGAAATTTAGAAAGTGTATATCGTTAGGCTCAGTTAAACTGGAACCACATACTTGGAAGGAGTCATAATAAAAAGCAGTCATCATAAAAAATGCAGCCACACTTGGAACAGGGGGCTGTCCAGCCTAATTATGTGCTCCTTTTGTCATGTGAACTGGCAACACCAGCTGACCATGGCATGGGGTGAGCAGGTTTCCAGCCCCAGAAACCCCTGCTTTGCCCTTCTGCTACTCATTGAAATTAGGCATCACCAGACCAATTCAACACATTTTCAAGCCCCTGAATTTTATTTATGATGTATTTTGGTTGAATTCAGTGTGAGTTAGATATACAGATGACAATTTCTCATATCATCATATTGAGGAGTTAATACAAATTACTGTATTGACACTTTTTTACTCGTGCATTACATGTTGATATTTTGCAATCATGTGGCTAAGTAAACTTAAAAAAAATAATATCCTGTGCACAAGATCTGTTTTGGTGAAGATAACTTAAAATAACCTGTGACTCAGGAAAGATGGCTGGAACTAAGTATGGAGTTCTCTGGGTGCACACATACATCACTGTGGGAAGCTTGTATTTATGCAGAATCCTCTGGTGATATACAAAGAGTATTGTGAATTTTGAAAGCTCTCTGCCTGAACTGAGGCCTCCAAATCACTCTCAAGGTCCATGAAAACATGGACCATCTCAGTTTTTAAGGGTTCTCAGTATCTCAGCAAGAAGAAAAAGGAAGACAGTCAGTATGAAAGTTTTGGGAATGCTGAACTTCAAAGCACAAAGCTTAGCGGGCTGGGGAGCCAAGAGGGTAAAAGCCTGCTTCAAAACCAGCAAACATCAAGTAGATTTGGTAAAACCACAAGAAACTACTTTTTCCCTTCTAAACCTCCTAAATGTATGGATATCAACAAATCAATAAATCCCACTGTGTTCATTTTAGGCAGACAAAAATAGCAGGAAGCATGTTGGTGGCAAGACAATGACAGTAGGTGTTATGTGAAGTTTTTTGGTAGGCTCCACAAGAAATTGTTCAACCATCAACATTTCATGATATGGGCAAGTTTCATAATCATACTTTAAATCCTTTAACTGATGTACAATGGAATTGTTATATAAAGAGGAACCCCAGAAGGTCAACAGGGAAGGATTATCATTGTGGATTTTGTATCACTCTGACAACTTGGTTGCCCAAGGACTTGAACTTTTCAATAGAGAAAAGTATGAGATGAAAAATTAACGCTTAGGGAGGGTAATGCCTGTCATTTTATCCAGTTTCACTCATACATGCAAATCTCCCTACAGTTTCAGGCTTAGCCCTTGAAAGCGGTGTGGACAAAGGCTGGGTTTGCAACAAAGACAAGGTTGGACACTAGAAGAGAATAAGCACAGCATGCACAGGGAAAACTTTCTGAATGAAGTAATTCACTGCTGGTTTGTGAATAAATAACTCTCATAGTCCCTGGTCCCCATAAGATTTCTGCAGACACACTTTATTTTATTGCACTTTGAAATCTAAAGGACTCCTCAGGAATGGAAGGTTAAACATGCACGTAAGTGTTCACAAACTGGAGCCTTATTTGACTAATTTCTCCTAGGCTGATAATCAAATACTAAATAGCCCTGGCTCTTGGAGCAAACATTTCCCCCTAAGGACAAACCTCTTTACTGAGCAATAGATCAGAAGTGAACTGGCACTCTGGAGTTCAACGCAGACCCAGTGTAATTAATTCAGTTAAAGCAAAGCAATTTGGAGGTAGCAGAAGGATGGCAAATCCCACCCTGTTTCCTAATCTTCCCCAAAGGAACATATTTATTACAAACTCTTAAAATCACCTTTTGATAATGTTGAACAGTCTGTGAGGGGCCCATTAAGACATACAAGGCAGACCCATTTTAGTCCTTAATACCACTTGAAGATTATCCATTTTAAATGGCCTTGCAGAGCTTATCATAATTTTGTAAACTATTAAAAAGTATTAAAAGGCACTACACATCTATCTGATGAGAAGCCTGGGCTCCTCCATCCTGCCTGGTAGAACACACTGTTTCTCTGTGACTGCCTGATGGTGAATCCAGCTGTGGCAATCCAGATCCTCACTGGGACAAACTTCCCCATTTCACCGAGAGTGAATTTTGTACTGTAGATATCTGGGTTAGTCTGCTCCTCAGGATGAATGCAGAGGTCTCATTTTCTACATTAAACACTGCCAAACAAAACCAAGACAGCTAACTCACAACTGTCCATTCTTTTCAGGATACACAGTAACTGGCATTTAAGGCACACTGACTTTTGAGAGTGTGGCTGAACCACAGCCACGTTTCATTTTGTACTTTATAAAAGCTCTCCAATCCAAATTGATAGAAGAGGAGAAAACCAAGCCATGCAGTGGCTCTAGCACCAGGCAGTGGTCCTACCTAACACTGGGTAGAGCCCTTCATCCCCACTGGTGAAGGCAATGTGAGAATAATATTTTCCATGGGGACTCAAGAGTACAGAGTTTACCAGTCTCACAGCTCAAGAGTGGGTGAGTCGACCTCTGTTCCTGAAAACCCATGAGATGCATAACAGCAGTAGCAGTTTCTGTCTGCAGGTCCATAGCAGTGTCTCTTGGTGCATTTCTTCAGGTGCAGCAGCTGCACATAGCTCCTAAACACAGGCTGCTGCATCAGTAACTCGTTCAGATAGGAAAAGGAGAGAAGGAAATTAGAGCAAAATGCAGCTCCACCAACAGTGCAGTGAAAGAGAGGTGGGTGTTACCAGATTGCCTGAGATGCCTTGGGATGAGGAGAACTCCAGCTGGCTTATCCCCCTAACTGCTGTCTGAGGAGCATGGGGGACCACAGAGGGAGAGGAAAGAGCTGGGCAGGTTGTTCAGCTTGTCTGACTTCCTGCTGTGACACTGAGCTTATTGAAGAGAAGTCAGCATGGATGGAACCCATTGACTTGTAAAACTGCAAGTGGATGGTCTGTCCCCTCCTCATTCCCTTGTCTGTCTTCACTAAGTCAGTGATTATCACATTTGTAGGGCTGAATGCTACATCATTAAACCTATCAGTAAATGTGAGCTGAAGAGAGAAGTGCACCGCTTCATGCTTGCCTTTCAAACGGAAGAAACCCAGGAGAGCAGGCACGACAAACCAAAAAGTATACAAAGCATGGAGAGAGTGGGATGGCTTGAAAAAAACGGGGCATTGATTATCCTGGTTTGAGCCAGATAAGCAGGGCTTCTCACACAGCAGCACCCACACCACATCTAAAGCCTGACCTGCAACACCAACCTGGGCTTGAGAGCAGAGAGGCATTCAGGCTGAAATCGAGCAGATTAGAATGTGAGGGGAGGCTGCCAAACTAATGTTCACTGGGGATCTGAACCACAATTCAGTCCAGGTGACATTTTACATATTTTCACCATTGTTTTTGTTTAATTTGTGAAAGTAATTACACAGCCAATTGAACAGTGTAAAGCTGCAATAGTCACTATTTCAGGGAGGTACAGTGCAGTTCAGATTTCCCAGTTAGGATACCCAGGCATAGGCCTACAGTATCTGTGCCATTCATCACTGACACTGCCATCTGGCTTACCTGAATCCTCCCCAGCTACAGCTTGTGCTGAACAAACCTGACTTTTCTTTGGGCTCCTTTTGAAGAAAACAAGGCAACGAAACACCCTGCACTGCTGGCGCTATGGACAATGTTAACCAGCATTCTCAGCTCTTAACTGAAGCATGACAGGGGACAGCTAAGTGACAGATGAGGCCAAGTACACTGGGCATCTGGGTGGTCACTATGCTGCAGATAATTGATGGCTAACCCAGTTGAATTACACAGAGTAAACATGTAATATTAGACTCTTACAGGAGTGGTTTGCCCTTGTGACACTTCAACTGAACTCCCCTTTTATGGCTGTGGCTGAAATCAAACCTGTTTCTCTTCGGCGTGCTGCGGCGCAGGAACCTCTCCTACCCCACAAACCAGGGCTGAGCCAGCAGGGCCCAGTGTGCTGCCAGGACTGTGCTGGGACAAATTGGTGATGCAGGCGAGTTGCTGAGGTGGTGTATCAGTGTCAGAAGAGTAGGGGATAACTGTGCACAAAAGTACACGGGGAGCTGGCAGCAGCGCCGCTGTGTTACCTATGATAAATAGCCTGTGTCACCACAGTAGCTGGTCTCCAGATTGAAGCAGACTTTTGCGAATCAGCAGGGTCAGCATTTGAAAAGCATGTGAATATTGTGCACTTGTAAATATTTGAGCACATCTGTTTAGCTCCCTCTCAAAAACCACTGGGAAAAACTACTTCACATTGTGCCATGCAATGCTGTTACCCTGCTCTAATTGTCAAATCTGTTGAGTGTTTTTCTCATGCACACAAAAATTAAAAATTACTATCCTCATTCATGATTAATTCAGCTGCAGTGCTGCAATGTGTCACACTGCATTTTTTAAAGTATTAAATTCCACCTCATAATCAGAAGAGTTTTAATTAACTTTTTGCTAGTTCATCTTTTTTTCCCCCTCTTTCACATAGCCCCAGACAATCTCCAGAGCTGTCTTCCCTACAAACATCTCCTTGGATGATACCAAGAGATTGACGGAGTGCAGAGATGGCTCTGTGAAAATTGTCTGCACCTACCCAAAACTATTTGCCTCCTCCATTCCTCCCTGCTTACAGACCTAAGGCCTCCTGCTTGGCTGTGCATAGCCAGGGCACGACAGAGATCTAACCCATGGCATTTCTTGTTTCTTGGAAAGAGCATCTGGCTATTACTTCCCTTCAGTCTAATTCTCTAAGCAGATATAGGACAGGTCTTTTACATTAGATCTCCCGGGAAGTGAAAGAGAGGACTCCAGAGAAAATACATTCCTGCCTGTATGCCATTTTTCTCTAAAAGCATCTGCTGTTTCCTCCCTGGAGATGGACTTTGCAGGCAAGGACATATTCTCAGGTAGGAAGAGCCATGTTCCCTCTCTTCCCCAAACTGGCCTGGATGAGAAAGAAGGAAACGTTATTAAACCTCATTAGTTTCAGATCAGAGCAAAAGAAAAAGGAGACAGCATGGAAAGAGAGCCCATAGGAGACTTAACTCCCTCCCCCTTCATGAACCTCTCTGGATCAGTATGGGTTTTTAGATTCAGCTTAAAGTGATTAAAGAGCCAACAGGCAGGTAGGCTTGAAGAGGTTTGGACCTTGGTACAGGACTTTTCATTGTGAGCAGAATGAAGAGAGGAAAGCAGCAGGAGCTCCTCTCCACCCCTACGGGACCCTGATGGAAAATTGTCTCAGCAACACAACCACACTGCCTCTAGATGGTTTTTCCTTGCAGGCCCAGCACTTACTCAGCGGATCTCCTTAAGTTTTTCTGACCTTGGCAATATTACAGGGGACGCATTTTCACATGGTTGAATTGTTTCTGAACAATTTCTCCAATGTATTAGGCACAAACATGCTATCTGTCAGCACCAGGCATGTCTAATCTCTCCACCTGCTTTCTCCCCCAGCAGTTACATTTGGTATCTGTTGCATGGAAAATCTAAGTTTGTTTGCTTTTTGGTTTTTTTTTTTTTTGGGTTTTTTTTTTTTTTTTTTGGTTTTTTTTTTTTTTTTGTTTTTTTTTTTTTTTTTGTTTTTTTTTTTTTTTTTGTTTTTTTTTTTTTTTTTTTTTTTGGCTTGGTTTTTTTTGGGGGGTTTTTTGGGATGTTTTTTTTTGTTGTTGTTGTTGTTTAGAAGCAAGTTCCCACTGCAGGATGAGGGATCAATCACTCTTCGGAGGAATAGGGGCTAGCTGGGTTAAACTGACTTTGCTTTCCCAAGAAAACTTCTTCCTATGTCCCTGATCTGTATGAACTAGAACCATTATTCCCTTGATGGGACATCAGATGACCACCTTCGGGTCCAAGGGCATTCAGAGCATCACCCCCGTTGTGAGTGATACTTCTAAGAACTTGTCTGTGTGGCAGCTGTGGTCCCAAGCCTTGGGCACACCTGTAAGGCCAAATGCCTCTTCTTTTACCGGGATAAGGCCTCACCTTACAAGCAGGTGGAGCAAGCAGGCCCGGGAACTGTCCTGGCTGACAGGAACTGCTCGGGAGATGAGCACTTCCCCCAGGGAATGTGCAGGTGGCTGAGCTGAAGGGAAGAGCTGTGAGCTCAGAGCAGGGCAGGAGTGCCCTCTGGACTTCTCCTGGGCTGGCTGAGCAGAGGGAGGTCTCTATGGAGCACACAGTGTGAAAGACTGTTCTTCCTCTCCTCCCTGCCCACACCAAGGCCTCACTACCCTCATTAATCAGCACTGGCAGGTTTCAGGGTAGAACTGACACCAGTGAGGCCTTGAATCCCTCCTGAGGGGCAAGGGATTGAAGGGAGCTCTGGGAGGGTCCCTCCATCCTTGCTGGGATGGCCACACCGCAAAATACTACGCAATGACATTTGTCAGAGTGTGAAGCAGCTGAGAGACAGAGGGGATGTTGTTTGTCAGAGCTAATTCTGCTTAATCAGGCATGGGACATCCCGGACAAGAAACCAGCAATAGGAAAGTGGAAAACAAACAAAAGACTCAGACATTTCATTATGGGAATATCTAACAGTGGTTTGTTGCATATTTGAATGCAGGAAGAGGGCAGTAGCCGTTCACCAGCTCTGATCCAAAGGGATGCAGAATACTCTGCAAGGGCAGAGGTGACATTGATTTGCTGCTCACACTGACATCTTCCAATGTCCACAGCTTTTTTGCTATTTTTATTTGTCTCTTTAAGGATCACACTGCTGGGGAAGTTCTCTGAGCCTCTGTAAAGAGCTGGAAATCCTGTTAGTACTTGAGAGGATAGAATGTGGTCATGTTTGATATATGAGGCCAGAAGAAACATCTAAAACATTTGCTTTTCAGGAAGAAAACAAGCTAAGGCATTTCTGGCTTGGGGCATTTTTGGTGGGAATTCCTTAAAGCTTTTTTCCTAGCCCCTCCTGTCTGCTTCCTTCCAGCTCTGAACACGCTTGTGCATCACACAGGTGGCAAACAATCATTCCCATGCCAGAGCAACATGAACCTCGTCTAGACAGGAACTGCTCCAAAGATGATGAGTTCTTGCAAGCTGCTCTTTGCTGACATAGAATCATAAAGATTGGAAAAGGCCTCCAAGCTCATCAAGTCCAATCTTTGACAAAACCCCACCATGCCAACTAGACCATGGCACTAAGTGCCCTGGAGTGAAACAAGTTGTACACACCAAGACCCTGTTATATCATTCTTTTCTATTTGCTGTCACAACAGTTGTGTGCACACAATAGCTTTACCCCAGCTCTGCAGTGGTCAAACTTCACTTTCTTATTGAGAAATAAACTCATGCAATGACTACGCTGTGGGCTTAATCAGGCAAAATCTTAAAACAACAATCCTGCCTGCCCTGGGGTTTAAGCAGTACAGAGTTCCAAAGGCTAAGACTGTGTTTATCTGCAGATAAAAATACGAAGAGCCAACAATATGGAGTATGGCTGATATGTCCAGGTGAGTACTGCAAGGCTGAGTAAGGGATTTGGCCAAAATTTATCAAAGACATGTATTTCAGTCCCCTAGGCTGATTTGCAAGTACACCTGTGGGTCTCAAGTGTACAGTGCATATGTGTAATTGTCAGTTCTAGTTTATTTGGAATTGATTCAAGGTAAGATCAACCCGACAGAAATGCAGGCACTCAGGTATATTTTGAATTTGGCAGAATGAAGAACAACACCTACCTATCTGCCTGGAACCATTTGAAAATGCTCATCAATCCTGCATGTTCAGCTTGCTGGTTATTCTCAAACAGAAAATTATGTTAGCCTTTTTTTGCCTGGAATTTAGAAGAAACATGTAAAAGCGGGGCCAAATTCACAATTTTAAAGGGACACCTCTCTCCAAACAGTGCAATTTTTATTAATTCATCCTCAGCCATCCCTCTTCTGCTAGAATCTGTTTGCCTCCAGCCCAGCCACCTCATCTCATGCCATACACAGCTTTTTTGTCTTCCCACTGCCAAATGCTCATTAGCACTGCCCCAGGGGCACAACAGGACTGTTACTACTCTCTGCTTGTGGTTCTCTGCTCTACCATAAGTACCAAAGGGGTTTTGTCTCTGGGCCACAGACAGTAGCTTTAGAGGAGGTTTGTTTTGTTTACTCAGTAGAATTTCTAGGTATCATGAAGTTCTTCGTTTCCCCTGCTTCAGAATACAGAGATGCTTTGGCTACTGTTTGACCTCTAATGGATCTCTTTCCATACAAGTGCTTTTTCTTAAGTAACCAGGGCTGTAAAATAAACAGAATCATCAAGAAAAAAAAAAAAATCATTCATGAAACACCATTGCACCTTAACAAGCATCATCAAAGTCAAGAAAAGGACATAGAAAGAGACTATGGTCTGGAAAATATGAAATATGGTCAACCACACAACAGAAAAAAGCTCTTCAAGAGTTTTCTATCATTCAGCATGATGGGCTATAATGGATATCTCTGGGGGGAAATCCCCAGAGCAAAATGAATTTGGTATACCCTTTGGCTGTGTAAAAAGAATAAAATGGAATTGCCCAGAAGTAGCTAGGTAAACAAATAGAAGTTAAATCATAGTTCCTTAGAATATTTTTCAGCTGATTTTTGGTCACAGAATGTCACCCTTAAGATCTGAATGTAATAAAGCCCATTTTCTCTGGATCTGGAAAGGGACATTTGAAATGCTTTTTATATTTTCTTTATTATATTTGTTCTTTCCCTTCTGCTGTCTCTGCACCTTTCTGTGGTGGGGAATCGGATAAAGGGTAACAAAGGAGAGGGTGGAGATGGAAAAGAGGAAGTACATGCAATGAGAAGCGTGTGAAAACAAATAGAAGAGAAAGAACAGAACAACAAAAACTGAGATCTTTCAACTGCAATTATTTTCCCTAAATTTCAGTGAAACCATTCAGGAAAACAAAATATTATTAATTTTCTCTCCAGAGGTTTTTGAAATTGTTTCAACATTCTTCCCCAGCCTGGTTTTCTCCCGTCTCCAAGCCATTGTGATGAGTGCTGCCGGAGGAGCTGCTCTACCCGAGCAGGAGCTGGGGAACACGCCATCCCACTGTCAGAGGACACATTGCCCAGATTAAGAAATCACCAGGGCTAATCTGAATCCAGCAGGTTTTAGCAGGAATGCACTGGCCACCCTGTCACCCTGTCATCTTTCTGCATCTCAGAATCACGTTTTCTAGGATGGGAAGAGCGATGTCATTTAGACAGCTGGTGACATAAACATCTGACTGACTGAATGTTCAGAAAGAAAAACTCAAATCCTGAGGAACTCCTTTGTCCAGGTCAGCCCACTGTAATGCATTTGCAGTACAAGCTTCCCTGTACACCTTGGCTGGTAGAGATGAGTCTGCTAGTTTAGCCCAGGGGATAGATTCAGGGAGTTGTAGGACCTCCCCAGTACTTTGCCTGTGCCCAGGGCTTGGGCAAGTTCCCCTACTGTTGGCCAGTGAGCACACACCAGCGTAGAGGGTGCTGGACTTCTAAAACCAGAAGGAAGTGCTGGCTGATGGAGCCCTGCAAGCGCCGATCTGAACAGCTTGTGAACCATTACTATCTAGAAGTGTCAAGAAAGATTAGAACAAACATGAAGCAAAGATGAAATAAACAGCTATTGTATGGGCAGAAATGGATTTTCAGTTTCCGCAGTAAATAAAATAATGTGCTGTCTTAGTCAGTGCCCCTGTGATGATACAGTTTGCAGGATTTTTACTGGCAAGCTGCCATACTTACTTTCATTTATCTGCCTCAAAGCACCATTTCAAAAAGTGCAAAAGCATGTTGTTGATAGAGTAGATTGTTTATAGCTGAATTGAGTATTTCAGAACAACACGCATTGTAATAAAGTGGGGGAGGGGACAAGACAGCCAGCACAGCTGCAGTTTCTTGAATCCTTTGTCAAAAATCAATGCCAGAAAACGGAGACGTATTTCTTCTGTCTCAGGAAAGGCAATGCACAGACCCCTCACGGCTCTGCTCCGTGACAAGTGCTAACAAAGGCCCATGGCACCACCAAGGCTCTCCCAGCACCTTGCACCAACAGGGCTGGCACCCCTGGATGGCTGAGAGAGGGACAGCACTGCTTTCCCAGCTCCTTGGTGACCAGCGGAGCCTGAAGATCCCCCGGCCCTGAGCACCAGCACAGCTCTGCAGGCAACGGGGAGCACACGGCAGCAGCTCCTCCTGCAATCGAAAGGCCATGTAGGTGTGGGGAGAGAGAGAAAGAGGAGGGTATGAAAAATTGTAATGCAAATAAAATCAAGATGTTGTTTTCACCCGCTGGTGAGCTACCTGCTACTGCTGCAGCAAGGTGGAAAGCTGTGGCAGCCCACTGCAAGTAGAATTTGTGTCTGAAGCAGAAAAGTGGCTTGTCCCAGTTCACCAGTCTCCCTCACACTGACAGTCTTCAAAAGGACAGTAAGTCACACAGACTGGTTCTCTGTGTTGAAAAACAGCACGAAAAGCACACGCCTCTGGAGGTTTGCACTGCTAACAAGGGCTGGTTTCCTCAGCACAAACAATAAAAGGCTGATGAGTGAGGACTTCAGTTCTCCTGAGAACATTGCATCTAAACAAACAACAGACTGAAAAATAAAACTAAAATTAAGGTGAAAAGAGAAGATGACTTTATGGAAGGATAACTGCAGCTGCTACCCAGACTTATAAGAAAAGGGAAAAATGTGAGGATCTCTTTCTCCAGTCCTGCTGGCCTCAGTAGAAGACATCTCCCCTTCCCACCACACTGGGGCAACAGCAACATTTCTGGCCAGTATTCCTGCAGTTTACCACAGATAACTGGCAGGGAATTGCCTTCAGCCTGGCAGCCAGCGGGTACTGGATTACAGGTACTGGGAAATGCATGGCCTTTGTTTCCTCCCTCACTCCCAGCTTCCCACGTCCCACAACTCCATGCCAGTCAGTGCTGTGTGGGGTGGCTCTGCTGCTTGCTCCTGGTCCCCTGGAGCCCAGGCTGGCCTGGGAAAATGCTGTGCTGGGGCATCTCCATGGCGTGGGTGACTCTCACTTTGCCATGCTCCCCTTGGCTGGTCTAGCTGACACCAAAATCTCTTGGCATGATCCATATAAGCACAGCTCCCTCAGGCACCATGGGCTTTCAGGAGATGCTGAGGTCCCTCAGCTCCCTTTGTCAGCAGGAGCTCCTGGAGGCACTCAGCACCCCAAAGGAAAGCTTAATCCTTCACTGAATCAAGCCCTATTAACATATTTCCAGGCATTTACAGATGCCATATTTTCTACATTAATATTTAACCCACCAAGTCTTTCAAAGCCCATCTTTCCAAACCTCAAGTTCCCAGATGCTTTTTAATGCCCTTCTCAATAGTGCAATAAAAGTCTGATATTTTATTACTCCCATGAATTATTATCCTAATTTGTAATTTGCCAGACTTTTTTAAACTTCAAAATCTGTATTGTATTTTCCCACACGCACACACAAAAAATGCTGCATGCAACATATTTTTGACTAACAAGCTAAAGCGTAATATCTAGACACAATGATTCTTTCAGAAAAGGGGACACTATCTCTGTCCCACTCAGCTAGGTTGTTTTACGACATCCCAAATCATATTTAAAGGCTTTCCTAAAACAGAAAGGATAACCTAGAAGTGTGCATGAAAGATTGGAAGCAGAAAGAAACAGTTATGTGTTCGCCTGAACTTTGATGTAATGTAAACTTCCAGGATGGTTTATAGGCACCATTTTTATTTTTTTTAAAGAAGTATGCACTTGGTTATCTGGAATGCAGATGCTGGGAAAATTCAGAAGCTCTGGAATGCTTGCAAGCTGTGCACCCTATGTAGTAGACGCCAAAGATAATGGAGCAAAAGACGCTCAAGATCTCATTCAGCATCTGCTGGAGTCAACAAGGGCCCTTTTACTGACTGAACTGAGCTGCAGATGAAGCCTTTTAGGAGCACCTTCTTGTCCATAAAAGTGAGACCTGGCTGAATCTGGAGCACCAGAAATGAGGTGGGTCAAATCAAAGAAAGCAGAGACACCGAAAGGGCAAATGCAAAGTGTGACACACTGAGAATTTCTAAACAGGGCAAGATTTCTAATGACATGAGGCTGATTGCATCCTGCTATTTTTGATGCAGGTTTCCAAAAAAAAGGAGGGCTTTGTTTGTATTGAGAATGATCTGTCAAAGTTAGGATGGAAACCTCCCCTTGTCACTCAGTGAATGTTTAATACTTATAACTCACAAAAGTACCTTCCACTGGAATTTCAAGGAAAAGCAAAAGTGAAAGTTAATTGAAACAATTTTCTTTCTTCTTTCAACAAACCTATTAAAAATGAAAGCAAAAAACTTGAGTGGAGTCCATCTATGATGGCTCAGAACTGGCCACATCTTAGTGCAGGATGCTACATCACCAACTGATGACAGGAGGCGAAAAGATTTATTTTCCTGGGTAGAAACATGGCATCACACTTCCCATAGGTACAGACTATTCCATCCTGGAATGAACAGCTTGATTTCTGAGTATTTGCAATATTTGAAGACTATCTAAACACTCAAATCCTGGAAAAAGAAGCCTTATAAAATAATCTGTTGTTGGACAAATCTGAGCCAGATATGTGAGAGTGCCTTGGCTGGGGAACCTGGACTTGGGGACAGTCTGGAAAAGTGCTACATTTTCAGTAATGTTTTCTAAGAATCCTTTTTCACCATGAGAGAGACCTACCTTGCCTCAGACCTTTCAAGGTCTATTCTCAGGTATATTGAATACTAAACTGCCCTCAGAGACGACTGATTCCTAGTGGTGTAAATGGAATTCCACGTTCTGTGAGAGGTGGAATTCCACCATCTGTGGGAGAGGCTCTCTCTGGAGTGCAAGTGTGCAGGTGATGAGAAGGTTCTTCAGAGGAATAGAGGTCCTGTTCCACTAATACTGCTTACTCTGCTTTTGGCCTTCTCAAAAATTCCCTGTGCTAGGCCACTTAAAATTCACAGTAGAGCTGAGCTTTATAAAATGCAAGAAATGCTCTCTCTCCCCTCATTCTTATCTCCTGTTCTCTCATCCACTTGGTTTCCTCTTGGGCTTTCAGTTGTTATGGGGGATCCTCATGCAAAATTATTTCTCTGCAAAACTTTAGAAGAGATGCAAAGGTAGATTCCAGAGTTAACAGCAAGAATCTGCCTCTTCCTAGAAATGCTCTGTGGAGTTCAAAACTCCTTTAGGAAGAATACATGACTTTTACTTGTTTCTGGTCAGCTCCATACTCCACATAGGACTAATTTTTAGCCTTAAAAGGGAGCAACTTTCACCCTCTGAACAGTCAGGGATTAGTCCTGGCACAAACTTAAGCCTGGAAGCTAGACTGAGGTCACTGAGATTGCTTTGCTCTGTTGAAGTCAGGATTCGTTTCAACTACAACACTGAGTAATGACCTAATAGTAAAATACAATACTTACTTACACATAGAACTATTATGCTACAGCAAATAGAAAAAAATTACCCTGTTAAAATTTCTTTTCTGTTTGCCTTTTTTTCCTTTTAAACACCTTCCCTGCAATCACTTGTTGACTTGAAGACAACTCCAGATAGGAAGACAACCTTATTGTTGAAGACAACTCTGTTTTGCTGAGTATGCACTTGGTGCCTTTAACTCCTCTGACTGTTGGTAAAGTAGACATTTTTTGCATCTCATCCAGCCAAGAAGCAGCCACCTCAGATGAGAGAATTCCAGCTGTCTTTTGCATTATCCTTATGGGAGATTTTTGGAGAACTTCACCTCAAACCCATGATTTTGCTTGAGGGCGAGGGAGCTGAGAAGTGCAAATTTTCTCCAGCATTCAGGCCCCACAGTCAAGCTGTTAATACAATTCAGGAAAGACGCATAGCTACACTAAACGCTGAGACACAAGCATGCTCAGGGACAGCACTGCCTCAGATTATCACGTATCTTAAAAAGCCTTTCAAAGGTGTCAAGGCAGAATTGTGAAAACCTTGAGGAGAAGTCAAATACATTTTCCTAAAGGCCACTGAGAAGGAATGCAAACCTGCTCATGTGTTTTTCAGCTCAGGTAACCATGGTGTTCACCCCAGAAGTCCTACCACCACAGGACTGCTATTGGGATCCTGTCAGCTCTGTTTTCCCATTCCCCCTTGAGCCTCTTCCATCACCTCCCTGGACTAATCCAAAAGCAGAATCCTGCCTATCTGCAGAGCAGGCAAAGCCTTTGTGAGCAAGCTCGGGGATGATATTCACGAGTCCAGCTTAGCCCAGTGGCATGTCTGTGATTGATGGCCTCTGTGTGGCACTCACCCTTCTGCTTATTCCTCAGGGCTGCAATTTATTAACAGTATTATCTTTTCTGATGAATTATCATCAAACATCAGTGAGAGGCATTAATCATAGACAATGCTTTTAATCAACAATTGAACATTAATAAGCATAGACCCTATGAATGTACACAGTGAGAGGCTTGCTCTTAATCACTAAAGAGTACTTCTCATAAAGAAAACACTCTTCTTTTGTTCCTAAAAAGGTCAAAGTCTTCTTTTCTATATTTGACAAGGACAAAACCCACACATAGTAGAGCTTATCTAGGCTGCTTTATGTGACTTAAATAATTTCCATCCACGTGTAAAAACATTCCTTTTCAAAGATGTTCACCAAGTTTTTGTATGTGATCTACAGCTCACAGACTCTCTGTTCCTGAAATTATTAGGTTAGCTGCTGAAAGCAGCAATCAAGTTTTACTGTTAATCTTAAAAGCTAATCTTTTTTATTGACTTCCCAGTCAATAAACTCGTAGCTCTGAAACTGCTTTCAGGTTTCCTTTAGTAACAAGAAGGTCTGTGTATACCTGTGCATGTATTTTGAAGCTGCTAATTTCCTTGCTGAGTAACTTGCACTCACAGGTTAAACCAATTTGTTTTATCAGCTGACAGGGGGCCTTCCATGAAAATCAGAATGAGGTTTGAGGTGAGAGAACTCAGGCAGTAAGGTCAGGACCCTCATCTGGTTACAGTTTATGGGGGGCTGTTTCAGAGAGTGAATCTTCCTTATGAACTGAAAGGACAAGGAGAGAAGGAGAGGTTTTGTTCCTTTTTTAGGAACAAAAAGTTACTTTCTTTTTTAAAAGAACCCAATGGATTTAGCCCTGTCCCTATTCTTGAATTAAAATCTGAGAGAGCTAAAGAGTAGTTATGCATCACACAGATTTATCTTTCCTCAGCTCTAGCCAAAGAAAAGGGAATGAAGGACATGCCAGATGTCTCAGACTACTTCAAGTTGCTGTGAACCAGTTTGGCTGTATTCAGCTGTGCACAAGTTCCTCTTACGCCAGGAACCAGCAGCGTGGGACTCCCCAGAAGTCCCAGCATCACCTCAGTAAGAAGAGGACATGGTATGGGAGAAGAAAAGCAGGTCTGTTCTCAGCTTACATGCTATGTTGAACACTAAAATATAAATAGCTCTCCGAGCAGCAGGGAAAACATGAAGGCTTCCTTGGCTTTGTAATTTGTGATGGGATTTTCTTGTGCTGAGCAGTAGGCAAGCTCTGACTACAGTTCTTCCCACTGGTGGGGGGCATTCAGGCTGCCACTCTGGGAGCAGCCCTTCTCTTTGGCAGCAGCATTAATGCTCTTTGCCCATCACCAGTTCCATCTCATCTGCCAGAGTTAAAACCTCTACCATTCATCGATGCTACTCAGATTAGCAGAGACGCTGGGTTCAAAAGGTGCAGGAGATGATTTTTCCCTCCCTCATTAAGCATGAAGTTTTCTCTCAGACTAGCCCCCTTTCTGAAGCTCTCTGGACAGCAAGCTGCTATCCAACCTTCAATTGCACCAGGAGACCACAAACATCTGGCCACTTACCCCACCCAGCACAGAGCAGAGGGCAATCCACGCTTGCTGCCTGCACAAGACGGGAGGCACCACAGCTCCCAGTCCCACATTTCTGCTTGGCTTTCAGGTGGGGCTGTTCCCCGCCTGCTCTTAGCGTGTACACCAAGCTTCATGCTCTTAACATTTCCCAGAAATTCAAAGTGACAGAACCGGAGGTATTGCAATCTGGAACTTTTAACTTTCATAAACTGGTGAGAATACTGGAATGTGTATGTTCCTTATTTAACTGCTCCACCAGCTTTTCTTATATGCTGCTCGGCACAGCCGTTCAGGATACATATTAGACAACTAACATCTGGACTGAATATCTATTAGGACCATATGCTCTACTAAGCTACAGTATCATGTTGGAGATTGAGAAAATCCAAACCAAATGGAGATATCAGAAACTTTCAAGGGTCAAAAATAAAGTCATTTTGGTTTTCCCAGGCCCTATGGATATGGTGTATTGGCTTGAGCTCTATGCCTCGTGCGAAAGTCTCATTACAGAAATAACCTTACTGAAAAAAATGAAAAAAACAACTTGGGTATTGTGGTTGAAAATAGATCTATCTTGATGATTTTTCCCCTAGTAAAGTTTTCAGTGAGTTAGTGCTGAATGTCTCTGTCTCCCAAATGAGAATGAACAGCAAGAGACTCAACCTTCTCTTTCCTGTCGATATTTTATGGTAGTGTTTTCCATGTGGGTGTGATGGTTTCCAGTTTCACCTCAATAGGATTCTCCTGGTTTATGGCTGAAAAGGTTATGTGTTATATGCCCTAAATGGCCATGCCTGGGACTGCAGTGCTTACATAAACAGAAGTAGTGCTTAAATGTCATAAAAGCCCCTCAAGATTGTTGGTGGAGGATGTGGTGACTCCCTCCGTACTGAATAAGGAATTGAGAACACTGAGCAGCTAAGACAGTCTTATACCTGAAAGGAAGATGGCAGGAACTCCTTTAACTGGCTTGAGACCTGATCAAGAAAAAAATTACAAATTCCCATATGCTCACAAATACTTCAGGTAGGAGGAGACATCTTTGTGCTTCTATGACTTTATAGGTAAAGTCCTGAATCACCATGGTGGTCGACCATGTTCTTTAGATAAGTTATACCTGCCCAAATTTCCTGTGACCATGTCCTGTGACTGTCCCCTTGACTGGGACAAGGAGCAGAATCCAATAATCTGGCTACTTGGTACTGATACAGTTCCAGTTGAAGTTTTGGGGCAGTTGTACATCCCAGTGGTGTCTTGGACTCCAGATAAAAGGATTTCATGCAACCTGGCTGGGACATGTGGGGAATCACTGCACTTTCTCAAAGTAATATCCAGACTGTATTTTCCAGGTCAAAAGGGAAACAAATACAAAACAATTTTTCAAGAGAAAGCAATTCAATTGTTTTGCTATTGTTTTGTTTGTTACAAAATGAAATTAGTCAACTCCCCTGCATTTGAAAACTTTAAATAAAAACACCTAAATGTCCTTTTTAAACAAGTGTTTCATATTTCCTTTATGGCTTTGATGGTTGGATCAACACAACAAAGGTAGAAAAAAGGAGTACATAGGAAGGATATTTCTGGAGCAGGAGATCTGGAAGAGATGGATGACTGGAGTGATAGAAATTGGTGGGATTCAACAGCATATGTGCCCAACCACAAGCTTTAAGGAGTCAGAGCAGCATGGATGCTGTGCTCTGGAAGCTCATCGTCAGGGAATGGCAGCGGATGAGAATTAGTGGGTGATCACAGGACAAATGCAAGTAAATGACACAACTTGGCCTTGAGAAAAAGGCATCTGCTGTGGTAGGTAAAGCAAAGTAAGGGCCCCAGAAGGGAGGTAGCAGTAACAGCCCTGTTAGAGGTCAGAAGACTTCACCAGGCAGACTCTTATCACCACACATGTTCAGGAAAGATGAAACAGATAGAGAGAAACACTATTAGGATGGCCAGGGAGGCCAGATCTTGGCTGGTTTAGTCCAGAAAAATGAAGCCTCAAGCAGACCATGATGGCGGCTACAGAATCACTGCAGCACAAAGAAAAACGAGGAGTAAGTGTTGTGGAGGAAAATTCTTTCTCAACAACTGTGTAGGCAAAAGATATCTAACAAGTGGTTAACTAGCCATAAGTGAACGTTAACATTTTCTTCATGGTGCTATATTGAACTAAGGTCTCTCAGCCAAAGAAAAAACGTGAGGCTTGATAAGCCTTCTAAATCACTGACATCCCAATGAAGTCAGCAACAAGGTCCTGTCCTCCATCCCTGTGCCTGGATGCCCATGGATTCGAGCAGATGTTTTTGAACTCCTCAGTTCCAACTCCTTGCCAAAGCCCTTTTTCCACACCTTTAAAAAAAAACCAAAAAACAAACCAACCCTCTGAGGTCTAGAGATTTCTCTTTCTTCAGATGAAAGATTAGATTCTGTCAGTTCTGAGTACATATGTGGGCTGATCTGGCCTATGGGCCGTATGTTTGACACCTCTAGTATACTGTGTTATTGTACCCGGGGGAGGTGACGGGGACTTATTTATAGAGACAGTGTCTGTCAGGGGAATTTATAAGTGCGATTTCTTTGGGTTAAAATAGGAAGAATATGTACTCTCTTAAGTGGACACTCCCTTGCTTTTAAGTATGGTCAGGTTGAGTGCCCTTAACAAACGCTAACCATTTCAAATTCATTACTTTTTTGTGGGAAGATGTAATATTTTTAGAATCCTCAGCTATATCTTTAAGCTTGGAGAAATGACAAGTCCAGGGACTTCTGGGACACTTGAAGCAGATCTAACCTGTCGTCTGTGCCATGAGTAGCTGCAGATGCCACTGCAGTGAGTGCAGACACTGCCTCACTGCAGGGCAGTGCTCAGCACCCGTGCAGCACCACGAGCATCGTAGAGCA
Source organism: Regulus satrapa (assembly GCA_013396955.1). Classification (NCBI taxonomy): domain Eukaryota; kingdom Metazoa; phylum Chordata; class Aves; order Passeriformes; family Regulidae; genus Regulus; species Regulus satrapa. Next base: position 327,760 of record VWZN01021279.1, read on the forward strand.
GGGACTGAGCCCCCAGACTGCACCCAGACTGCTCTCTCTTGCCTCTTAGCTCCTCTCCCTTCCCACCACAGGGATATTAAAATACACACAGCGCTCTGCACAAGCCCAATATTTAGGAAGATCACTTTCCTCCAAAACGCCTTAATATGAAACAAAAAAAACCATCCTGGGTTAAGGAGGAGGAAAACATCTCCTGTTGACTTCATGATAGGGGCCTGGGGGCTTCACCCTGTCTCGCTGAATCTGTTCATTCTCTAATGTAAATTACTTGAGAAGGAAAGTTTCCTGATATTAGCATTTCACACATCACCAAGCCACATTTCTGGTGCTTGAGAAATAGCCAACAAAAATAACTTCCTTGCAGGGTTGAGGTACATAAGATTTAAAGCACCCAATGAAGTTTTCAGACTCCAAACACTTCAAACAGAAGAGATCCAACAGTAAGCATACAGCTTAAAATCTTTAATCAAACACATTAGTTCACAGCAAGAGCAGTAGATAAAACAGATGCAAGATTTCCAGACCAAGTCGCTCTCACATATGGTAACACCATCCTCTCTTTGGGGAAAGCAATGATGGCAAACAATGAAAATGTCCTTACTTAAAAAAATTCCTTAGTATGTCCAAACTGCCATCTCTGTTTAATCTCAAACTTACAAAAACCAATCCCCTTGGTTAGGAGTCTGTTGATACGCTAGGTTGGAAAAAAAACCCCAAACTGCTCACAACATTCTCCTGTCCCCAGCCCCACAGTTTTCTGGAGATGCTGCTGTCTAAGTTTGTGTGAGGGAATTTGCTCAAGAAGATTGTTTCATATTCTGGTTTCCAATACAGAGTATTGGGACAGCATCCTTAAAGGTAGGGTGCAAACTATGTTAGCCCATTGTCACAGGTCCCAAATGTTCCACCAGCAGCTGGCAACAGACCCCAGACCTCCCACAGCCTCTGCTTGGCAACCGTGAAACAGAGCTGACCTGCTTGTACTCAAATTTCCTGGAAGACTCCTTGCATTTAATCAAAAAGAGTTTTTTTAAAATTCTCTGGTCTGGATTGGATGTGGTTCATAATCTCAGTGATGAAAAAGCCAATAATTCACCTTACTGGTCAGCCCTACAGTTTCTACGATCATTTGTTAAATTAAATTCCAGCTGTTACCAACTATTCATGTGCTGTCTGCCGTGTGTACACGTCCACATATGCTGAAAGAGTAATGTTCATTAAACAGTAGTGCTGTTAGGGTTGCTCACCTAAGAGTCAGCTTACCAAGTACTGTTTTCCAACAAAAATGAAAGCTGTGAGCTCCATCCACACTGCCTCATGCAAAATCACTAAAATAACAGACTGGTTTCCTAGGTCCATATACCAGCACTGTTGGGTGGAGTGCAGCTTCTTTCTCAGGTCTAGTTGAAGTCAGCCCCTTTGCCTTTCCCATTAGTCCCCTTTTTCAACTCATGCAGCAGAGGATTTTGAAACAAGGAAAAGCTGCTGGCTCAGAGGACAGGTCCAGGGCTGCAGCAGCAATGCTAGAGGTGAGAGCATCATGTGCTTGTGCTCAGCAGCACCTGCTTCAGCTCCTTTTCAACCTTCTCCTCAAGCACAGGCACAGAAGGAAAGATTTCTGCTTTAGCTTGCAGACTTTAGAAGTGGGGACACTTGGCTTCACTCGTTCCCTGGAAAACAGGGAGTCACTCCATGGTTAGGGAAAGAAACCCCTGCTCCCACATCCACCTTGTCTGTATTACACCTCCAGTTTTGGTTACTTCAAAGTAAAAATGAGAACTGCTTTGTTTAACTTGCTGGGGCTATTTACAGGCAGGATCATACCCTGAGCTGCTGCAAACTGGCAGAGCCAAAGTGGCGCTGGGGAGGGTCAGTCTGGACACCCCAGCTGAGGGTCTGGACACCAATACCAGGGCTATGGGGGAGCAGCAACCCTCAGTGCCTGTGCACACAAATAGTTGCAGAACGCATTATCTGGATATGGCGCTGCTCTCAAGGGAGCAGATCAGTAACAACTAAAACCAGAGCTCCTCCTGAAACTGAAACAATATCAGCTTTGAGCAAACAGTTGTCCTAAATGAAAATTCATCCCCTGCTAAATATAACCAGGTTGCATGACAGCACATATGTGTTGATTTCAGAGAGGTTTCTGAGGCATGAGGGAGATCATAAATAGGCCTTAACATCTAAGAAAATTAGACAGAAAACACAGATTCGCTTTCCATTACACTTTTGTTTAGAATTCAGCTCAGTATCTGCTCTTCCTTAAACGTCCTGGCACAGAGCTTAATTATTAGCACAGCCTCCTTCAGAGGAAATGGTTACTTTTATTTTAGTGTCATACACAAGTTAGTGGGAAAAAAAATTATTTGCAACATGAGAGTTTTTAACTTCTGCAAACTGTGAACCTGGCTGAAGTGCTGTAAACTCCTGTGTTTGTTCTGCTTGATGTCCGGCAGCCACCAGCAGCATCAGGTGAATCATCCTGGCCGCAAAAAAACACAAGAACAATGGGAATGGGGAACTACACAGAGCCAAAGGCAGAACTTTCCTAACCACAGACCAGGCAGGTGAGACCAGGTTAGCTGTGCTGTGGTGGGGCTGTACCATCCTCCTGCATCACTGATCCGAGAGCAGAACTTGCCCGCAGGTCGCAGGCTTCATCTCCAGGACTTACACTGAGCAGAAGCAGAGTTGCAGGAAAATCATTACAAGAGTGGGACTGAAAGGGGCTTTTTATCTCTCTCCAAATAAGCAGTGAGCTCATGCTAATTACCTGGGTGCATTCTCTGGTGTCTGAGCACTGAAAACCGAAGCTCTGGGTGCAATGTTCTGTGGTTCCAGCGTGAGCTCTGCCAGACGCAGATGGGATGCGCCAGCGTCCCCCCTGCCAACGGCAGGACATGCCCTGAGGAAACGGGAGCAAAGCTGCGAAGGTGCTGGGAACAGAAGGAAGCTGCTGGCAGGTCTCTAGCAACACAATGACATAAAGCAGTCAGGTCTATGCTCTGGGATGCAGTTCCCTTCCTGTTCCTTTACCCTGCTCGCACAAGCAGAGGCATTTCCACGGGGCAAAGTCCTGAAGTGCTCAGCTCTTGGCGTTGCTGCCAGCTGAGCCCTGGCCCTGAGCCCCTGTGGCTCCTGGGGAGAGCAGGGATCTGCTCCACCCACGTTCTGACCATCATCCAGCAGAGCAAACATCCAGCTGGACACAGAATATGGCTGCTGTTTGTACGAACACTAACCTACTTCTGTTAAAGTTATTTGATTTTATTCTGGAAACAATCAGGAGGATGAGAAAAAGAGTCATTTCAAGAGTAAATTCAACACATTGATTTGGTCTCTGTGATTTACCCTAAATATACTAAATAGTTTGAAAATGGGAAGCTTTGTGAAATCTTTGCCATCTACAAGTTTGCAAGTTTGCAAAGCAAGCACCAATCAAGTAAATAGTGGTATTTAACAAATTTCAATTTAAAATAACATCACTGACCGTATCACTGCATATATCTCTCCCCTCAAAGTTGAAATGCATTTAGCTTAGTGTTGCCAAACATTATTTGCAACTGATCAAACACCCTCTCATCCATCCAGGCTACACATAAAGGCTTATAAAGCTCTCTCACAGTCAGTGTCAAGAAGGAGGGACAGTAACTTTGTCTGTTACAGATTGCAAGTCCCATTTCAAATTTTTTTTCTCTAAGAATCTCAGAATTTAAACCATTGTTCTCCAGCAAGTTGGTTTGTTTGCCAGTTATTAAATAAATTAGGAAAAGACATAACTTTTCCTTTTGATTTTTGGCAACGTGATTTTTTTAATGCAGTGTAGACCCAACTAACCTGTCTTTTGTATGTTCCCCAGGATGAAAGTCATCAGCAGTGATACTCAGGGGCTCCTAAGTGTCACACACCATGCTCAGATGAACTCTCTGGGTGCTCTGCATGAAAGACTTTCCATATTTTGAGAGCATTGTCTGCAAAGTTTTGATTTTACATGAGAATATTACAAAACTAGAGGGGTAAGGCTGAAACTAGTTGTCCTGGAGATTTTCCTGTGTGCTTGGCCCAGCTCTCAGCTCTCAAGGGAGAACTTGCAGGTTCTCCAAGTGCCAGAGACCAGGGGCCAAACTCTTGGCACAAGGGGTGTATGAGAAGGCCAGGGAGGCAGCAAGATTAAGAATAAAACAACAACAACAACAAAAAACAACAACAGTGACAACTATAATGATAATTATAATGATGATAATAATAATAATAATAAATTATAATAATAACCATAGTCTGAGGAAGGAGATGGAAGAAAGGAGGGATAGATGTCAGCATGGAGGTCTGAGATGAGCAGAGGAAGGAAATCTGTGGAGCCTGCTGGTGCCATACATCATGTCCTGCATGCTCTAGGCTCCTGGTTTCCCCTGGACTTAGCACAGGAACATGATTATTATGGTGATGGACTGCTCAAACTGTGCAAAAATGTTTTCCTTTTACATTATGTGCTACAATTGATGTTTCTGGACTTTGATATATGAATTTCTGGCTAAGTTCCTCAGAGTAACAGGGTGGTTTTGTTCTGTTTTTGTGGGGTTTTTTCATTCCTTTATATACAAAAATTTTAAAGCATTTACTTCTGTGTTTAAACTACCTTTTTTTTTTCCCTTTTATTTCCCTCATCAGCTCAAAGAAAGTTTCATCTGCCAGAGGAATACAAATACCTGTGCTTAATATTATAATTGCTGAAACCCACAGAAAAAGGTGCATCTTAGAGGATGTAGAAGAACTAACAATTCCATGCAGAAGTATCTTTAGATTATGCACAAATAGAGCAGAAAATCAAACTGTGGTAGGGGGAAAACACTACTATTTGGGAATATGAAAATTCCCCGTCTCTGTCCAACATGGCTGAGTGGATGCCTCAGCATGCCCAAAGGAATGTCTGTTAGGGGGACAATGTTTTCTACTCAAACTTCTGAATAGTCAGATTTTAAAATTTAATTGAATTTCATTTCTTAAGGAAAAGTCCAAGTCGCACAAGGACCCACTAAAAAAAGCTGAAATTGTTTTGATGGGAAAAAATTCAGAATCCCAGAGATAAATCAGATTGTACAGGAATCATGCTGAATTGTGATTCCAGACCTTCCTAGAAATGTCCAGTTACTAAAGAGAAAATCTGGCCAGTCTCCTCTAGGATACTCAGACTTTAAATTCTCTGATAATGTATAAAGGATATTTGCTCAATGCCCTTCATCCTTTAACCAAGATATAATGCTCTTGGTGAAGAAACATGTCTAAGTCTAAAGGGAGTGGTCTCCATCTCCTTAGGCTTCCACATGAAGAAAGAAAAAAAATTTACTCCTCCTCTGGGTCAAAATCTCAGTTTACCCCAAGAAAACATATATGCCTTCCATGCAATGTAATTACAAGTCAGCTGAGAAACTTGGAATGAAGGAAAGCAGATCCATACATTGGCAAATTCATGTAGTCCCTCAGCTTTAAGGGATGCCAACAAATCCATTACCACAATAGTATTTAGCACTGAGAGAGTCCCACTTCAGGATTTACAGGCTTAATATAAAGAACTTAGACTGGAAAGGAAAAATGTTCCACTCCCATTCACTATTTCCAATGGAAAGGGATTTTTCCCAAGTGAAAAGTAAATTGCTGAGAAAATGCAATTGAAATGATTAAAATTGCTGAAGGTTTTCCTCTTAATTTTGTTCCCGTCCTTCTCCCCCCTAAATTCCCACGATAGTCAATGTCAGAAGATTTCACTTACTCTTGAATTCCTCCTCCCAAATCATAAATATTTATCACGTGAATGGGGTTCTTACAAGTCTCTCACATTTGTGAAAGAAAGCAGTTTGCTGCAGGATTTGACCTTGAAAATCTTCCCCAGTCACACCGACAGGAGCCAATGCTATTTTTCCTTTTTAATAGCCTTGGAAACTTGTGCCAGACAGACAGAACAGTCAGACAGACCACACGCAGATTATGAAAAACAGTTAAGGGTGTGTGATTTTGGTATAGGGACATAATGGCCACTACATTATGGGCAAATGGGAGGTGGTAGGGCAGGAGGGGGCCTGTTCATTAATGAACATAAATAATGAAAGGGCATTGGAACATGGTTCATTCAACACTAAAAGCCAACTTCTTCAGTTAGAAAATGGAATCAATCATCTGGAGTAATGGAAGAATTAGAAAACTGTCAATCTTTATGTTTTGGATTCCTAAACAACCATTAGACTTGGGTGTCAGGAAAGAAATATTAGTACTGCCTAAAAAGCAAGAGATTGTGTGAACACTGCTGTCTTTTCCACAAAACCTTGTACTGAAATAACTGAAGCACCCATAGCCCCGTCATCCCCCCAGATTTCTGCCAGAAACACACACTGTGTGCTGGACACGTCAACACTGAAGAAGCAGAGAGCAGACCAAGGAACAAAAGGCAATGCTGCTCTGGTCAGCTCTGCTGTGAGAAGCAGAGGGAGGCATTTTGTTTTCCTGCATCCATGCTTTCCTCTTCCATACCTTCTGTTGGATCTGTAAGAATGCCCCATCACGGGGCTCGCAGAACCCAGCTCACATCCAGAACTTGAGGCAAAAAGAGGAAGGTCAGAACCTGCACTCCCTGAGCGCTCTTACCTTGAAGTTGATCCTTTGACTACAACTGATCTTTTTTTTAAGTCCCAAACTCAACACGAAAATTGATTTGAGGGTAGCCAGATAAGTCTTGTTCCTCTTGAGGTGAAGAAACAGTTTTTGATAATTTTGATGAGTGTTGGATTATCATCCAGGGCTGAATCTGAATATCATGTTAAATTAATGCTAGCCAGTGCACAGCTCCTATTTAAAGATATCAAGGGAAGGGGTTTAGAGGAGCCCTCCTGAGGGGCTTTCAGACCAGAAAAGAGCATGCACAGATACCTCAGGATATACATTGATGTTTGTGGCACAAAACAAATCCCAGGGTCCCTAGGATTGCTGAGGCCCACTGAATTCATCAACAAAGAAAAGGGATATAGTGTCCTGTGGGATAGGGCATCTTCTGGTCCTATAGCCAAGGAAATTGACCTGGTCAGGAAACCCATCGCCTGGCCCTTTTTTCCCAGTGTCTCCCTTCCTGGACCTTTATCTTCCCATAGGTGTTTTGATAAAAATAAGGGGGCAAGAAGATGTTTTTGTTAGAAACGTTCTTGGCTTTCCAGGGCTGTATGGTGAAACTCAAAGATGCTTTGGCCAGGTTTCTTCCTTCATCTCAATTCTCTGATACAAAACAGTCTCCTTCTGGTGGCAGGAACTGAATACTCACAGCATCTCTGGCAAAAGAATATTTCAACTGAAAAATGTTTTTTGGAGAACTCACTTGTTTTCTATTGGCCTTAAGAAGACCATTGACTAAAAAGCCCTCTCTCTGTTTGAAAGCCTAGTTTAATGTCAGGAGCCTTGACTGAATTCAACAGCATCTCAGTATCACAGAAGGAAGGGAAGTTTCTCAAAGATGATTTGGGCTCCTTATCACTTCTTCCATTTGCCTTTCCATTTGCCTTTCACAGCCTATCACATAATCTTAATTACATCCAGCCAACTAATCTGAACATAAACTGCTAAATCAGATCAGCAGCTGCCTGTGCATGAAAGTCCTATCCCAGGAAGACAAGAAAAATAAAAAAGAAAAAAATAGAAGAAAGACAGGGCCTTAAATTTCCTTCAGGATGTTAGAAAAAAAAAAAAAAAGAAAAAAGAAAAAAGAAAAAAAAGCGCTTGTATCACAAAGTGAAAAGGAATATTTTCCATCATCACAATGAAATATTTATTAATAGCAGACACTAAATAATCTAGCACAGACTTGTTCACCAGGGTGCAGATTTTAGTAGGAGTCTCTGAGAACCAAAACCCATTTAACTGTAATGAATAATAGCACAGATTTCCTATATTTGGGCTCCTATTTTGCAAAAAGTGTTAGCAAGTAAACATGGATATTCCCAAACTGTGAATATTTAGTTAAGTTTTATTCTGATGTTTCTTGTTCTAAATATTACTCTATGAATTATTAAATTGAAACCAATTTTCATAAAGATGATTTTTTTTGTTTGCAAAAATTGCTACTTTCTTCCACCTGAAGCTAAATCCACTACACATGGAGACAACTAGAGGCAATATATTCTTGAAAAGGAGTGTAAAATCTGAGCCAAAGTATATATCGGATGAAAACCAGAAATGCTACTTTTATCTGAGTGTCATACACCCATAATGGCTTCAGCCAAATTAAGATTTTTACCAAATGTCTTACTAGTATTAAAAGTTCATGAGTAGAAATTGATTTAGTAGGGAACATGCTACTGACTGAGCACATTCATTTTATTTACACCTCATGTCTGTGACCAGAAATAAGCAAAATACCCTATATATATCCCAATATATCCCAAAATATATCCCAAATGCAGAGTGTATGGGACAAAGAAAGAAGGGTCTGGAGAGGAGAAACAAAGTGCTCGCTCTGCACACATGGGTCACGGCACTGGGATGGGAAGCCCTTCCCAAACTTCTGCGTGGCACCAGGTTTCCCATCAACACCGGGTGGTGAAGGTGAGGCAAGAACACTTGTCCAGGTGGAAACCTGTGCCTGGCTACAACACCAACTTTTCCTCGCCGTGCTTGCTTAAAACTCTCCCACTCTTTCTTTCCCTTGAGACTGGATACTGCTGGGGCCAGCAAGTCCTTCCTGTCCTTCCACTTTTATGAGGGCCCGGATAAATGATCAGGACCTCACAAGAGCTTCATCTGTGTTCAGATACTGTGTGGAGATGAGGGGTGGTCATGTAGCAGCAGCACAATTAGCTGAGACAGAGAGAGAAGAGACCTCCAGCAGCTGAATTCTCTGTGGGGAACAGAGGGAATACTTTTAAATTTACATAATAAAAGGATCATCTACAGTAGGCATTAAATGATGGTCACAACAGAGGTATAGAAGTACAGAGGAATAATTAACATCAACACCATTTCACCAAGTGAGAGTCAGCTATTCACACTCTTGCTCCCAGAACAATTCTTACATTAGTACAGACACAATGGAAATACCATTTATTCCTGTAGAAAATGTTTCTCTGATATTGAGCCTACACAGAGAAGGGAGAAAAAGATTACACATGTGCCCATAGCTGCAGTTTCCCCATGCAGAGTTACTGCTCGGCCTGTGGGCACATATTGATGCTGCCAAGTGGTCAAGCCTTTGCCACTGTGAGCACAGCAATGTGCATGGCGGTGTTTTGTGATTTATTTTTTTCCAAAAATGGCACTGTTCGATGAGTACCAAGTGATGGTGGCAAAGCTGTTTAACCACTCTACTGCTGGGTTGTGCTGGAAGCAGAAGGTTAGACCAGATTTACAGATACCTTACAATTGTCCTGTCTATTTTAACATGCCGTACACAAAGCTGCAAATCAGCCTGACAGCATGGAGAAGCCTCTGATTATACAGCAAACTTCACTTTCTGTCCTTTTTAAGTGTAACATTTTCAATTCTCGCACATGTGCATGCTCATTTGGGAAGCATCTGACTAGTTCTGGCATCAGATTTGGACACCTTAATGTGTGCATCTTCCTCACAGTCTCATAGCACTGAATAACACATGAAGTTACATTTGTCTAGAGGTCTGCTCAGTTCAGCCTGGGCGGGCAAAGAGGCAGATATTTATTTACGCTGCAGCCACAGGGGTGAGATCCTGACTGCAAGCTGAGTCACAGGTTTCAGTGCAAATCCTCAGAGAGCACGGCACTGCTCAACAAAGGCCATGCTGGACCTTGCCTTGGAGCCTTGTAGGGGACAGCAGGGCTGGGGGCAGCCAGAGCAGCTGCCCTTTGCTAGCACTTCTCACCTGCTGCCTGCACGGCCCATTTATTTAGAACAACAAATTGCAGTGCCTGAGTGAGGTTTGTTAGCAAATTCCGGCTTTCAATAGCAGGTGCCAGTGATAAGCACAAATTCATTTGACAAATGGTGTCCTGCCGTAGAAAAAAAACCAAAATCTTCCTGCGGAGGAAAATCATCCTTTAGTGCTAAATAGTTTAGGGTTAGGCCTGCAAAGCCTTCTCTCACCCTAACAGTGATATAATCTGCAGGAGATTATGGGAGTAAAGTGATAGCTAGGTTATTCCTAGAGCACAGAATAGATTCTGAATGGAAAATCCCAGCATTTTCTTATATAAACAAGTACAAAATGCATTTATAGGATAGGTTTGGGTGTTTTCAGCTTGCAAAAGGGTTTTAATTTTTTTTTCTTTGCCACATGAACTGCCAACTAAACTGAGAAACAGAAATCCTAAATAAAAGTTTAAAAGCAACCACCAACTGTTTAGAAACTGAAAAAGAAACTCTACTAGGAAATCAGTCCTTTTAAGACAGCATTCCAGTAAGATGTCAGGGATAGGTCACTTGGTCATTTCACTGGAATAACCACGTTTTAGGTTTTCAGAGTGAAATATATGAGGTTGGGCAGCCACGAGGGTTAGTACAGGGCTCAGATTTTAACACAAAGGGTAATCTGGTCTGGTGCAGTCTGGTCACTGCTGCAGTGCATCTGAAGGTTAGGTTTTATGTTTATTAGCATCATCCAGATGGCGTTTTATGTCCTTAATAACTTTGTCCCTGACTAAGCCATGAACCTACTGTTTGACAAACACTGTAGGAAATACCCATCAGCAGAAAAGCCATTTTGTAACAAGGGGTAGAGCCGGTACATCTAAGACACCTACAATTTACTTCTGTGTACCTGTCACCTCTTGGTGTGTGCACTTAACACAGTGAAGGGCTTTAAGCAGCTGTCCTTAAGCAGAGGGGTCAAAGGAGTTCAGTACCCCTGCAGATGCCTGGCAGCCCTGCAGCTCCTCCCAGGGCACTGCTGAGAAGCATGGATACCTAGTCTGCTTACACCCTGGCCCATCAGCAGAGGTATCTCCAACACGTTGCCCCAAACACTGGATACCTAGCAAAAATATCCAGGATTTCCTGTATTTTGGTGAAAATTAGTCCCACTTCTAACTAGCAGGACTTGTGACTCTCTGGGAAAAAACTGTTTTAGTTTCTAATAGTTAAAACAAAAGGAGCATTGATATTTCTTTTAGCAAGACTGTCCTGGCCCCATAGAACATCTCAGCAACCCAGGAGTTTCTTTCAGCACCTGAGCTGCACAAGTTTTTCCACTCTCCACATAAACTGAAAAAGTGTTTGATTTCTTCCTGGGTGCAAAACACATAAAAAAGACATTTCTCCCAATTTGTGGAGAGCAAAGGCCTGAGTGCAGCTCGCCGCAGGAGCTGGGGTGGGCAGGGCAGCCAGTCCCTGCACGGCTCCCTCTCTGTGCCAGCCTCTGCACATCCACGGCAGCTTGCACAGCCCTGGGATTCTATATCCAGCCATCCATTGTGCACAAATGCCTCCGTGACATTTCAAACCCGCGTGGTGGCCATCAAATGGATGGGCTAAAAGATAATGAGTTTACACAATCCAAGAGGTGCTGCGTACTTGTCCTGCTGGTTTACTGAACTAATTTAAGTTAAATTGGTTCAGCTTCACGATTCAGACAAGACCAGAATGAATGTTAGCAGCACTTTTGGCGTTTCATGACACAATTTACTTCAAATTAAAGCAACTGGAAAAAACCTTGTGCTCAGGGAAGTATGTATGTATCGCTGTTGAAGCAGACACTGGCAGTAGTGACATCAGCATGTTTTTTTAAGCATACGTTCGTCTTTTGCAGGGATATTTTGAGACCCTAAAAATGTCACTACAGAACTGTCCCAGTTTTTGATTTTGAAAATGTCACCTGTGTCATCATTGGAACTGGGCTGTTATTTCCAGAACTAACCATTTGGGGAACAGTTTACGTGAAACTGAAACCTTAGCACCAGCTCTGCAGCAAAAGAGAGAAGGCAAAAGTGCTGGCGCTCACAGTGGCGCTGGAGTTATCCAGGAATTGGCTGGCTTACCTCAGGCCAGCCTTTCACTTGCCAGAATTCAGAAACTCACATTTCTTTTCAAATTTGCTATTTTCTTTAGGCATTCATTTTGAACGTGACCAGCTGTTCTCAGAACAGAGATCTGGAGCCATATTCTATATTTTTAGAGCAGGCATCTTTCCTGTTAAACAGAAAGATGAAAAAAACCCTCCAAATTAGATTGTGGTTAGGAGGAACAGAAGAAAATTCACAAGTGCAAAGCTGCTGCTGTTCACCCAAAAGGCTTGCAACAAAGACGCAGAGAGATTTTCCCAATAACTCACAATGTTTTACCTGAAAATGGGAGCAGGAAAGGAAAACAAGGCAACTATGCAACACACAAATAACTCATTGGAAGCTCCAGCATGTAGTGTCCTGATCTGCTGAAGATACCAAAAGGGATCCTGGTACAGGATGCTGCTCAACCCTTGGGCCTGCATCAATACTGACACAACTGTCTCAGGGGCTAGATTAAAGAATCTCACCAAGCTACAGACTCACTTGGGCAAAAGAATCCCAGTTTTGACAGAGTGTGTCACTCAGCTGCTCCACAGCAAGTGTAATGGTGCTGTCACAGTGACTGGGACTGGGAAGCACTGGGATGGACAGTAGGACTGGCACTCTTGGCAGCAAGGGACAGCAAATGTACAGCCTGGGTAAGACTCCCACACATTTCCAATAGCGCTGGAAACAACAAAGCTTGAGCTCATGGGGCCGTGGGCTGTGAGCTGATAGCCAAGGACTGTGGGTACCTGGGCCGTACAGCACAATATCTCCAGGCAGGCTCACCTTCTAAAGCTGCTAACAGGCATGCTCATGCCACATCCCTTCCTTCTGTCATAACACACAGAGCCTTTCTGCTCTAAACAACCACATATATTCTTAAAACTTGCTGGAAATTAATCATGCTTGAGGCCTTTACTGTTTCAACCAATTTGTTTGAGGATAACCAATAGTTTCCACTGCCTGAATCTGGTAAAAAATGCACAAAACAGTATCACTGGACAATCCCATATGCTTAACAAACAATCCAACAGAACTGAAACAACACAGAAGAAAAGAAAAAATGCAACTTCAGGCTAAAGCAAAGTGTATTTGGAGACCATCCCTGGGGCACTGTCTCCAAAATACTTTTGTCTTTAGTGGTCACTTCCCACAATAGGTCCCCAGCCCCTTTGGCACAATTTTTAAAGAAATTTTGGGAAAAAGGTTCACATCCTAACTCCCAAGTAGTGCAATATTAGCTTATTCCTCATTCCTATAACCAATCTTCAAGATATCATCTGTAATTGTTCATGTTGTTCCTAATTCTCACCAAGTTGACCAAAATTTTTAAATGTTATGTTTTTGTAAAGCCCTGTGTTTATCAGGTTGTTATTGTTGTTAGGCCAGTGTTAAGTATTTCCATTTTAGAGGAAGGCTTTAGTTTTTTTCACATGGCCAAATTTTTGAAGCTAATTACTTAAATTTATCGCAAGTTTAAGTTGAAAAGTTTCACTCATCCACTCTCTGCTTTCAGGATTTATAAATCTAGGTTAAATGCTATGTGGGAGACTTTGCCACCAGTTAAGTAATTAACTGAGGGCATTAATCCCTCCTTGGTGGAGGTACGACCCTTTCCTATTCTGCTCCAGAGTGAATTGGATCATCTGGACATCTCAGAGGAGGTGTCATAAAAGGACCCAGCCTTACTCCCTTCTCACCAGCAGCACTAGTGGGTCCCCGCCAGCCCACAGACAACTTGTTGCACCTCCCACTTGAATCCAAGGGTCCCTGTAAACACAGTATGTAAAATCCCTACCTCCTTTTTAAACAGGGAATCAAAGAACTCCTTCAAAAGGGATTTTCCTTCAAGAAGGAAGAACCCCAAAACTTCAAGGCGGCATTTCAACCCTCCTCCAACTCTTGGGTGTAGAAGAACATTTGAGATGAAGATAAAAGAAGGTCTCTCGTGCAAGTGGATCCCAATCGTTTAGCTGTATGATTCAGAAGAGATGGCCACTTGCAACACTGAGGGAGTTTCCCTCAACATGCACTACTCTCAGTCCCAAAGGAAAATGGATTCCAGTGAATAATCTGTGATCAGACAGAATACTCTTGCTTTATGTTTGTAATTTTAGAGATGAAAGGGTATGAAACACCCTTGGCTTGTTATTAACCAATTCCTTGTTATCCCCTTTCTTTTGAATTCAGTCAGTGCCATTCGTAGAAAAGCCATTTCTCCCCAGGAACCATTTCTTTTCAGATTGCCTTTACCCCTGCTTCCCAGCAATTTCTGTTTTCAGAGTAATGAAGACCAGTGCGGTTCTCTTCTACGCCATTTCACTACATTTACATTTTTTAAAATAATTGATCATATCTCTGTAATTTTATACTTTTATTCTAAAACACAGGATGCATACAGTCACTACTCAGCATGGCCAGTGAATTATGGCTTATTTGGGATTTTAAGTACAAAGATTATAAAAGTGTTGGTTAAAGTGCTGCCAAGTGAACTAAATTTAGTGTTCATGGTATCTGGCTAAATATATGTTTTTTAAGTAATAAGAAGGAGTTGTTATTGAAACTGCAATCATCTTTCACAATAAATACTGTTTTACTTGAAGGCTTCTATACAGTAAAGTTATATCAGTACTTGGGTATGGTGTACTTGTAATTAACACAAATATAGGGAAAATGCACTAATGTTTCTTAAACTACATTTCTTTTGTTTATCCTAATGCAAAGGATAATTTGGTGTGCCACATGCACATTGGGGACTGATAAAGGCACAGCTGAGTATTTCACAAAGATGTCTACTCAGAGGTTATTAGCTTGGAAAGGAACATTGCCATAAGGAAACCAATGCAGGAGCATTATCAAGAGTAATCAGTGCATTAAAAAAAGAGTTCAGGCTCATGGACCATCAATAAAAAAAGGTTTGGGGCTGGAATGATGATGGTATTGCTTAGACTGAGACTTCCTAGGTATGTTCAAAACCACTTACAAATACAACCCAGGTAACGCTTCTGAGGCCTGCTGAACTCATCTAAACTTTTCTAGGATGAAAGTTTTACAAAATTAGCAACTTCAGACACAGGGATCCAGATGGAAAGTTAAACTTTACCGTGAGATCTGAAAGTGTGGTTTACAAATGCTTAAAAATCAAAGCTTTGTTTCTCTCAGCTGCAACTAAAGGCAATTGAAAAAAACAGCATCTTTTTACTTTTAAATATGTATATACACATTTAAATAATATACATAAATATAAAATATATCTATTTAAATATATACTTCTTTCCTAAGTAGATCACGGCAACAAAGTAAATACAGTACATGCAGTATCAAGAATGCAAAAGGAAAGTAAAATGGGATCCATTTATATGGGGGCAAAGACTGAACAGAGCTTGAGATTGATAGAGATGAAGCTGTCTTTTTTCTCTTGCATACAATAAAAAAAACATTCCAGCTGTGGTTTCGACCACCAAAAGTGGAATTTCACTTTTATAAAGGATTCTAAAAATTGCACTCATGTATTTTACTAAAATCATGTCCCTTATCCTGATGGGATCAATGAGGCATTAGACACATGAATAACTAAAAGTTTAAGACTCTACATGTCAATTTACCGTAGCACCTTCTGTGTCCTTAGAGTTTACAAAACCCTACCCCGTTCTTGCACAGCCAGGGAATTGGTTTCCTTATGAGATGTCATCACTCTTTCAGGGAGATGCATTGCATGCATGCACACAATTTAAAAGATTTGAAAGAACAAGTCTTTACGGCAAAAACAATCTACGGTGTCCTGTTGTCACCACCAGAGTACCCCTTCAGACCCCCAAATACAGCTCTCCAGAGAAGCATATCACAGCTGGCCCCACTCAGAGGACTGCTGCCCCTCCCTGTGGGCACAGCTGGCTGGGGACTGCAGGGACAGCAGCCTTCCCCCTGCGGGGAAGGAGCAGTGTCAGTCCCAAGGCTTCGCTGCCTGCCCTGGCTCTGGCAGAGGTGCCACAGGACATGGAGAGGAGGAGACAGCCCTGCTGCCCACGCAGGTGCAAGCAGGCAAGGGACAGAGGGAGCGAGGGAGGAACCACAGATTTGTCCTTCATCCCTGACTGCTCCATGGCTGGAGCACATGACAGCGTCAAACCCGAAAGCGTCAGCGCAGTGCCTGACATTTCAGACACACAATCTTGTGAGGAACTCTCCGATCAGCTGCATCCTGGAGCTTTCAGTCCTCGGCGCCTCTCAGCAAGATGGTTTGTGGACACAGAACGGGGCACATCTGGCACAGCAAGTCTTGCCTGCCCATGGGTGCACTGATCCTGGCCTGGGGCCACGTCTCTTCCCATACACATCGCCCGTCCTTGCCTGCACCTCCTTCAGAGTGCTGCGGGGCCACATTGCCACCTGGCATTGCCTGACACGCGCCCAAATCTACTGGCCAGGCTCAGGCAGAACCTTGTCTGGGGGAGGCTGCCCCAGCTGAGGAGCAGAGCCTGTGGGGACGGCCAGCAGAACCTCCCTAAAACCCACATGTGGGTCCTGGACAGCTGCTGGTTGCAGTTCAGCATCACAGTTCTGCTGGTCCAGCTGCCTCAGTCAACAAGATTTGTCGCCGGAAAAAGGTGATTTTTAGAACTTGAAACTTTTTCATGTGAAAATGGCAGTTTTGACAAAGGCCTTTCATTCTGTGATAGAGATAATCAAAATGAAAAATCTCATCTTGAATCAAAATGTAAAGAAACTGAAAACTGAAACAGTTACACTTTCTGTTTTGACATTTCCCATTCAAAACTCCTCAGAATCCTTTCCCTGCTGTGTGAAAATGTTCCTTTTCTGATTTTTTTTTTTTTAATTTGTTTCACTGGGGAACAAGAATTTGGAAATGCTGACATTTCTTGCAAGAGATATTTCAAGCTTTATCTAGAGAAGTTGTGCCTACAAGTAAACTGAATTCCTTGCACGCCACCCCCCCCCTCCACCAAGTATTTTAGAAGACTTGTTAGAAAATATAAAATTTAAATAATAACATTCCAATATTTAAAACAAGGTTAATAGGTTATATTTTTCTCTTTGAATCCAAACACTTTTCTGGGATTTCAAATATTAAAAGGTAACCAGATTTCAAACCAATTTCACAGCAGAAATTCTTCCACAGAAAATGAGAGACCAGCTGATGCAACTGGCAAAATTCACACTTTTAATTAAAATGATTAAACACAAGAGACCCCATTGCCTGTTTTATGTATAAAACAACAACAAAGTGGGGATTTACAAAAGAAATATCGTGTTTCTGTGTATATTAAAGGAAAATATGATAACTGAATTTAAATCGAGGATTTTTAATGTGAGCTGTTGATTCTCTTTCCTTCTCCAAACTACTACTACAAATCTGAGACTATCCCACTGTTCAAATTTTATACCATCAAAGGCAATCTGCTGTTAGACATTTCTTCTACAAAATCTATCTATGTATATACACTGGAAGTCTGTCGTGCTTTCAGTGATATTCCAGCAGCAAATACAGTATGCAATGAGTATTTTCCTCATTGTCAAAGGTATTTCCATGGCAAAGCAAGTCTCCTTTGAAATATTGCATGTCTGTAGTGTGCTCTTCTACAATAAGGGTTACCCAACAATTACGTGTCATATTTTATAACACAGAACAGCTCTGGAATGAGTAAACAGCATTCAGGAGGAGACCAAGAGCAGTAAATATTTTGGTAATATTAAATGTACTTATAGTTTATTTTATAGTCAGGTTCCCTGCAAAAAATAATATAATATTCTGTCTATACATCTAACTCTTATTAAGCTCAGTATAGACGTCTTATTCATTTCCTGGGAAGCAATGCTCTTTACCAGAGTTATTTGTAAATGCAGTTAAATTAACATCTTCAACTGCTTTTACTCCACAATCATGAAAATAACTACATCCAGAATCATTTCACATTAAAAAAAAAAAAAAAAAGAAAGAAAAAAAAAGGCATTTAAGTCTAAAGTTTGGCAAAAAAATAAACTGAAATGCTTAGAAATTTACATTTTTGTCACTCCATAAATCAAAACTTACTTTACATATTAGAAAAATTTTTGTGAGAATTTTGGATCTGAGCTGATAACCTTTTGCCAAGTTTTAATGAAATGCAAATTGAAACATCTGAGATATTAAACAGACAATCGAGGTTTATGGTTACATCATAAGATTATTGCCCAGTAACACTGCATACTATGGCCCTGAAACACTCACAAAGCTTTATGTATGCAAGCAACCCTTGTGAACACAAATATAAGTGCTAATATAACCTCATGGCATAGGGAACACAATGTTGTATCAGCAATTGACATGCAAACTGTTTTGCTAAGGGAACATTCCTCCAAAAGATGTAGGAGGGTGTATGTGTAGAAAAGGGCAGCGAACGACGGCAGAAGCTTAATTATAGAACCACTAATGGCAGGAGGAGAACTGAGTGCTGAAGAGAGCCAGAGAGTGCTCAGGCCCAGCTCCCCGGCCTGTGCAGGCTCTACTGGAGTCACAGCACACGGATTTTTACCAGACAGGAGCTGACCTGTGTCTCTAGTGCCTCTGTACAGAAAAAAAGCCCACTGGCTGACACAGAATGAAGACTAGGTCCCTGCCCTGAGGCCACCAAGGAGAATCCTGGCACTAATGCCTTCTCCTTCAGAAGCCCATGCTGTAGATGCACACCATAATGCAGACCTTATGTAGTGCCGAGGGAAGTGCTAATTAATATCTTTAATTGTTAGATACTATAGCAAGATAAGAATAAGTGGCTTGCTGGACATAAGATCTTTCCAGACGCTGCGTGTAGACTCAATTGCCCACACCCATACCTTGCAGAGGCAATACTGATGTGTTGCTACTCAGGCTGGTATTGACTTTCACAATAGCCCCCAGGAAGAGCTAAGCATGCAAACCTTAATGCATTCAAGGCTCCTATTAACTCATCCCTGACCTCTGCGGAAACTACTGACAATTTTCTGACAAAGGAGAAATGGTTAATTTAGATGGAATGTTGTTAATAACGAAAGGTATGCAATACTCAAACAGCAAGAAAGGTCTGGTTTGTCGAGAAAGGATTTGTCTGGCGTTCAGAGACACACCGATACCAAACACAGGTCCCTGGAGGGAATGACTGGAACCATCACCATCAGGGGAGGCTGGCATGTTCATAAACAGGGTGAGGTTCCTGCTCCCTCAGTGCTCAAAGCAGAGGAGGCAACAGCATGTCCTTGAGGGGGTCCATACTACATTTACAGGAGAGGTGCCAAGTGCTAAAAAATAGAGGCACTACAAACAGTTCACTGTGAGGTTAGCAACCAGTGGATACCCCTGAAGTCTTGTTGTTCAACTCTTCTAACCAAATACATTGAGACTAAGTTGTAGGCTAAACTTTCCTCTGGCAAAATAATGTTCCCACTCAAATTTCACTGTTCTAATTGCAGAAGCTAGAAATAAAAATACTTTCATTCAAATAAGTAGCATTCAAAATGCTTTCAGCTGGACTTTGCCTCCCAAAAGAAGCAAAGACGCAGGAAGGATGTTCTGTATTACCATTTTTATTGGCATTATGGGCCAGGATCCCATAGGTGCTGTCCCACCACAAAATGAAGATGATTATCCCTACTTCAAATCATGATATTTTATTACAAGTGTTTACAGTCCTTATTTAATTATCTCAGCATGAACTGCATGGAGTCTGCAGTGGAATCAATTCATTTCTAGCAAGTATTGGGCCAAATTGGGCTTTTACTCCCTGGAGAGGGGGTGGGGGTAAAATATACAGAACAGCTGGGGCCACCCAGTAGTTCAGCGAGGCACTCTGACAGCAGCAATGGCAGATACAAGCAGAAAACATCTTTAAAGAGCCCTCAATTCTTCAGCAAAGCCATAATTATATTCTGAACATTTTTCCCATAATAATTTTCATCCAAAAATTTGCCAAAAAAATTCATCGTGAAAGGCGTAGAAATCTACATTTTTGACACTCCATAAATCAAAAGCTTATTTTACATAGCAGAACAAAATTGCTGTATATTTTACCTCAACCGTACTGTCTCTTAGCATTACCTGCCGTATTTCCAGACTTGAGGATTTTTACATACCCTTCCACTGCTCCTCCTCAGACTTTTTTTAACATTCACCATTCCTCTTCATTAAAACATGTAATTTCTCAAAATCTACTGCCTTGAAGCACAATATGGCCCTGGGGCTGAACCAGCTTGGGTTCTGCTGTGATGCTGTAAGGCAACCCGGGATGCTCACCCGCCAATTCCCATCCCTCCAGGCTCCTGCTGAGCTATTTCTAGGTTAACAGTGCTCCCTGTACAGGTTAACTGTGCTCCCTTCTCCAGCCAAAGCTGCAGCAGACCTTTTGTGAACACACCCAAGGTGCAAATGAGTGCAGCCTTGACTTTCAGCACTGCCACTTCATCCTGGAGGGCAAAAAGGCTTCCACTGGGGAGGATTCATTTAGGAGCATTCATTCCAAGGAGAGGGATGAGGAAGCCATCATTTTGTGTTAGTACCTAAAAAAAATGTTTTGTTTTCAGTTTTAATTCAGATTTTTTTTTTAAATTAGAACGAGTTACCTTTTTATTTGATAAAGTGGATCATATATTCATCTAGTCAAACCACAACCAAGCCAAACCCAAATACAAGTAAATCCGAGAATAATAGTGACAGACATGACCAAGCTGGGTTTGATTTCTGTTATTTATCAAGAGTTAAGAAACCTTGTTTCCCTTCACTAGTCCCCTGAGCCATTAACATTCGCATTGCACCACATTCTTGTAAGATTATGGGAATTTTCAGTTTAGAAAATCCAAAGCTATCTGTAGCCGAGCATATTTAGTTGCATTTTACAGTTCTATTTTAAAATAATACCACTACATCTGATACCCCATAGTTGTCTGTGACAAATGTAATATGCAAACATCTTCCATTGCATAAATGACATAGGCATGGAAATAACAATACGCCGAATGTCTAACGCCCATTGTCTGGAGAGCAGTCTTAATGTTGCTGAGTTAATGAGTGAAATGAGCATTGTGGTCTAAGTGTCACATAAATAATGGTTTCCATTACACAAAAAACTGTGCCACCACACCCCAGCCATCTCAAAAAGCAAAGCTCTAGAGGTTTCTCACAGACAAATACTTAAACCAGTGCTGAATTTCTCCCCTTTCCCCCTCTTTGAGGCAGCTGGTTCAGTGGCCTCTTTCTTTTTGCAACCTATTTTTGTGACAAAATGCAGTTAAAACATTATGTGGTTTTTCTATGAACAGGAGTAAAATGCAGTCACTGTAGACCAGACTCTTCCCTGGTGTGAAGGTCATCCACTCAAGCTGCTGAGTGGCAACTCAAGCCATTCTCACAGAGATATAAATCTCTCTCCCTCTGTCTGCCTCTTTCTCCCCATACAAAGCAGCAATGCCCGAGTCCTCTCTGCCCAGTCCTGAGCTCTGCTGTCACACCTGTGACAGAAAAGAGGAGTATGTGTGTGGAAGGACATGCACACCAACAAATGCTTGGATGCAATTCCATGCAGCCATGGTGCTGCTGCCAGGGATATTTACTAAGGATCGCTTTCAAGCAGGTTTTGGAATGGAAACAAGGCATGCACAACCGAGCTACATGCTGTAGTAGCAACAGCAGTCAGAGGGATATAAAGGCCAAGGATTTCCCAGTGCTGGTCAGTGTAAGCACACAGCCCTTCTCCAGGCACTGAAGCCAAGGTGGAGAAGAAAAGGGGGAGCTGACCAAATTAACCTGGAAACTCAGCCTTGCATGAAACCAGGCTCCCAAATTACCAATCAACAGGCTGTTCTCCTACTGCCACAAGCACAGAAGTAGATATTTCTTTTCCCCCAAACTCCTAAAGAAGTGTGAAAATTACACTAAGAATCTTGGGAAAAAACTACCTGCAATTTGTCATGGGCTTTCTACCTGACATCTGCCAATGATATCACAGTGTTTTACAAAGATGCAGGGGATAGCCTACAAAATGGTCAGCAGATTCAGTTGTTTATCTTGGCTTCTGTCAGTTTTGACAGTAGCAATTTTCTGACTGATAATTTCCCAATGTGTATTTTGTCATTCAGGATCTGCAAAACAATTTAAAGAGAGTCAGGGTTTCTGATCCTAGTGAAATCAAAGAGCAGGTAGGTCTCCAAATGCCTTGAGCACATCAGAAGGAAGGAGGTTTCTCTGCACCTACTCATGGCAGTTGCAGCCTGAATGGTGTTGGCTGTGGGCAGTTCTCTTCTGCTACATTCACAGCATCCCTCTCAAACCAGGGTGAACTTGCACAGAACCTGAGTCACTGCTTTCGTTCCGTAATAAGTACATGCCTTTTGGTTGTGCTGGCACTGGTGACTCCTGGGTTTACAGAAGGCTCAAATGAAAATCAAGTAATCCACTCCACCAAAACAGGAAAAAGGTCCAAGTAATTGAAGGTGGAAAAAAGCAGTAAACTTTTCCTTAACAGGACACTCCCCATTTTATCATGACGTTCCAGAACTACTTTTGGAGCACCTGGAATTAATAACCATTTGTTAAACTGCAATAGCAGGAACAGGAACTTCAGCTGCAAGTCAAGATCCAGGTCAGTTTGCTGGTGTCTGCACCAGGAAATATCACGGCAGCTTGTCCTTGCTTCATTCTGTTTACAGTGTAAGTCTTGAGTGAAAGACAGAAACAAGCCCAGAGAGAGGGAGCACAGAAGATGATGAGTGAAGATTGGTGTTACAGTGCTGCGCTGTTCTATTTCTTTTCATCAACTCAAACATCTGGAGCTTTTTAAGTGGTATTTTCTTTTTAGCTGTGCAGCATACTGATCTGTAGGGTAGGACTCACTTTGTGCACATAGTTAGCTGGAGCAGTGTGATAAAGATTGTTTGAAAAGTTAGACATGCAGGCTCCATCAAAGCTGGCCTCCTTCTTAAAGCAAAACGTAAGCACTGGGTCTTTTGCGAGGTGAACTTATTCAGCACACAAGTTGTTTGAAAAGATTGTTCACTGAGAAATAATTTTATGACCCTGCCAGTAGGCCTTAGAGGAGAAACATCAGATTCCCCAAAGAGAAAGATGTCTTCTCCAATTTAAAGGCAATCTTATTTCAAAAAAGACAAAATGTAAAATTTTAAGGACACTGCTTATCTACTTAAAAGAAAATATTACTTCTAGGTGTGCTGTATATTCCCTTGCTCAATACATCATTTAAAAACTCATTTTTTTAGACAAGCATTCCTAGAAAAGGTTTGAAGAAGGTAAAAGGTATTCCAACAGCAAAATGAAATCCTCTTCATTTAAAATAGTACGGTTTCTTTTGCCTCATGTTCAATTTCTGTAGCTGATTTTTGGGAGGCAGACTGAAGTATCAGACTCAGCTGTAAGGACTTTCCATAATACATATCCAGAACTCATTTAGATGTGACTCACCTCTGGCCACCCTGTGACTCTGGTCACAGTGCCATGTATGGTGACATGACAGAGGTTACACTGTCAAACACCAGCAGGCAAAACCTCAAACCACCATCATATTATCGCTAAAATCCCAGGCTGCGTGGCAGCTGTTGGACTTGACTGCTTTGTAAAAAATGCAGCATTTCCTGAGGCAGTGGCAAACCTGTTTGGTTTAAAGGGTAGAGCAGACACCTTGAAAAGATGGGAAGAACCTTGTATTCACCAAGTGCTGTCCCATGGGTATGATTAGGTGGCATGATGAGTCAGGCTCTGCATACAGGTTATAAAACCATGCTGAGATGAGTCATTAGCTCTTCACTT
Organism: Regulus satrapa; assembly: GCA_013396955.1. NCBI lineage: Eukaryota > Metazoa > Chordata > Aves > Passeriformes > Regulidae > Regulus > Regulus satrapa. The sequence goes on from VWZN01021279.1 coordinate 351,541, forward strand.
TATTTCTGGGCACATTTAATCACTTCTTTTGCCCATGCACCCGCTTCCTGCCTTGCTAGGTTTTGGCAGCACACCTCTGGGCTGAGATACTTTTAGTATGTCTTGAAATTGTACTGAAATGATTTAAAAGTATTTCAATCAGGCAATACTAAAACAAGTTCAGTAGAGAAGATGCAGGCATGTGTACGACTGATTTATGCCAATCAAAACTTGATTTGTTCTTCCTAATTTCATCTCCCATGACTCTCAGAAAAGTAGGGAACTCCGTGTTCCACCAAACACAGGCTGTAGGACAGTATCTTCATTTCAGCTGGAGCTATCAAGCATATTAACAATGCTAACAGAATATTTTCACTTGGGTTTAAAACATTAACTTTAACTCACAGCATATTTTTCTGATATGAGGTCTGCTCCCAATTATGACTAACAGATTATCAGAAACTGATAAGCCCATGGAGAAGACAAATCATTCAAGGAAACTGATGGCTCTGTGTTTCTTCCAAACCAAGAACTGAAGATAGGAAAAATCCCAGACAAGCCAACTGGGTAGCAGGTCCAAGCAGACAAAGCAGGAACAATGTTTGCACACAAAGCATGGCTAACCTAGGAACTGCTCACTGTGGAACTTGAAAATTAAATGGGTTCGGAGAAGGATCAGACAAATCTGTTGACTCGTGACACTTCTTCATTCATGAAGGCTCTGAGCAACTCCATTTTTAGCAGAAGGAACATTAGAAGAGAGGAGATTAAATCCATCCTATTGCATATCTCTAAATGTGAATGTTCTGCGTGTTGTGGTTTGAATGGCCTCAAGGGGCTGGTGGTCGCTCTGTCCCTGAATGATGAGTATCAGCCCCCTTCTCCCTGCCACCAATTCCTGCCTCTGTTCTGAAGGCTTGTATGGGCCCTGTTCTCAGGAGATATGGAGAGCTGGTGCTTTAAACAGCCCCTGCAGCCAGGTTCTCTCCTTCCCTCCTTCCCAGCTGTCACTCAACCTTGGAATCTTCCGTCTCCTTTATCCCATGTGCTGTGCCATATATGCCAGCTCCCAGCCTCTGGGCATCAAAGCAACATCTCTCCTTTCCCCTGCCTTTCCACCATGGTGTCCTCAAGTTCCACAAGACTCAGGGACAGGGACAGCTTTCAAATGGAGCTTGGTACAAAACAAAAAACTGGGCCTGCAGAGGACTGCCTCAATGGGCACTACTCCAGGCAACAGGAGGCTCGGTGTGGCAGGCAGGAGGGGCACAAAAATGACGGTGAGGCATCATGGTGAGGAAGACAGGTTTTCCTCATGGTAACTTTCAGGAGCTTGCCATAGTTGTTGCCTGGGATTTGGGCTTCTCATTCTGGCAAGCATTCTGACAGTTCAGCACTCTGCTCTCTACATTCTCCTCAGCTAACGCCAGGGTTTCACAGGAACACACAGCCTGACCTTAAGCTAGTGGCACCACATATTTACCTTCTTGTTACAAGGCCCTGCCATAAGCTTTTTCTAGACACTATACGTTTCTGAAGGCCTTTGCATTACTTGAGAAGTACAATGCACATATTAAATATTTTGGATTCACATCGTAAACTGCTAGAGCTGCTAGTAAAGTCTTTCTCTCTAATCCTAGGAACTAGGTAATACAGATTGCAGAATACTGTAGTTTGTTTGTGGGCATGGAAGTTAATTTTAATGCCAGTTTTTATATCTGAGATACTGTAAATGAATATCTTCAACTTATATTGCCCATCGTAAACTTTTTTAACCTGTGAGTCATTTTCAAAATAATAAACGTAACTATTCCATAAAAATATCTCAACACAGAAGAGCCAGAAAAGTGAAGGACATGAACAGATGGCACATCAATCTTCTGCATTTATACAATTTGTTTTTTAATGCAAATAGTGTGGGTTGCCTGCTCTTGCCTTGGATATTGTTCCAAAGACGAGCACATTTTCTTATCTTTCTGGATCAATGTGACATTTGCAGTTATCATAAAGTGGGAGCCCATTTAATGATGTTAATGCTTCCTTAATGTAAAAATAAAATCACCTCCTTTATAAAAGCAAACAGATTAAAAGTCCCAAAGAGACCATTGAAATCTGTGACATTTGCAGTTACTGGTGGCTAGATGGCTTGATTATACACAGGTAAAAAAATATCTTAAAAGCATTGTTTATGCTCATTAATCAGAACATTAAATAGGAATGCTGGAGTCCCCCCAGCTAGAATCAGTTTTAAAGATATATTAATAAAAAAATGGAGGCAGAATTTCATGCAGCCTGTTTAGATCGTTCAAAAAAACCCAAAAACTGCAAACAATCAAACTTATGGCCTTATGGCAGCCTGGTAAATCTTCAGACCCCAGATGTAATATGTGGTCTGCATTTTTATTTGCACATATTGGAAAGTGACTCTGCCAGCAGTCCCTGATTCATGCCTGTACCATTCCCTCCACGGTGCCACCAAGCAAGTGGCACATCACTAATATTTCTGTTCTTGCCCCTGGGGAAAATTTGAATCTTTAATTTTTGTGCAGGCTTTTCAGAGGAAGAAAAAACCCAAACAAAACACCACCAACTGAAACAACCTTCTCTTCTGTTCTGAATTATAGCAAAAAGAGAAATTAAAAATTATTTAAATATGTCACTTAAAACTATTCCGAGTACAATATAGCCTACAAGTCACAGATTCACAGACTCATAAATTTGGCTGTGGCTACATTACATCTCTCTAGTCCTAACAGGAAAGAAGTAAATAAATGGTATGAGCAGCTTAATATATTTTTCATCAAAAAAAACACTTTAGAGAAAAATTAGATTTAGGAAAAAAAAAAAAAAAGAAAACATTTTTGGATTTGTAATTGTTTGAAAGACAAAATGTGCTGACAGCTTCTGTGGAAACTTAATTTTGAGCAGAAAAACCAAAACCCAAATGACCCTTTTGAACTCCACCCATTATTTTGCTCAGGAAAAAGGCCACTACTTCTTCAGGGAAAACAAGGAAGCTCCGCATGCTCTGGGAAGGCAGCAGGCATTGCTCCAACAGTTCCATCAGGCTGGAAATGGCCCTGCAGCCAACTGACCCCCAACACAGTCTGTGACAAATCAACCCTAAGCACTCTTACTTCTCTTTTAAGATTTTATAGTGGAGAAAGGATGAATCAGGACAGGGTGAAGGAAATAATTTTAGAATAAGTAAGAGTAACTGGGTAATTCAGGCATTCCCTTGTGCACGCTGTCCCAAATCACCTCTGAGTCTTCCTTTCGGACATGCAGCTTCTTGTAACCACCCTTCTCCCTTTGCTGCCTAAAATCCAGATCCAGCCTAAAAGAGCCCTGCTGCAGGGAAAATCTCAGATATAGCCATTGCTTGCCCAGGAGAACACACAGGGTAGATCCTCACAGCCACTGCCCTAAGGGTACCTGCGAAGCAGCTTAGGGGAACAAACACTGTGGTAGGAAGCCAAATTTACCGAACATTTCACAGATAAACATTCCTTTATTACTGTTCTAGAGGCGCTGCCCTCAGACACAAACACACAACATGGTGTCTGTTGTTATGGGGAGCAAACCCCCTTTGATACACCCCACTAACTAGAACAGATAATGAAAAAAAAAAAAAAAAAGCGTTTTAATTCCCTGTCCTCCTTCTGAATGAGCTGTTAAAAGACCAAGAAAAACTGTTATAGCGATACCATAAAAAGAAGAAAGCCCAAAAAAAACAAAGAGCTCTCAGCTCCAGGCGTGTCCGAGGGGCTGGCAGGGAGAGACAGCGCCCACATGGGAAAGTTCTGTCACCCCATCTGAGATATCACTTAGTGGTGGCAGCTCTCCAGAGGCAGAACGGGTCCCACCTGTTTGCAATGTGTTTAGCTATTAATATTTATATAGTAGTTCAAGTGGGTAAAAAAAAAAAAGAAAAAAAAAAGAAAAAAAAAAAGGATGAAATTCATCAAATTTTATGTCATCTCTTGGTGGTGTAAAATAAAAACGGTTGCAGCAGGGGAAGAGGGGAATGGCTTGTTTTTCTTGCCTTTCTGTAGAGCGAAATGTCTTTGCTCTCGAAATGTCTCAGTGCAGAGCAGTTGGCAATCACCTCGGTGTGATCCACACCTTGACATCCAGGCTAAATACCACGGCCACGGCCTGGCCCCAGATCACAAGGCTTTGAATAGCACCACATAAATAACACATTTATCAGCTCTGTGGCTCGACTTACAACATCAAAAAAAGAAGCGAAAAAGATTCACATTGATGTGGAAGTACATTTCTTAAGCTTCATTTACTGTGCAGGAAAATAAAACACCAAAACAAACAAAACATTTCATTTTTCTAAGAATTCATGGATTGCTGTGAAAATGAGACTTGTCCAAGGGAAGGCTGTTTCTACCTATGCTAAGGTGAAGAAAAATACAAGGGGATGCTTCTAAACTAGGAAAACACAGGTATTCCAGACAAAATGCTGGCACTCAGTCCTTTTGGACTTGTTCTGCTTTTTGTAAAATACTTCAATATTCATTGGAACACCCCAGTAATAACTTTGCCATCATCCCTGATATGTATTTGAGGTGAAAGTAAATAATATATGTATTAAGAGGCTACTTTCAACATAGGAAACATGTAAATATCCACTCTATGCACCCCGTACCACTTAGCATGGATTTCTTTCCAGGCAAGCAAGACTAAGGGTACTGCTCCAATAGTTTAAGTCTTGCACATCTAACATTAATCTGCCTGATGTAATTAAGACTTAAGCCACAGAAGATGGAATGGTTTTAATAGACAAAAACTAAAATCCATTCATTCCAAAATAAGGACCCATCTTTGGGCAGTGGCCCAAATATTCATATTTTCTTTGTATAAATGGGAAGGTTGCCTCTCCCTGAGAGGTGTTTCCTAAAGAAGAAGAAGACAAGGAAGTAAGGCATCTAAACTGAATTTTCCGTTCCGTGTTGGGAATACCATCAAAATATGATGGCTGAGGGAACTTGGAAAATCCCAGGATGGGTGATAGGGGGGGAACTGCTCTCCTTTCCCCGGGTATTTCTTATGCACCCAGTACAGAATGTTTCCTTCTCCTTGTCGGCATTCATCTGTAGCCTCCTTTAAGCTGATCTAATTCCCACACCACTCTCACCTACACAGAGGATTTGCACCCAGTTAAAGGACCTGGGTAGAAAAGCTGAGCTCTGTGGAGACCTCAGGCAGGGCCCAGCCCACGCCTGCAGCGGGGCTTTGGAGCATTGGAGCTTAGTGCGTGGCAGAAACAGGACCCAAATCAGTCACTGTTACACTTCTCTCTTCCCTCTCACTCACACATGCACAAAACCCAAACCCACGCAGCCTCTTTTGTATGATATTGCACAGTCCAGAGGGGGAAAACAAGCTGAAGAAACATTAGCAAGAAGGAAATTGTAAATCAGAATGACACACAGCAACTGTAAAATGTTTTTAGCTGTAGCCATGCCTGGAAACCTTCCGAAGACAAGTTAAACTAGCATGTGTTTTGCTTACCTTACATGCTTTGCATGTGTTGGTTACTTCAACCAACCAACAAGTGATATGTTTAAAAGTCACTGTGAGCCCTGAGTCATTATATTTAGCTCAACTGCCTCTAGCATGTACTGCTAGTTTCTGTTTAATTGTAATCCAAGCTCTCCAAGGAACTTTCATTCCCATCGGCCTAATCAAAGTCTTGTTATTTGCTATCATAGATTTTCACCAGTAGATTTCATGAAATCTTTATAGAGTTCTGTACATTCTTGTAGTAAATTCATTTTAATGAGCACTTGTCTCTGCCACATGGACTCAATGTATTGCAGGCATTTTGAAACTTGATTACCTTCCTTTCAGAAATAAAAACAAACACTTTCCTTTGTCTTCAGCTTCTATCCACTTGAGCACTGTCAGAGCCAGAAGTTGTACAAAAAAAAAAAAAATTCTATTACACTTTTTCACACACCATTCAGTAAAAAAATTTAAAGAGCAGACTTGTATAAAATTTACCCTTCTTGAAGTCCTCTTGTTGGCAGAGGGGCTAAGTGAATTTCTTTGTGTGTGTAAGTAATGGAGCACCTTGCTCTGGAAGCCGGGAGGATGGGGACAGAGGGGAAAGTATATCTGTCATTGTAGTGCTGCATTAAGACCCAAGATATGGGATTAGTCTGCATGGAAATCCACTAACAAGTTAGCCAGCACAGGGATGGGACTGTGAAGGAAACCTTTTACCTGCCTTGTCCAACCACGAGCTCCATATTTGCTGATTCATACAAGGAAAAAGGAATTTAACTTTCTCCCTCCTATCCTTAATAGTACTTTAAGCTGATAAGTACATCTGGACAAGATGTAAGTGACTGACTCACCTCTTCAGGCTTTTTGACTTAAGAGCATAAAAAAATAAGAAGAGGCACAGAAAATCTATTTTCTTTTAATGCTCCTACACAGAATTTGGGGGTCTGTGGGAGCACAGCACTATTAGTTGGTTTTAGTTGCACTGACTCTTAACAATTTTGTGTCACTGATAAATATGGTCTCTGAGTAAGGTAGTCTTCAGTGAAAGTTTCCTGTAGAGAAATATGCAAGTTTAAAAAAGGCAGTCCCATGAAAACACAGATTCCAGTCGTTCTGCATTTCAGACACTCTGTGTACAAGCTCCAACCTACTCAGATGGAGGAAAGGGTTGGCTTGCTCCTCTACAAATGCACCTTGGATGATTTCCTGAGGACAAAGATCTGCAGCAGACCAAGACAGACACCATCCCTCCTCCTTCCAACGCTTGGAGCCAAGTGGCATATCTAAAAGGAAAATGTGAGCCTGGAGAAGTCTCCAAACTGTAGGGAAGGCAGCAGGCAGTCTCATCCTTTTCTCCTTCCTGCATGCACTCAAGACTAGGGAAACAAGTATGTTTCTATGGCTTTGACCCTAAAGGGGAAAAATATCCCTAATTTTCTCTACACGTTTTAATGAATAGCCTTTCATGTCTTCAGGTTTCCGTTTTTTATTTCCCGGTATCCCTTACATTTTGCCTTTGGATCAAATCTAGAGAAAGAGCACCCACTTCTGTAAATGGATGACAAAATTCCTCTCTGGATCTGTCAGGACAACTTGGCTGAGAACACACTGTTGCTACTGGCCAGTCAAGAGCCGAGTGCTGCTTTGATTTACCCCAGCTCAAAAGTACAAATCCCCAGCTGAAACAAATGCAGACAAGGATTTCACATGCCTCCTCATTCAGTCTTAGCTTGTTATTTGTCCCTGTCAGAGAGATCAAGGAGACTGACTGCTGTTGGCATGTTTATCAGAGAAAAGGAACAAGCTTTACCTCCATGGGCAGCTCTCATGCTTTATGAGACACTTTTATACACATCTGAAATAATTCTTCATGAGACAAAAGAGAAAGGAAGTCATGGTCAGCATAGCAGAGAACACACATAAGGGAAACTGACTGTATGAGACATATTTTTAATGCTAATTTTCAGTTATTCTCCATTCAAAAAAAAATATAATTCGGTAGGAAAATATCTCAGTAAGAAGCATTAGATACAAATCACTGTTACCTTATCCCTACCTTAAATTCAAGGAAAATCAGGTCTGAATGTGGATTCAGTTTCTTATTAAAAAAAAAAAANTGAGCTTTTCATATCAGAGAAATTATAAAAATAATCATTTTTATTCATTTCCCAAAGGAAAATATTCATTTCCCAAAGGAACTGGTAGTGGATACCAAGCCAAATAAGTACCATTTCTGCTTAAAGAATTTGAGAATTCTTTGGGGCGCACAAAAAGAGGATTCAGTTTGTATCATTGCCTGGCCACTGAGACACCATCAATTCTAACTCACGCCAGAAAGCTGCCAAATCAGCCTCAAATTTGTTGCAATATTTTCCTTTGCCAAACTAATCACAGTCTTAAGGAATCAAGAAATTAGATAAATGAAAGGAAACATTTCTCCATTGCAATGCTCCAACCAGATCACACCATGCACATCTGATATTTGAACAGAAAAGCCCAGGTGCTTCCCCAGTTGTCATCCATTCTGCTACCTTCCAAAAACATCCCACCAGCACAGACTGTCTCCCCCCACCTCTCTCAGAGGATACACACAGGAGCAGAGCCAAGGGCAGGGAGCAGGATCAGGAGTTTGGAAAATCTCTGCTTCTGCCCTGCGCCTCATCAGCTCTCAGAGATAAAGGCACCTGTAACCTCACTAAGGCAGTGATGCTGCCTGTTCTGGGTTGATGGATTCCCTTCTGCCAGCAAGCACTCAGAACCCGTTTTCCTTGCTGCCCGTGTCTGCTCTGCAGTGCAAAAGAGACACCATTAAACAGCCACATATACTACCATTTTAACATGTTTAAATCAATTCCACCTCCATTCAGATAAGTGTTGAAACCCCCGTGTGGCTGGCAATTCCTAGAAGAGGACAGATCTTTTCCAAAAGCTAGGCTGAACTTAAAGTAGATACAAAATAATACTATAGATTTTCTTTCTCTCTCTCCCTCATCACAGCCCTAAGATTAGCATAAAAATGTGCTATCCTAACTAAGCAGTCTGTTAACTGATAAGCTATCAAAAAATCATCTGTTATTTTTATAGCTCAAAGGCAGATGCCATTCCAAGAACCAGAGTTGATTGAGTAGGATTTTTAGTGCTTCGTAGATTTATCATTGTAAACTTGAGGTATTTTAGAACAGAATGATTCAAGTCTTGAAATATTACCTCCAGAGCAATCAAGCATTAGGATTTTTGCTGGTCTTAAGTTTTATCTGGGATGAAATAATTTAATCTCACATCATAAAGAATTTGAGTAGTTTCTTAATGCGTGCACTAAAAAAATCTTTTCTGCATTACGGTCCAAACCGATGTAATTACTCAAAAGCACGGATGTCAAAGCTTCCCAGCTCCTCCTGCAGGGCCCCCTTCTGCACATTCTGTTCATATCCCCTTTCTCTGGAGCATATTTAGTGAGGACCTCAGACAGTCAGTTGCAGTCAGGCTTAGTGTATCAGGCTTAAGGGTTTAATTGGCTTGGCACTGATGTGCTGCCCTGCACATCAATATCTGTCCGATGATCCTGCTGTGTGTTGTACAGAGATTTTATTGCAAAGCTGAAGCACACTGGCTGCAGGAGAGGCAAGGCACAACCAACATGGGCGGTGCTCAAAGTGAATCAAGTGAATGCTGAGATTTTCAATAGTAGGGAGAATGGAAGGAGGCCAACGTGCAGCTAGCAGGAAGAGAGAGGAAAATATGGAACAAGGCTAACATCGCCTTACGTGTGATGTGGCCACTCTATCAGGAAAGTATGTATCACTGTGGAGAAGCAATCAGCAATACCAGAGGACTGGAAAGCTCCAGGGAAGGAGCTTCTCCTTTCATAATGAGAGACAGGTGCCAACGGGAATCAAAAGTCTGCAACTAGTTATTGAGATTAATATTAAACTTTTGTGAGTTCTACAAGCTTTCACATCAAGGCATGGGCAGATTGGCTTTCCAGGGCAGCTCTTCCACATTTTATACCAGTCAAAACAATTAGACATACCTCCAAGCTGATGTCCTTGGAGGAAGAGGCATGACATTATCCCCAAAAGAGAAATAACAGGAGTGTCAAAACATGCGTATCACCCATTTTCAGAGGAACTTGCCTCTGAAATATTTCAGTGCTTACACCAGCACAAGCTTGCATAGTTGGCTGGTAGGAACTTCCCTTTTCACCAGTTTTTACTTGGTTCAGGGTTCTCTGGACAAGAAAATAACTCACTGCAGTCTGAAAACAGCACAATTTTTTCTTTTTTGAGTGAGCAATGCTCAACCAGCCGAAAGAGACAGAAAAGAGCCACTAAGATACAGCCTGACAGACCAAGAATACTTTGTTGGTGTGTGTTGGTTCCATGCTACTGACATTTCAAAATGTCTTATAATTGCTCTTATCACCAGTTAATCCCAGCGCAGGGTCTCTGGCACTGATGCTCTGCATAGCGACACAAATGTGTGTGGCTGGAACACACTGCTGGGATATTTCTGCAAGTTTTCTGAAGAATCTCTGGTTCCACATGCTCCTGACTCCTCCTGCAGGCAAATGAGCTCCTTATTACACAGCAAATATGCACCTTTCCCAATGCACATTATACTTTATTCCATCACTCCCTTCAGGGACAGAAGGCCCAGCAAAAAGACCAAACAATTTTATTCATCTCTCTGAGTCTATGGGACATCCAAACTGCAGTACTTTCCCTCAGCCCACTGCACATGTTATCCCAGGGGGACCCTGCTTTTGGCAGACAGCAGGGAAGCACAGTAAGTGGCTTTTCTGACTGACTGCGGCACAAAGTGCTGAGGTTTCATGTGCCCTGCCTCCCTCTCCCCCCCAAAGTGGGGGTTCTTGTGTATTTGAGGACATCCATAGCTTTGGGAAGAGGAATAAACACCCTGCTAGTCATTGTCCCCCAGGAAAAGATGCATTTGATCATGCAGAGTTCCTGCCTGCCTTTTGTTGCAAGCATAAACTCACCCTGTCCTTGCTCCAGCCCATCCACAAGTTGTGCTGGTGTGATCACTGCAGAATTCAGGCCCAGTTTGTGTGTCCAGAAGTGGGACAGGCAGCCCAGACCACATGGTTCCCCAGGACCTGGCAAGCAGGGACAGGATACAGAGTACTTCACTCTGACACCCCAGCTGGCATCAGGGTGGCCTGGGAAATTAAATAAGAGGCCATGTTAAATTTGCCTCTGCTAAATATTAGAAGAGCCTAACTACTTTTGGGGTTTTATATACTTTATACTATGTAAAATTTTAAAAGATTCAAAAAACCAAACCATCTTCCTCCTCCAGGCAAATAAAAATATCCACCTGCTTGTCCAAACAGCAAAGCTCTCCATGCAGTGGCAACTGTCTCCTGAATGTATGATCCTCTGCTAACCCTCTGTTCCTGCTGGGAATGGCTCCAAGGTTTCAGCCTCTTCCAGGAGCGTGCTAGGTGAATTGGTTTGGGAAATGGCACCATGTACTTTGATATGTGCTACCAAAGCTCTGAGTTGAGCTATGGCGGCATCCTGGAGATTCATATGCCTCAAATAAATGAATTTTTAAAACCAAGCACAGCAAAACACTGGAGCAGGTTAAAAGCTGCTGTGTCGAAGCTGAAAAAGCATTAATGGTCCAGGGATAGCTCGTTTTCTGCATGAATTTGCCCCATAAGTTTCTAGCAGTCATTTCCGTAACAGACCTCAGATTTTGCCAGCTATCTCCCAACAACATGGGCAGAGATGTTTTTCTTGCCCAATATAGTTAAGCCATCAAACAGCTCTGTACTTACAAGGCCAACCTTTCCTAACCTTTCTGGCTAGACCAACTCCTGTTACATTAACCCCTGACCTCAAGTCTCCTTAATAGCAATATTCCTGGGCACTGTGATTTCCCTCCCACTGTGTTGGCTCAGGGTTATATTTACTATCTTGGCTTCAGAATTTATTTTTCAACAGAAGTGGCAGGGACCACCCTATTCCACCCCCTCCTCATGCAGTACAAGTGAAGTAATTCTCAAGATATTATTTTACCCGAACAAATGCGCTTCAGAGTCTCCTTAGCTTTGTATGAAGCCCTGACTTCCTATCAAAATCAAACAGGGAGCTGGTCAGATTTGAGATGGATATAAACAAGAAATGGGAGCCCATAATTGGTGATGGAAATCAGATAAGCCCCTTTTAAATAAAACCATTGATAGAGCAATGGGAACTCAAATTACCTTTGATTAAGTCTCTTAAGAAAATAAAGTGAGGGGGAGGGCAAGGAGGGGTCTTTAGTGAAAAAGGAGGGGTTTTTAGTAAAATTACTCTCGTGGAGAAAATCACTGGGACAGGAGTGGGAAGGAGATGGGTGTAGCTTGTCAAACTTTCCAGGCTGGATGCAGCGGGAATGGAGCCAAGGAGAAATTCCTCACCCACCATAAGCCTTGTCAGTGCTTGTGATAGGGGCTCCCACTGAATGAGCCATGATAGGCATTTCATCTCCAATGCCCTTGTTACTTCTGCAGGCTCTGTAGTCACAGACTGTGCAGAGGTTATGCACAGAAACTCAGCTGAAATCAGATGGGAACACACAATTCCAGCTTTCTAGCACAATACCAGCAGGCTTTTAAAACTAGGGGATTTATTTGATTGCTTCCTCATTTAAGTAAACCAAGTTATTTCAAATCTGGACCATGAGGACTGAGGAACTTGCTTGATAACCTCAGGGTAAATCACCTATGGATTTGGTTGTAAGCCTACCTGGTGCACCTCTAAAAAGGAGAAAAAACCCCATTTTGTCTGGAGATCTGACTGACCTCTTCAGTTAATCTGATTTTATCACCATTTAATTATAGTTAACTGTAGTGCTGAGGGACTTGTAGATACTTTGTCCAATTGGGAATGAAATTAAATTTTTTGATGTATATCAGGCAGAATAAAAATAATGACTTCCACAGTGAAACTGAAATAAGCAAAAAGAAGAAACTTCCTTTGTATCATGTGCTATTTTTCAGTAGCCCTTTTTCCATTTCTGTTACCATCTCCCTTTTCCTGCCTCTCCCCAGCCTGGGAGGGCTTTTTAAATACTTGAAAAAGCTCCTCCTGATTCAAAAGCTAACCTCAAGCTCAAAATATAAATATATTTCAGAGGAGGACAAGGCAGGTTTACTAGTGTCTCCCGAGAAGTCACCACTGCCTGCGTCACACCAGCAAAAGGGGACGGGCTCATTCCTGACAAGCTGCAAGAGCTCCCAGAAGCTGCTAATGCTGAGCCTGTGGAAGCCTGCAGCAGCCATGAGGCAGCCACCACACATTCCTCCATTCCCCACTGGACTGGGAAGGGTTTTGAAAAAGAGTTGGTGTTTTACCTGCTGCCACTCAGACACACCTGACCGCTCCCACCAGACAGCACAAGACAGAGCTGCTGTACGTGAGGCCACATGCTCTAACCTGAGGGCTCTGTGGTGCTGTGTGCTGCTCCTCCTCACGGAGCAGAGTGAAGGGAGAGCAGCACTCCCAAGGGAGCCGGCTCCAAGGATGCCCAAGGATGGGGGGCACCACAGGGAAGTAGCTCTCCTGGGAGAAGGGAAGGGCTGAGCACGAGCACAGGGCAGGAACAGTCACCTCTCTGGGCAGTCTTAGGAGCTGTGCAGGAGAGGAACAGGCAGAGAAATGCTGGGCTTGGGTTTATTTTCATTTAGGGACACCAAACAGTACTGAGTCTTTCTTGAGCTAAGCACCGTATAGTCATGTGCAGACAGCCAGGCTGTCCCGGGAGATTCCTGGGGCACGTGTCCACCCAAGAGAAAGTCACAGCAAGGGGCTGCCCATGGCTGCCCCCTGAACCCAGGCAGCCTCAGCCAGGCATCACAGGGCGCCTGGGTGGCAACACAGCACACAGGCACAATTAAGGGGACACACGCTGCGTTAGATGTCAAAAGCTGGTTTTCACACAGTACACTTGGCTCTGAACACGATCCAAAACCGTGTCCTCGATGCAACCAAGCTGAAGTCAAGGTCATCCCCCAGCCTGTCACTAAGGTAGTACCTCACCCCTAACCACAGGCCAGGCTGCTCCTGTGCTCCTGAGTTTTGCATCAGGCAGCCGCAGCTCAGGACAGGTACAATTACTGTGCTACTGTAAGCCATACCTTTGGCCTAATTACAGACCAAACCCCTATTTGCGGGTCAGTACTCTGTCAGGATAAATAAGCATTTTCACACAGTATTACATTTCTCTATTTCTTTTGGCTGATAATATTGGATACTGCCCAAGTCTGTCTCTAATGACCACAATAATCGTTCTTATCTGGACTCTAATCAGTGTCATATGCAACCTTATCACGCACACCTCTTTGTAAACATGCAGCGTTTAAACAAGTGTAAGGTCATAAGGAACTCTAATATTTTAAGCAAGTTTGTGAAACACAAACTACTAATTTTTTGAAGAATGTTTAAAATTAAAACTTCTGATTCTGGAAAATTGAATATTTGGGGGCTATGGATTCAAATAGAGCTGCACACAAAAGAGATCTTTATAGTGACGGATGGGTCCCTCTATGCAGATAAAATCCAGATTTAAAATATTTCTTTTAATTGTTATTGTCTTTGTGCTCAAGGACTGATTGTGGGAAAAATGCCACTCTCTGACCATAAAAATAAAAAGAAAATACAATAAAGCAGTAATTGGTCAATGATGATTGAACTAACGACTTTACAGTGCCAGTCAAACACATATAATAATTGCTCTTTGGACTCTTTATGAAGGTACACTACTATTTCATAAGACTAATCCAGCGTTATAAATTCTTCATTTTATATCTGTTTCCACCATTATCACATAAGCCTTATGACAAATTGCATATAATATTAAAGTTTCCTAATTTAGACAACAAGACATGATAAAAATGAAGGGTTATCTCCACCAAAAGCACGTCAGATGTAGGTTGTCACCAAGATGGCAATTACTTCCCTTTGTTTAAAAATCTGACTGACAAGGCTTTGGAAGTGTTGGGTGCTATGATCTGCCCCTCCTCCTGTGGCAGAGAGATCACATCAAGCTCCAGGGACCTGCAGAAGTGTGGGGAGGAGGGAGGGAGAGAGGTCACCTGTGCCCCTGCCCAGCACAAAAGCTGAACTCACCCCTAGCCAGCTTCCTGAGATGTGGGCGTGGGCACGTCATGGCTCAGCCACCTCAGCTGCTCCGAGGGTGATGTGTATGTAAATCCTCCCCTTTTGCTGAGGCAGCCATGCTCTGGAAACCTGGAACTGCTCTCACAGCAACCCACACTCCAGAGAGGAAAGGCACTCCACCAGCCAGCAAGTGGGAGCACCTGGAGATAGCCAAGGGCTTCAGGGCCCAAGTTTTCTTGATCTAGCTGTGACATGCTGCTGTAGCACATTACTCACCTGTCTCTCTTCTCCCACTCCAAGGAGGAGCAGAGGGTAGCCTCATGAAACAAATGACAGGGAGCATTTCCAAGTACCACAACCTGTTGGTGTCGTAGTTGGGCCAAATGGTGCCTGCAAAGATCAGGGCTGGCCTGGGCTGCCACTCAGGTGAGTCCCCACCCTTAAGAACTGCCAGCATGGATGGAGCAGAGGAAAGTGAGCATATAGGTCTGAAGTGTCTTGCAGAAAGCCACTGCAGCTGAGGAAAGGCAACAGGCTGCTGAACTCCCTTTCTTGCAGAAGGGGAAAGGAGCCCCTCTTTTCCCTCAACGTCTCATTAAAGACTTACATCCAAGCCATGAATTATTGGGGTGGTTAAGTGCTCCCATAACACACATTTTAGTTTTTTATCTTCTTTTTTTAAAATGTACTTTTGGAAATGTATCAGGAGAAGACCGCAATTAATTTGCAACATCAGGATAAGCTCCTCTGACAATTCTCTGTCCTGGTGGTGCCCTTGCTCCCTGTCCCAGTTCTGCTCTGTGGGATGTGCCGAAGGAACTGATGTCCCAGTCCAGAGAAATCGCACGGTGTCCTTTCCCTGTGTGGTCAGTTTTGAGACTTCCCAGTGTCTGTCAAGCATGCTAATAAAGTTCTCATTAATTCTCTATTAAACACCACCACAAAGGAAGGCATTTGTTCTGCACAGCAGCATTCAGCCCCTGCTAGCTAGCAGGGACAATCTCTGCCCTCCAATTTGCCCTCCAGGGCCCTTTTGGCCCCTGATGGAAATATCTGGCCAAAGCAGAGTGACAGAGACTGTGTCTGTTTATCACTGCAAAAAGCACTCTGCAGCACCACAGGCTAATATTAGTGTGACCCTTGGCATTTTGGCATTGCTGAGAAAGCGATGCCAGCTCCCCCAGCACAGGCTCTGCTGTGGTGAGCAGCCACAGCACACATGAAGCACCAGGAGGTGTGAGACAAGCAGGCCTTGAATGAGAAGTGTAGGGGAACCAGGCAGGCCCCTTGCATGCTCCAAATTATGCTCAGAAATAAGTAAGAATTATCAGATAGAGATAAAACAGATGACAGACATATAATGTGCTTGTATGTCAGTGAAATCTCTACAGGACCAAATTGCACCATACACTTTGTACAGCCACATAAAAACACATAAAGAAAGAAATTAACAGAATTCTTTGGGTCATGAGTAAAGTGGTGAAGCAATATTACTCCATCATATGCTGTTAACCAGCACTGGCCATGCAGGACTTACAGCCCAGGTCACAATCACATCTCCAGTGGAAGGGATGAAGATACACACCAAAACACCAAGGAAGAACTGGCAGTATAAGGAAGCTGCAATAGGAATTTTGACATCACAGCCACCCCTGCATGCTAAGCAGGAAGGACCCCCCCGCTGTAGGATACTGCATGGGGTCAATGCTGCCTCATTTGCCACAGCCCAGGAGCCAGGGAAGCTGAGGCTGTAGGGAGGGAAGATCACACAGCTCCTGAGTGCTCTGGAGGATGTGTCCACAACCTGCTTCTGCTTGGCACGTGGCACTGTTATTTTGTGCAGTCGTGCTGGCTTGGGGCGGGGGCCAGACAGCTGGCACACACATAGGCTATATCCCACAGACCCATGCCAGGGAGATGGAAGTGAGTCTTTGTAATTAAGCTTTTGTCCACTATATGTTACCTTGAAGAACATACAAGATCACCAAGTGAAAAGTGTCTCAGCCATGGGGCTCTGAAATGATAAATTTTGGCTTCCCTCTGTATCAGAGACTTGTCTACATACATTATCCAAATGAGATCTGGATGCATCTAAAACCACTAGAGTCAGCCCAGACCTTAGAAGACAAAGCCTTACAGACTTGAAGCACCCTTGAAGGACAACATTAGAAGTTACAGCTTTGGCTCTCAGGTCACAGCATCAAGTTCCTCACACCTGACCTTGACCCGCAGCTTCTCCCAGAGGAGAGAGGTTTGCAAACCTTCAGCCTCTGCAAGACCAAAAATAACTGCCCAGTAGGAATTTTGAAACAGTAATTTCATCCCAAACTGCCATCAGACAAGAATGTTATTTCAACACAGTGGATGTGGGCTGGGGCAGCACCCAGGAAGGCTCTGCAGCCTTTAACTGTGCTGTGCCCACCACACAGCCCAGCAGCTCTGGGCAGGGGCATGGTTAGGGGCTGCCCACTGGCATTTTGAATGGCAAGCACTTACTGTAACTGATCAAAATTTATATTTGCTCTGTGCAGGCAGCCGTCTCAAGCATCAAAGCTTCGGTTTCAACACTGCGCCAAAAGCCATAAAGTTTAAGGCTTGACCAAGCATTGATTCAGCACTAAAGCAGAAGCCTGGACTCTAGAGACTACTGAATAGCTGAATTAAATAAACACTTTAAAATACCTCTAGCACTGCTAATAAAAACTGTGACTAAAGAAATGCATAGATGAGCCTTTGTTTGCTGAGTAGAGCTTTTATTTTCATATTTAATAACTATATTCACAATGGGATTTTTTTTTCTTAAATAACTATAAAAATAAAAACATTCCCAGTGAGATCCAGGTGCTAAATTCAGTATTTTAAAACATAGGTAAAATTAATTCTATTTGAGGTTCATTAACAGGGTTCAAGGGTCCTGTGAACACTTCCTGTCTCTTTTGCTAAGAAGAAAGACAAAGATCAGAGGCAGAGAAAGAGCTGAGAGGGACCTGAATGTGAGTTACAGCAGCATCCACAGCAGCAAGCACAGCTTCAATGTTTCAAACCCAGACATATTTCTCACCACAAATTAATCTGAGCTTCCTACCAGGCAGACATTAGCTGTGTTGCCTACAGATTTGAGCTGCCCAGGGCATGTGGGGCAAACGGCCTCTGCCCGCTCCTTATCTAAGCACAGCCCGATCACCAACACATCTCCCCAAACAGAAAGACCTGACACAGAGCTGGAAACGCCCTCAACTTCATCCATGGTTTACCTGTATCCTCTGTTTCTCTTAAACCTGCTATCCTGGAGCCATGTGATTGCCCGGAAATAAAAATTAGTTAATGGATAGCATTTAAAGCTCTGGAACTAGTTCTACTGGGAGTAAAAGTGTAGCAGGAAAGGCAGTGTGTGTCCTTGCAGACTCACAGTGAGGTTTAAAAAATTTCCTTGCAATCTCATCATTGTACATGTGGGATTGTCCAGATGACAGAGGATCATGAAGACCCTTTCAAGGTTTTTAGGATCACAGCAATGTAGAGAAAGCACCAAGGGAAGGTCCTCTGAGAGGGCAGCTTGGATTGGGAGGGGGAGGGCAGCTGTACACCGCACTGCTTGGGATCATCTGGCTGCGTAGCACAGTCTAGTCCATCTGGAAGAAATAACTAATTATACCCCACCTCTATTTATGTCTAATTTTAACAGCAAATTTCCTAGGATATAAAACATGATCTGTTACCAGTCAGACTCAGTGCTAGTGAATGTCAATGAGCACTGTGTTACCCTAATGCTAAATGGTTTTGAAAGTCTCCATTCAGAGCTTTATTTTATATTAAAGAACAAATCAAATAATATCTTCTTGACTAGGCCATTTTACAAAGATAGGCATGTTCTGAAATCTTTCTGGAGAAAGATTTCCCCCCAAATATCTAATTAAAACAGTTTATAGTCTGACTAGAGTGAAAACCAAGTTTGAGGCTGGGCCACAGAGGAGTTCTCATCATTTCAGCACAGAAAAGAAAGATGACAGTCAAACACAGCTAACAAAAAAGCCTAACAAAATGTATTTTTAAAGTTGCTTTACCTAATAAACTAACTGACTGGCTCTTTCTTCTCATAATATGTATTCATTGACAAAAACCACTTGGTGTCACATGGTTAGCATTCCCTACAGATTCCTTGTACTGTCCTGCAAGTGCCAACTTGGGATTTATAAAATTTTTGTTATCTGTGGGAATGAAATGGGGCTGGGAGCTGACAGAATCCACCTAAAATATTTTCACTCCATCACTAATTTTCCCCTTACCATCTTGATTACGACAAACTGATTTAAATTCTTTCATACCTTATTTTATAATTGGATTTGACAATTTATAAGGCCTGAACAAGAGATCAGCAAAGAAATGTAATAGAAAGGATGCCAGAGGCAAATACAAGTAAGACCAAAAAGATGGAGTATAGTTAAAAAATGCTGGCTACTCCTGCCCTCATAGTAAACAACTGGGTTACTTACATCCCAAACATGCTGCAAGCTGGGGAGATGCTGCACTGAATAGATGAGCAAAAACAAAATTACTGTAATCAAGTCTCATGGTCAAAAAGTCCAAGGCTGCTTCTCGTAGTTCCCTGTGGGATACAAAAGGGCTCACCAAAGCCTTTGCAAACGTAACCAAAAAAATCCCCAACAAAACAGCACAAAACACCTAAACCCTTTGGTATCACATCAGCACACAGCAAATTTCCAGAGAAAATGTGGGATCAAAAGACTAGCTAAAGCTGCCAGATCAATGAGCTACCTCCGTGCTTCCCTTCTCACGAGGACAGGAAACTGTGGAAGGGGTGGATTGCTTCTACAATACTCCTACTCCATGCAGGATTTCCCTGGCTGAAGATAAATACGCTCAAACATTTCTTACAGCTTAAATTTTATAGAGTGCCTTTATATATTGCCCACAGTTAAAGAAATATTGATCTAGAATAGTTCAGAGTCACAAAATCTATCTTCTGCTTTTAGGTGACACACCTACCTTCACACATACTATGAACACAGGGATTTCTGTGACTTTCTCCTAGGTGCTGCCTACCAGACCCTTCAGTGGCACACATGGATGTCCTGAGGCCCCTTATCCTCTAAACATCAGGAGCCAGAGCTGGAGTCAGCTACTCCTAAGCACAGCTCTTGGTGGTGAGTGCTTCTGGGCGGTTCAAGAAGGCACCTGGCTACCCTGTATATAAGCAATGAGAGACCTTTCCAGGATGAAATCCCTACACCAGGGAATCCCTGGTACCTAGGCAGACTTCGGGCAGCAGAATAATGTGGTTTTGGTCAAGCAAATGAGGAAACAAATTTGAAAATAGAAGGCCCGGGGTGAGCCCATAGCAAAAACCCCTTTTACTACATTAAAACTTTAGGATAGTTTGAGGCAGAAATATCCCAAAGAGGACATTTACTCCTAGTCTAGTGTACGTCTCCTTTATCTCCCTCAAGTGGTATGTAAGACTTCTCCTAGTACACCTTTTTAATCCCACAAGGCAGTGAAACCTGAGTATCTCACTGCTGCAAACCAACAGCAAAAGCATTCATGTTCTCCATATGTACTTTCCTGTTTCTGCAAAGTTCTAAGATGTCTTTCACAGAGATGTCTCTGCTTGTCACTCGCAGCAGAAAATCCTGACTGAGAGCAACTTCCCTTGTGGCTACGAGAGCAGTATGGCTGCATGGAGAAACACATGGATAAAGTTGTGCAAGAAAAGGGAACTCCACAGACAGTGAAGCTAATACTCCATGAGAACTACTGCAGCTTGGACCACAAGGGTTACAAACAGGCACAGGAGCCCTGAAAAGAACAAAGATCAAAATTAGCCCCCTGGGGTATGTGGTTCACTATGCTGTCTGTTTAAATTTTAAAATGCAGTAAAAGGAGGCACCTTCTCCCATTGTTTTAAAGCATTTCATGACAAAGAAATTTCATTAATTTCTTTGGCTCTGGAATCTAGAACACAAGCATGCTGCACCACAAAAAGAACATCAAGGAGTTTGCTTCTCTGCCCAAGCCTCTCCAACCCCATGCCCAAGCTCACAGCAGCTCCATCCCTCTGCAGACACAGATCTGCACTGAAGTCATGCTTTATATGAGAAGACAGCAAACATCTGAAAATGTTTTCTGATAAATTTTTTCTCATTTGGCTGTTGTACAACTACCACATATTTTCATGGCTGAGCTACACTGTATCTCTCTAACTTGGGTTTTATTACTCTAGAAATATCTGGGTGTTGTTTTATACAGTGAATCATTTGAGAGCTTGGTTCTTCTGACTGGAAGACTGGTATTATTAAACCAAATTTTCTTCTGGGCTACAAAACTGCCTATAGGTCTGACACATCTGGGCATCTTTAAGGTTGCTGAGACCATCTCCCTGCACAAGGATCACACACCTCTGTGCTTCAGGGACTTCTGCTCACTCCAGAGGTGCAGTGAGGTCAGTGGTCCTTCATCCAGGTCCTGACCTCTCCTTTTGCTCATGCCCCCCCCTACCTTGCTCACCATCCATCTCAGCAGTGAAAGGCCCCACCAGAGACTTGCCAGAGCCATGTGCCCCACAGCAGAGCACCTCACTGGTCCCTCATTTCCATTTTCTTTCCCGTTTTGGGTTACACTCCACTGTTTCCAACAACCTAGGGGAACCTCATCTACCTGCTCCTTGAGCCAGGGATGCAGTGCAGACAAGGCACCTTTCCCTGTCTGCCCCTGCAGCGGAGCCCAGAATTTAACTTCTGCAGGAGTCAAGTGCCTCTGGGGAATGATGCTGCCCTACAGCAAGAAGCTTGCCACAGCGAGGGGAAAACCCCTGTGGAAGGAGCTAAACCTTTGTGGCAAGAGCCTCTGGGTATTTTCCTAGTGCCAAAGGCTCCAGGAAGCTCTCGGCTCTCCCTGCACCAGGCTGCAGCCAGCACACGCCTCATCTCCTACCATGGTGGGAGAAGACAGCAAAAGCAAGGCAAGGTGTCTGCACTCGCCTGGCTGGCCCCAGCACCTACCTCCAAAATATTCCAAAATCTATTCCATTTCCATCAGCTTACTAAAACCCTCTAACACAATTTCCCAGAGCAGGGAGAAACAAGATTCTTTTTTAAAATGGAAACGTCACAATACTTCTGACTTGCAAAAAAACCCAACAAAAAAAAATTACCATCAGATATGTTTGTGCAGCAAGCTCATTCTTCCCTTTTTATAAAGCCACAAAAGATATAAAATATAGAACATCCAAGGACCACATGAAAAGAATGTCTGGATCTGTTAAAATATAAAGAAGGCCCTACCAGCCAAGGGCAAAAGTTTAGCAACAATAAAAGTGTCTTTAGGGTTTTGTTTTTTAAATGCATAGAGAGAGGAAAAGAGTTTGTGGTCATGTTTTCCAGCTTTATGTATATTTGTCTATCATTTTAATATAAACAGGGTGTATTTATAAAGCCTGAAGAAATGGGAAACAGATTCACTGGTTTCTAAATGCCAAGAAGTCTCTTCAAAGATGATAAGCAATTAAAGAGGAAAGTCAATCAAAGTTTTATGACACTTCTGACCAAGGGTTTTATTTTTATTGCACAAAATCCAATGTGACAACAGATACATACAGTAGCTGCACCCACCCGTCCTTCTGTTGTGAGGCGCCTGCCAGCATTCCCAGTAAAATCCCACTTCTGAAAGGAAAACAATGCTTGAATTCACGTACCCTTTGACAGAAGAGCTCTCAGCGCTTCTGAATATACTAATACGCACAGGAAAGCACATATAGAAATGGATACACATGTCAATTGCCATATGCATCCACAAATACTCTTTTAGAGCAATTCTCCACACAGCCCCTAAGGAAACAGGATGTGTTTTCTACAGCAAATACTCAGGGGAGTCCAGAATCTTTCATTAGCCCTGAAAAAATTAAGCAGAAATGGAATAAAGTAGGAAAACAGACAATGCAGCTGGTGCGTTATGTTGCACCAGCCCCAAATATTCAGCTTTCATAGTGGTACAGACAATTTTATATTGACAAGGCAGAACTTCAGTTGTCAGGTTTTGACAGGCCATTTTGGTAGTGAATAAGGTTTGGCTTTTTCCTGGGAGAGGGGGAAGGGGGAGAGGAACGAAGGTGCTAATTAAAGACATAGTGCATATTATGTGCCCATGGAGGGACACTCAGAAAGTTTCGTTAATTGCTCTTTTGATAAAGGATATCAAAAAATGGTGACTAAAATACCACACAGTGGGCAGGACAGTGTATTTTAACAGAAGACGGATGCTGCTGTTCAATATGTGTGGTTTCTATCTAAAATAAGAAATTATCGACATTTTGAGTGCAATTCATGAAGGATGTCTTTGGAGTTAGAAGTCACTAAGTGATTGCAACCTACACATCAAGTAGCCTGAAAACAAAAAGCAGGACAGAGCACAGGAAAATGAGTAAAAAGCTTTTTGAGATAAAAACATCTTTTATTTTATTTACTTTGAAAAAAAACCCCAACAAAATCTTGTACCTCAATTGTTGGTACTGACCTGGAGACTGACCCATTGTTTCACCTGTAGATGTGGCACAAACACACCTTCTCTGTATTTATCCCTTTACTTTGAGCATAGTTCTTTAGCTGGGAATCAGTTCAAGCCACAGAAACCCAGCTACATACCATAGTATGTGGAACTGGGGGAAAGTTAGGGAAAGGCTGCTTTCAGCTAAAAGATGTCATTCTATACAAAGGAGAATGTTTCTGTATGACAAGGGGTGATTGTTAAAATATTAATTTTGTGGCATTTCTCATCACTGCCACAAACTAGATCAGAGAAGATCAGAAAACACTTACTGAAGTGTTACTCAAGCGAGGCTCCAGAGACCTGGCAGCTGGAGCATCCCACACTGCAGCTCACCTTCCAGCTGGCTGAGCACCACTTGTCCTGCCTGCTCCCACAGCACACAGGGACCACCACATCTTACTGCCTCCTGGCTTTGCAGGGAAAGCAAGATTTGAGTTTTCCAGCCCTTCTGAAAAAAAACATTTAAGTGGGTCAGTTCTAAAGTACTCAAAACGGCTTGGTTTACTGTGCAGTTAATTTTTTTCATCTCCTTCAGCTTGCTAGCTCTTAGAGAGTTACCTGCCAGAATGCAAAAATTCTTTGTCTTTTCCTTCGTCACTTGGAGTGAGCATTTCTTGAGGGACTGAAGTATTTAAATTTTGTTCAATTTTAGCATAGATGCTCTGAGCTCCATTTTATCCTTCAGATGAAGTTCATCCTGGTGTAAATCCAGAGTAAATCCCAAGCAACTCTAGCAAATCACTGAAATTACTCCAAGATTATACAACATGTAGGATGTGACCTAGAAAGCGCAACAGGCTTTCCTTCCAGACAAGCTAAGCCCCAGTCCCTTCTCATCCCATCAGTTAGAGCAGCCACCTGTGCCACACCCACACAAACCCCACAGCCCACGGGCAGCAGAGCACCGAGCCTCTAGCACAGCTTGCTAGAGATGAACACAGCAAGAAGGCAACAAACAATTGTAGCTGAGGAGCATGGGGCAGGGGATAGCTTTTGTTGTGCAGGTTTCATTGTAAGCTACAAGTGATTTGTTTGTTGGTTTGGTTTTTTTTTTCATGCAAGCTCACGCATCCCACTGCCCTACAAGGGATGGGTTCATGTGCATCTGTGGAATGAAGAGCCCTCAGGAACATTCAAGTTATCAAATAGCTCATGTCTCATAGAACTGTTCAAGCCAGAGCATTTCCACTCTCTCCCTTGGTGCTAGGTTTGATCTGGGAAGGCAGAAAAAGGTAGGTATAATGTGATGTGAGAAGTACAGGAGGGTATCAGCAATGAATTGATAAAGCAGACTGTCTTTCCTCTGAAACACCAGGAGACTGCTCAACATTAGTCAAGCAGAATTAATAATTCACATTAAGTAATCTGGAAAATTAGATCTCCTTCTGACTATGCCTGCAAGCAGCTTACAATTTGGTTTTATTCATTATTCTTGGAAACATTTATGAATAATTTTTGGTTCACTTGAAATTTCTGTGGGAAGTTAATTCAGAAAGGGGAATGAGCACAAATTTGGCGAATACAATCAAATTTTTTGGGTTTTTTGGGGTTTTTTTTGTTGTTTTTTTGTTTTTTGCATGTAGTGGTCAGCTGGCTATACTGTCAATGCTGAAGTATTTGTTTGGCTCCCCAGCAACTGCTCCCTTTTTTCCACTAAAAAGGTAAAAATGTGTAACATTTTCATATTTGGTCTGAAGTACCACAGCAACATATAGTTGTTTTATATGCTTGTTTCAAGTTCCATTTACTGGCAAGGGGAAGGTGGAAGAAAACAGAGGAAAAGATGATAGCAGCCAAACCTGATATCATCTGTCCTTGCTGGGTGTCCCAGCTCCCAGGAGGGGTTTGCACAGAGCAGAGCTGTTCCCTGCTTCCCAGCTCTGCAGGCTGGAGCAGTCAGCACCGTCTGAAGGGAAGAACAGGAGGGAGCCTGCCAGCTCCTTCCAAGCACCAGGATCAGCATCTAAATGAATGGGTCACACATGAAGCTTCATTCTCTGCCTGAAGCCCAGCCTATAAACAATATTTCTGGCCTGATGTGAGTGACAACATCTCCAACTTTTCCTCACTCGAGCTGCTACTGCATTCTTGCCTCTTTTTTTTTTTTTTTTTCTGGGGACTTGGCTCTCTCTTGCATACCAGAGTTGCAGTGTTTTAATGTGGAAAACTGACCACTCTCAAAACCAGACTGAAGGCCCAGGAATTAACAGAATGAGAAAGAAAAATTAATCACCTTGAGTCTAAACGTGATTCAGGTTGGGTTTCCAGCCACAGATTAAGAAATACTGGGGGGAGGAAAACTGTAGGCTACAGTTTTTTAGATTTTGTGAAAACCTTGACAAGCACATGCTAGAGATGGAGTACACACGATTGATTCCAAGTTCTTGCAGAAGATGGGAAGATCTCTCAAAGCCTACATTTCCAGGATTTTAAAACCCACCAGCATAAATGCTAAGAGCAACACAGAGCTGGTGGCAAATTGCATCATCCAACATTCTGATTTCACTAATAAAAACCAGCACAACCAGTGCTACTGATGGAATCAGCTGAATTCTGAACTTCCTTGCTTTTCTAGGATTAGTGAGCCCATAACGGTTCTTCAAAAGTTTTTTTTTTTCTTTGTGGTTAAATTTTTTATATCATGTTTATCATCAGGGAGCTCCTAGAAATAATAGCAAACATGAGTGCATGAGGGTCACACAACTGCTAAAATGTTAATGTCATTTATTCTCTCTGGATTCTGCAGTTGTCCTGACCTAAGAAGTTTGTATTTTTGCGAACAACAATGGGGGAAGGTTTCTAGAACTCTACTAATTATTCTAAAATAAGGAGATAGTGTATTTTTCATTAGCTGCAAAGATATAAAACTCTGGACACACAAAAAGACAGCCACTGCCAGTCTGAAAATTCAGGTACCAACTAAGCTTTTCCCTAAAATATTTGGCATTTTTACTGCTGAGCAGCTTTCGGTTTCATATCATCTGAAGCCTTCAGCTTCCCACCAAGGTATGTTTCTGCTTGCAAGCAATGCCAGACAGCAGCAAACTGGAGCTTTCTGTTGGATTAGGAGCTGGGCTGACCACACAAGTGAGTTCCCTGAGAGCTCAGACTGCCTGAGCAGCTAAATATACCTCTTCCCCTCTCCAATCCTTTCTTGGGTGACAGCAATTAACCAGAGGCTCCATGGAAGTCAGTGAAAGTTTCTCCATCAGGGACCTTCACCTCACCCAGGGCTGCCATGGAGCATACTAAGGAATACCCACTGCTCTAAGGACTAGTGAATAGTGAAAGAAGAAGGCCGAGAAAAACAATGGGAAAACCCTGACTTCAAGACAAGCTACTCGCCACTCACAGCCACATCCAAAGGGCCTCTCAGTTCGGCATCCAAACAGGCAGCCAAGCAGCTGCCAGTGGCACCACAGAAGAGGAAGGGAGCACATTGAAATACTGCACATTGTGTGAGGAAACACTGACCACTGTCTACAGATGTTGCCCTTCAGCTCTTAAATGAAAAATAAAACCCAATATACAAGCAGTCTTCCCAGTGCCAGTCATAATTTTATAGATATCACCTCCTCAGGACCACCACAGCTTTTTCATTAATTTCTTTCATTTTAACATTCATTAACAGTCAGGATCATGTCCTCGGCACCTTTCTGTTAATACAACTAGAGAGGAAGTTGGTTAAAAATTCCTCAGGTTTTGCTAACAGTCATACACAGGCACACAAAATGAACAAAATGAACGTTTGGCAGTATTTGTGCTGCCCAGATTGAAGTTTGTCTGCCCAGGCTGCACCTTCAGGAAATGGGGAAGGCTGGGATCTACTACATGGAAACATGAAGTGTCTAAACCAGAGAAAATGTCCTTTGAGGAAAGTCACTGCTTTCCTTCACCCTTATAAGAAATGCTTGAGTCACTGTGAAACTCCCCAAAATCACACACACACGTACCCCTGTCCCCTCACCCCCCCCCAAGGCTTTGTTATTTCTTACTTGTATCTTTACTGAACAAATGGAAATGTAGGAATCCATTACTGAAGACAAACAGTGCAAAGATCGTTATTTCCTTCCTATCCACATCCTTCCAATCCCTTTGCTTTTTTTTTTCTGCTGATAAAAGTGGAATTATTTTGGTTTTCTAACAGAAGGAAAAGAGAAAAATTAAACCAAAGCAGAAGCTAGTCACATAATTTTTTTTCCAGCAAATCAAAGCCATTTTTTTCAATTAAAAAATGTTTTGATGAAAAATTACAACCACTTTTCAGTGAAGTGGCTTTATAGCATCCCTTAATCTTACAGAGACACCCACATAGAGGCTGCATTGTTTAACCACTGTAGCATCTCCTCTACAGTCCCACTCTGCAGAGTTCCTTGCTGAGCAGTGAAGATATTTATAGCCTGGATTCCCAGAAGGGAAATCTCTAAGGTGCCGCTAATTAGTTCTCCTAATGCACTGTTAATAAAAAAGGGGAAACACATCTTATCTTGTGAATAACAGCTTTGCTGCTGTTTGCTATAGGAAGTAGGCTATCCCACGACTGTTACCCCAGGAATTAATTCCTTGGCCAAAATATGGATGTCCTCTAGGGGTTTCCCTTCAGCAGGAGCATCCAACTGCCTTGTTTGTGGGGAGCAGCAATAACCACGTTTGCCTGCACCCCAGAGTGAGAACTTCTTATTAGCACTGTGCCCTACATCTGGGTTCTACAAAGAGAAAATCCAAGGTTTGGTCTAGAAAGGAGCCCTGCTGTACCCAGGGCAGGTGCTCAGACAGAGTGATGGACAGTTCTCAAGAGAGCTGCAACAAGTCCCACTGTGATTCCCTTTGGCCTGGACACTTTCACAGGTTTTTGACCCAAGAAATTAATCATTGGAGTGAAATCCAATCTTCATCTCCAATAGCAGATCACTTATGAGAGTCCCCCAGTAAGAAAAAGTACTTACCCTTCCACTGAGAAATAACTAGAAAGCTACAGTCTCAATAAAATGTGTAGAAAACATAATCAAATAATCACAACCTATGTGCTCAGGGACATTTCACTAAGTGGTTATCTGCTGGAGAAACAGTGAATAGGTGGAAAGTAAATTCTTATGGGCATAGGTAGAGGATGGATTGGGGTCTTGCTATCCTGATCATAAAGACAGGAGCCTTTGCAGATTTTCCAGTTCCTGTACTAAACTATTTGCATCCCCAAGAGCCCCGTTAAAATGCCTACCACAAATCAGCTTTGCTCACCACCTTTTCTCAGCCCCTTTCAGAATCAGTGGCTACTATCCAGTAGACCCCTGCCCCGGCAGGCACTCTATCTCACTCTGTAGGAGGTGTTGTACCTCCACGTTGCCAGCAAGGCAGTCATTAATTAGCATTCTCCGTGGCTCAAACAGCGACCCTGTGTTCATCTTTCTACATCAAGTACTAATCCACATGGGTGAGCATCTGGACAGGTACATGCACAAGAGCTATAGAACAAGGAGTGAAAATTTTAAAAAAACCCAAGATACTTGCTAAACTTTTACAATCTCACAATGCTATCGTTAAGTGTCATTAAAGATGGGTTTGAAAAGCTTCCCTGCACCTACATCTACCTACGGCCTTGTCCAAGTTCTCTAGCTGTAAACTAACAGCACTGGAAGCCTGATGGAACACTCAAATTATGAAAAGTCAGGCAACAGTACTGGGAAAGTCTGTCTTCATGAAGGAAAAATATTTCAGGGGAAAAAAATTCACAATGCCATTTACAAAAATGAAGATTTTGATGTCTCGGTGTAATGGTTTTTGCCTGCCACAGTTTCAGGATAGGGAGAGGAAGTTACTTACACCATGAAAAGATAGCATAGTAAATAAAAATAATAATGATTTGTGATAAATTCAAGCCCCATTCATGTTTGGCAGCTTTCTCATCATGTCAAGAATTTATCCAACGCCCCTTTTATTTATGATGAAACAAAAGTGACATAACACTTTGTCATGAAAGAATGCTATAAATGATGGTTTTTTAATTATATACACTGTTGTTCTTCAAACAACTCTCCAGTAATTCATGTTTATAGTCCTACACATGCTTCAGAAGTGGATATAAAATGCAGCTGTGGTCAACAACCATGTGATTTCAGTCTGATGCTAGCTCAACATTAAGCCTGGAAGAAGAAAGAGGGAACACATACTCCAAGTCCTTTTTCCCATCCTCAATTTTTTTCAATGTTATTTAAGTGTTTGCCTACCAAAACCCAGATATTTACAGTCAGTCAGGCTACAAAAAAAAAAGGAGAACATCCTGGGAGCCAAATCTGGACGCTGATGTGTCTCTCCAGCAGATTAAGAATAACCACAGAAAATCCTGATTTCTATGAAAAATTTGGGGAATACTTGTACATTATACTGTCTTTCTCAGAGCACCATTGGGACTAAGAGACCACTCTTAGCTAAGAGGGACCTTTAGGTTGTCTCAAGAGCCTGAGATGCCAATAATAGCAGCTAGGTCTGTCCGTGATTTCCATCTCCTGCTCGTTTTTCCTAGCTCCTCAAATGTTGTGGAAGCTAACATTCACAGACTTCTGAAGACTACTATTCTTACACTGCACTGTAGTCAGTATACACAAGAACACAGCCAATGGTATGAGAGAATTTTCTGCTATTTGGGGCCCTCAGAAAATAACTTGAGTTTGTAGTGCTAAGAAGAATGAATTCCACCTCCCCCTCCTCCTGATCATCCTTTCCAATAGAGCCACTGAGCTTTATTCACCACAAATGTAAGTGTCAAAGCAACGAATTCTTGAGGCCTTCCAGGCTGGGAAATAAGGGTATCAAGGATGTGAAAATTCAGACATGCAAGAGCTGTGAGATACCAGCACAACTTTCCACTGAGCTCAGCCAGTTCATGTAAAGGAATGCATTGGAGCAGAGCACCCGAGGCAATCAACTGCACAATGCAGAAGCCAAAAAAGGCTCAAGGCTACTGTGAACTGGGTCCGTATAGTAACTGCAAGGTTTATATAGGCTTAAAATAACATAAAATGCAAAGTAGATGATCAAAGAAGAAACAGGCTTATCAAAAAATGGACAAATATGTGTTCTGCTCTTCAATTTTAGTGATGTTTAACATACAAATATTTTTCACTTTTTGGGTTTTTACCCCCCTGAAATCTACTTTCCACATTTTATAAACTTAATAATGCCTCACTTCTTGAAATTCAAAATCTTGCTGGATCCAGAAGTCTCCAGAGTTACAGGCCAAATGCACTTCTGGTCACACACATTTAGGTTGAGGATGAGGGATGAATCCTCTGTGTTTCACTAAACAAAGCATGCAGCCCGTGAATGATGAACCTCTATCTTTTTCCTCTGGCTTTCTTTCAACACACAAGTTTGGTCCACTTCTTAAGATTTCTGACTTTCAAATAAAATCATCCTTTGAGTTCAGATGATTAGGAGAGCCAAAAGGCATTGTTTTAGTTTTTGCTACATTTAAAACCAGTTTGTTTTCCTTGAACCAGTCTGTCAAAGTCTTTTTGCAGTTCAGGCGTTATGTGAGAAACAGATTTGCCATTAAAATGCACAGTCGTGCCATCTGTATAAAAATGTATAGCACAGTAATGACATAGCCTTGCAAAATCATTAATAAAAAGAAAAAAACAGGAATGACTGACACTACTCAACTCAGGGAGGGGGGAGGATAGAGGGGAGAGACATTGACACCTTTGACTGACAAAGGGGGGAAGAGACAGCCCTGTGAAGAGAAACAGATTGATGCTTCTCCCTGATTCTTTGTCTTCCTGACAGAGAATGGGCAGCAGCACAGGCCACCTACTTGCTGCGCTAACGCCTGCAGCACGTTAGGCCAAAAGCTTTGGTGAAGTTAGCTAAGAAAGATTTCCACTGTGTTTTCATTTATTTTTGGGTACGCTTGTAAGAACTCATTATTAAATGCCTGCTCAGAAATCCCATTTCACCAGAGCTGCTCCTCTGCTGACCAGCGCAGGAGGGTGGGTGCCCCACGTTTGGTCCCTCTGCAGCTCTCCCCAGTCAGGCTGTCACCACCTCGTGCTGCCCGGGAAGCCTTCTCCTGACAACACACCTGCCTGCAGCACCCCTGAATTTTGAACCT
Source organism: Regulus satrapa (assembly GCA_013396955.1). Classification (NCBI taxonomy): domain Eukaryota; kingdom Metazoa; phylum Chordata; class Aves; order Passeriformes; family Regulidae; genus Regulus; species Regulus satrapa. The sequence continues at coordinate 382,840 of VWZN01021279.1, forward strand.
CTTTTGAAGCCTAGCCCAAACCCTAAGGACTGACAGCCCCCCCCCCACCACCACCACGCCCTGCTGCTTCCCAACTGGATTGCTACCTGCATATCCCGTGCTTCTCCACTCATCCTGCTCACACCAGAGGTTTTTTTGTTGTTTAAACTCTGGCGGGCAGCCCGCTCTTTTCACTCCCAGGCAGAGGCAGCGTTATAATGGCAACATCCTTCAGGGTCACGCTTACTGAGGCTGAACTGTGAGCTGAGGGAGCAAGAAGCAGCAGTAGTGCAGAGTTCCCTCAGTGGCCTTGCAAGGGAGCACTGGCTGCTGGCAGCCCTCACGTCACACCTATTAGATGGGATTTAGGTTCAGGGTTGACACGTGTTGGTCCCACCTCATTCTGACAAGCCAGCAGGATACTGTGATTCACAGAGGGAGACGTGCGAGTCTTCCAAAAATATGCCTGGAAGGAAAGAACTGATGAGGGCATCTGAAAAAGACGCACATATGGTTTTTTTGATGGCTGAATAGCAACCAGTTCTTTAGACTTTTCCTCAGGTCACACAGGTGAATGTTTTCCCTAGGCTGAAGCCTTCTAAAAATATCATGAAAAAGATTCATTTTTGGCTATGTTGAGTTTCACAAGTGTCCCTTAAGCTTTGTTTACCCATCATCCTGTCAACGTGGCATATGCATCTCTTCGCTATCAACTACGTGCTCCACCCTTTGCGTCTGGCTGAGTGCGGAGAGCCGACTGCAGCCCACAGCCTCTGAACAGTCCTGGGGCACAGCCCAGGTCTCTTGACAAATCTAGGAACATGTGCTGAAATTGCAAAAGCATCAAAACAATAAAAGCCAGAGGAACATCTTTACAAGGTATTTGCTAGCGTTCACCCCGGGGACTTCACTATCATTTGAGAGAAAACATTGTAATTGTGGTAGAATTATAGATTACAGTTTTACTCGGACTTCCTAAAGTTAACCTCTACCATTACAGACCTAAATTTGGAGCAGCCCATTGTGCCACTTGGAGGAAAGCCGCTAGTTCAGCACTAGCAACTCCAGTTGTATAAAAAGAACTTTTTAAATGATGATTCTCGTTTCATAAGCATTGCACTATTTTTAGCAATATGAGAAAGTAAAGCATGCCTCCTTTTAAATCTGGCTTTTACTGCACCCTATAATTTATGGCGATATAATAAGTAATTTGAAAATAAAGATTTGAGACAACATTTTAGCATTAGTGTTTTTAAGATAAAAAAAACATTGAAAATAAAACCTAAACCACAGCAATGAAATCTATCATTAAATGCCTACTTTCTGCTAAATTTGTAGCTATGGCAGCTTAAATCTCAACATTTGTTGTGACCTCTTGCAAAGTAAAAATAATCATATTATTCATTGTGGTTTAAGACCAATATAGGGTATTATTTCATCCTAGCCATAAATATTCATGGAATTATATAAAATGTACCTTTAAAAATTGTATTAATTACTCTTTGTTGAGTCCAAGTGACTGCTCCTTTTCAGAAAAAAATGTATATCACCTCGTTGTATTTGTTTTATTTGTGAAGACTAGCATCTTTTAGGCTCATTTATGCATAATACATCAGATGTGACCTGTTTAATCAATGCCAAAGTACTTCTGAATTAGTATCTCTGTGCAAGTTTCAAACACAAAGGCTTTTGACTGCTCATGGAAAAATTCAGACACACTTTTTCTCTTCTTCACTATGTAAAAGCTGCTACTGTTCTGTGGTGCCAAAACTCAAAGTTAGACTGCAGTGAATAATACATGCCAAGCAGTTCAACCCAGTCCATCTCTCAGGCAGCACTTATGTCCCACCACATAGAACCTCACATATCCCCATTTATTACCACACATTTGTTTTTCTAAGATAAGGAGAGTCCCCTCTGCACAGGAACTGGCCCTAGGTATGGACACAGGCACATGGCATTTCTCCCTACCAACACGCTTAACAAAAGCCACTTCTCTGCCTCCATTTCTATTTTCACCCAGCTTTGAATATCGCTTAGGAATTGCATGACTTGTTCATTAAGAGAAGTGTTCTCTTACCTTGACTTTAAGGAATTGAAATGTCCTATCAAAAAGTGTTCCAGAAACCACTATGTAAGACTTTCAGCTTGCTATGCATTTTCAAGGCCAAGCACCATAAGAGACTGGCTGAACACCAGAAACCTCCTTCAAACAAAGGGAATTTGTAAGGTTGTGAAGTTTACCAACTGTTTTCCTCCTGTGATTTCTGAAAAAGGTAACATTTAGAGAAGAAGGGATAGAAGGGACTTTGCCTTAAAATGTCCATACCATTTGAGCATCAAGCTCAAATATCTAAGTATTGCTCCCTTCATTCTTCAAATCCATCATGGACCTGTACTATGAACCATCCAAGCACAGTACAAATCATGTCTGTAGCCATGCATGAACTACAACTTTAATTTGCATGCACATCTCATGAGGAGAAGACGGTTTTTCCTGTTAGAAAAACAAGCTGCTTGTTTTTGAGAAGTCCGAAACAAGTGACCACGCACTTTGGAGGGCAGCTAGAGTCTGATCTACAAACCAGACCCAAAACTGGCAAGCAAACTCAAATTTTAGAAGAGGCCAACAAAAAATAAATGGCTCTCTGAGCATTGGTACAACCAAATTTTCCACAAGCAGAAGATCACTTTCGGCTCAAAAATAATATTTAGCCATCAAAATCCTCCTCTGATTTCTAGAACTTTCTGTGGCTCTTGTCAAACCCAGTCTGATGGGCCAGAGCACTTAGACTTAGAAAACTGGACTCAGATTTTCTGGCTTAGGAGCCTCAGTCTGCCTCTCGAGCAGCACATGTGAGCTCTACAGAAGAGAAGGCAAAGATTGACATTCTCTCTGGGTTTACACCCATACCAGACTTCTGTGTGGCTTGGCAGGTGCAAACAAGAAGAGAGTTTATCTCTTGCTTTTTATTTCTTGAGTTCTCAAAGCTTTTTGTTGTTTTAGACCAAGAGAAATATGCACATTTAAAGAAATAAAAAAACCTGTTATTAATTTTTGTTCTCTTTTCAACTGTTATGTAAATGACTCATGTACCTCATAAGCTGAAACTCTGAAATTGATAGAATTGGAGATCTCTGTCTTTAGCATGGCTTTTTGTGTCATAAAAAAAAAAATTCTACCAACTCATAATGTTTGTCCAATTCTTAAACATGTTTTCGACTTCAATACCACTGGCACTGACTCTGGGTAGTCTTTTCCTGCTAACAAATTTTCCACAACATAAATATGAATTTATGAGAATTTTGTGAGAATGGTATATAAGGAGATGTAGAAAAGACAGAGATAGAAAATCCATGTTAAGGTCAATTCATTCTCAAGAGCCAGTGAGAGCTTCAAGTTTGTCCCCCTTGACGCCAAGCTCGTGCTCTCTGTGTCTGTGGAAGGGCTGGGTTCAGGGACAAGCAGGTGCAATAAATGATGCTACACACAGCCTGGCATGACCTACAGAGGTGACAGTGCCAGAGACTGCCAACCTGAGCAGGCAGCCTCAATGGAGAGAGGAGCAGCAGCATTGCTCATTGAGGGAGATGTGCAAAGGGTCACAGGTACCAGGCTGAAGTTAATGCAGTGCCAGGGCACCCGTCCTCCCCTTTTCAGGGTGTGTTGGCATTTGCGGAACACTCAGGGTCTGGGAGGAAATTGTCAAGAGGTCTCTGCTTCTGCTAGGTCTTTCCAATCCCTCTTCTTGAAGTCTGTGGAACTCTTCATATTTATAGATGTTTTTTTCTTTAACTAAATACAGCCTTTGTGGAGGGGGGGGAAGCTTTTACAGAAAATTATAATGAACTTCACCAAAATGTGGGTTTCATAGGGAAAATATATGTTTCCTTTCATAAATCAACAATCCTATTTAAGCTGTCATTGTAGTAGTACTTGTTAAACTGGGATAAGATACAGAAAATTCTCAAACATATTGATACCATTTAAAAACAAACAGGGTGAACAGAAAGGGAACCGACTCACTTTTAACTTTCATTTTAAAAAAACCCGTCTTCAAAAATACTGTAGATGTTCATGAAAATAGATTTTCATTTGCTATCAGCTCTAGAGGCTAAAACCAAATACTTATTCTCTTTTCAGTCTCACATAATCTACTAATCCACATTTCAAAAAAAAAAACCAGAAATGGCAAATGTATTCGTAAACACAATTGCCAGTGTGTATGTGTCTGAAAAAAGATGGCAATTTAAGACTCTTAAGATTCTTAAGTGTTCCCCAAAGAATGTTATTAAAAACTGTTGCAAGAAAAATAATGCTCGTAAACACCTTTATGATGAAATAATTGTGTGGAAGGCATGGTCGCATAAGAACATGGACCTACAGCCAAGGACAATTGCTTTACTATGCTTAAATCATTTTAAGCATAGTAAAAGTGCTCAGGTGTCAGTTTTATGTGGTTTGACTAAGACTGGTGTGGATTTTTTTTTAAATTATTCTTGCAAGGCTAATGGATTATAATATATTTTCCCTCAGACTGCACTCCATAACACATATTTTATACAGAGGATGTATGATGCATTCGAGGCTCGCTGTCCCTATTAATCGGTGGATCAGCAAACATCTCCATATTGTGTAAGGTACTGTTGTCTGGTTGCATTTAAGAAAAGATTATTTGCTCAGAGCATTCTGAAGTTAAGGGAGGAGGAGGAGGTACACTAGCCAAGGAATCCTTTTTTGATGATTCAAGAAAACAATCATCAAATCAAAGACTTGCCAGGCATGGAAGTTCACAGGTCCTTGGTTCAGAACCGGGAGTGTACTTCAAGTCATCTCCTACACAGAACACAATGCAGAACAGGAGCATGCTCAAAATAGAGTAGTTTGAAGGACAGAAGAGGCATTTTCTATTTGTTTGGATCAAGCTCTGCCTAGGAACGTAAGCCTTTGAACTAGGTATTGTTTAATGGCCGCAACTTGCTGTACTTGCCTTGGATGAGTAGGGAGACCACGTAATTTCTCCAAAATCCCTCATGCTGCGCTGTTCTCGAGCTGCAGGGCTCTCTACTATAATTATCAAAGCTGAACCATACACTCTACCAGGCTGCCAACCCTTCCAATGCTATGGCACAGACACTGGAAGCCCTTGTGGTACCTGGTTCTGCTCTAAACTGTAAAGCAGGGCTGACTCCCTGTAAACCCAGGAACCAGCAGGTGAGAGAACAATGTCTAGGAGAAGATTCCCTGCCAAGCATTCATCTAGACCTGGTCTCTACAGATTCCCAAGCAGATCAGCACAACTGACCTGTTTCCACAAATGAATCTGGTATCTGCCAGGCGTGTGCATTGCCTGTGACCCTGCATGTCATTCACTCTGCAGCTGAGAATCACACAGGGAGGCTCAGGAGCCCATTTCCCAATCCAGACTCACCTCTGAAGGAGGCCCCTATCACAACCTAACCACCTCACTTCTCCTCTGGCACACATCACTCCTCCTTCCTTCTGGTGGCCTTTGGCTGCACTCACTCCCCTAAGATGGCCAAGGGACTGCATTGACTTGAATTAGACGTGCAGGTAAATTCCTGCAGCAGACTCAGCTAAATCTGCTGCAAGTTTCTCAGCTCTCCCTATTTCAGCAGGGCCCTATTTTAGTTTTCAGCTGTTGGCTTGAAGGGAGCAGCAGAAGAAAGTGCAGGTCGTGTTATCTCCCGTGAGAGGGATGCAGAAAACATCAGCCTAAGTTAGTGGTAACAGGCACAGACTGCCTGCAAAGGGGCCCAGCAATCAGACTCCTCTCTATGGGAGGCAAACTCTTTTGGGGGAAGAGAAATACATAGGCTTGCAAGCCTGGCCATGCCCAAGGACAAGCAGAGTGCTGCTGACCCCAGGAACCACCCCCTACAAGCTGTGGGGCACCTCCTACTTCTGTGCCTGCAAAGCACCATGGGGATATCAGAGCCAGGAAAAGTACTCCATCCTCAGATAGTCTTGTAAAAATCTATAAATCACTTTTCTCTCTCAAAGTCATTTCAGAGCTATTGTGTAATACAGAGGGAGGAAAAAAACCCTTTTCTTTTCCTAAAAAGAAGGCTTTCGCACCACCTACAACCCAGGATTAAACTTCAGAGGCAGTTACACAAAGAAAAGGATTTCTGTAAAGAAATCAATCAATCATTCGTCAAGTGTGGGTTCAGCACCTCTGAAAACCAGGCCGTTTCTCAGGTACATGAAGATATGAGATCTTTTTTTTAAACCACCCTCAAACTGTTTCACTCGAATCTTAGAAAACTGTGACCTAAATGCCTTTAAAGAGCTTAGATTTCAATACTAGCCTCTTTGGGCCTGAAACCATTGGTCCTCACTATCTGCAGCTCACCTTTCCTTTCAAATTCCATGTGAAACAGGGAAAACCACTGCCCATGGGCAAGCCAGACAGCTCTCTGCATCAACTGCACCAGGGGCTACAGGGCTTGGTGCCACATATAGCCATCTTACAGGTTTCATACCAGAAGCTTTCAGAAACCTAAATACTCAGAAAAAGGGCCTTTGACATACTGCCCTCTGTCCTTCACTTTTGTTAAACTTCTCCTTTTTTACATGCTGTAACCCCCATTGTTGTAATTAACTGCCTTTAACAAGGTGATCCAAAGCAAGACTGGCACATCTAAACTTTTAGGACACTTCGTTGTTTTATAGGTATGGTCAGAGCTCTGAACAGTCAGACCCCACCTTCATCAATATTTTGGTTTCTTTTTATTGTATGTACACAGGCAGAATAGGTGGGACTGATCAATCGACACCTGCAGTACATTATGAGTAACTGAAGATAACATCACCTTACCTGGAATTACTTCAGTCCTTTGCAATAAAGATATTCAAACTCTTAAATGCTTAATGGTACACTGAGGCAAATAGTCTATGGAGATAATTTTATGGTTCAGACCAAAGGATCAAATCGAAGCACTTCACCAATTTCAATCCATCTTATTTAGAAGTCTCTGTCACACCAGATGGTCTTAAAGCAAGGGAGAGGGCTATAAACCAAGGGGTAAAACTAGTGCTACTGTAGGCACCTCTAAAGCGCAGCTCCAGCTCCCACTTGAGGCAGGGCCAGGCCAGGCCTGAGCAGGGAAGCAGGAGCAAGCTCCCATGAGCATGGGGACAGTGCTCCATGATGCTCTCCCCAGGGGTTTGCCCTCATTCACCTTAGGGTGTGAAGGAAGTGGCAGTCTGCTGCAAAAAGCAGCTCTAGAAAACACCTGCAAGTCCTTTCCCAGTGGAAGCACAGCCCCTTCAGGTGGCTTTGCACCTCATTGCTCTCCCAGGAGCAGCCAACCTGTGTATGTGAATCCTGTCTCAAACCTGACGCATGTGGGAAAGCCACACAGGCACTGCCCTGCCCAGAGCCTGTTGCTTGACTGGGGCTGCATCCAGGAGAGATGGCTTTTCAGCAGGTGCATGAGCTGCCCAGCATCAGACAGGTCTGAGCAGATGGTGATGTGCTCTGCTTCATCCCTGTGCAGAAAAAAAAAACATTTTTATTATCAGGCATGAAGTGTTTGGAGTCTCAATATCGGCTGCTTTTTGCTCGGGGCTGCTGACAGAGGTATCACTGGAGGGCTGTGATTTACCCCCTTTGTATTTATTTACTTTTGTGTCTCAAGAAAAGTGGCAATTTGCCAGATTTGAAAGTGCTTAATCAGATCTGATGGGCAGATTAATTAGTGCAGGTCACAGGCTAGTTGTCTTCTAAAAATATTACTTTTTTTGTTTTTGATGGTTTTTTGTTTTTGTTTGGTTTGTTGTTTTTTTGGTTTTGTTTTTTTTTGTCAAGGTAAAGCAGGAGGAGGTCAATGCCATCAGCATGCTTTACATTGTGCTAGGTTAAGTCTTTGTGGGTTTATTTCATTTCCTCTGAGTAAATGAACTTTGCTTCTATTTCTACCATGACAGCATACTCCAAATAAAATAGTGCAGGCACATACAAAAATTGGAATGTACAAAGACAAAAATCTTTATCTCTCCCTTCCATTTATACTGCTCATAATAATCCTCTTCTCCCTTCCCCTCTCCCCCCATCATGGTAGCTGCCCCTCCAGTATAATTCTCTTGGTATCTTTCCAGCTTTGAAAAAAGTGGTTTGGACTATGGAGCATTTTCATTACACATATACATACACACATTTATACAGACATTTCTTTTTATACATACATATAAATAAATCTATAAGTACAGAGAGTTGGAAGCAGACACTGTATTTGGCTAAATGTTATAGCAGACTGAGCAATTGTAAGCTCAGCTGGATTATTCTTAATTTTCACCACCCTGACCGAAATTTGAATGTGGCCAATTATGTACAGACTGACAAACCAGAGAACATAGAGATTAATTTTTTATGGCTACAGAACCATTTGCACTCCATAACCTTGGGAGTGACACACTGCTGATAATCAGGGACACGCGTTGTTGTCATGCCACCATGGTAAACGTGCAAGGACCTTTCACATCTGTCACGCCACAGAAGGCAGGAGTGGCATATGGAGAGCCAACCCTCCCCAGGACACCGCTGGGACCACATTACTTTTTGAACAAATGAGAAAAAAACTATTTGGCCCTTTTTTCCTTTACAAAAAGGAGCTCATCGGGACTGCAGAAAGCAAAGGAGGGCACAACAAGTACACAGATCAAACACAGTCACAGCTCCAGGGCTCCCACATTTGCCCCATGGAATGTCCTCATCACTTACCCGTAGCATTGCAGAGGACGGGACTTGACCCGTGTCATTTCCCTAACACAGAGCACTGCTATAAACAAAACATTCCTTCACAACTTCTGGGGACTTTCAGCAGACATAAGGCTCAAGACACTGCCACACAACCAACCAAGATATTGTAGTTGAGTGGTTCCAGCAGTGTGCTATGAAGGTTTCCTAAATTTATCCATGCAAACTTTTTTCAGCTAGGCTTATTTTCCTTTCCTCTGGCACTCAGATTTATCACAGTGTTAAGGGGAGAGGGAGACAGTCTCCAGCATTGTCCAGTATCCAAAGCCATTTGTCCCCACAGGGTTTTGCAAGTAGCTGTGACCTGCATCCTCCTTCACCCATTGCCTTCTAGAAGTCACACTGCAGTGAGCAGCCTGGCAGCAGGCTCCTGACTGCCCTGAGCAGGAAGGTTACCTTACAAGAGGGAAAAAAATTTACAAACGTGCTCAGTAAACAAAGAGACTGGGTATGCACCAAAGCAATACAGATCTTCAGGAAGGATATGAATGGATTGATTTTCTTTCCTTCTTTTTTTTTTTTTTTTTTCTTTTATGTGACCTCACACACACATCCTGAGAAAAAGGAAAAAAACCCCTCCCACTAAAAGAATGACCATAGCTCTAGAGCCAAACCCCTATTCAATAAAACAAGTAAAGAATGTGTTTTTACATTTCCCTATTTACTCTGACTAATTTTATTAAGCAAGTGGAAGATGATAATTTTTATGCCCATTTATAACCACATTTCCAATACAAGTGGCACCCTGTAAATTCTACCAAAGCTGCACCCTGCCCAGGGCTCCAGCTTCCCTTACATCCTGTGATTACATTAATAGGCTCGGTACTGCCACTGCAGCTCAGGCTATGCCAGTGTTTCCACTCCAACCCTCTTCTGGATGAGTGTCTCAGGGCATGGGTTTGAATTTAGCTGGGCTTTGCTTCATACAGTGGGACAAATTCATTTCCCTCCATATTATTAAAGGGAAAAAAAAAAAACCTCCTACAAAAATATATTGCCTGATTTTGATTAAATGAAGATGAAGGAGTTGAGAGGGAGAAGCCCTGCCTTTTGTTTGAACATATATTTGTCTTTAATTATCTCCAAGTATCCCACTGCAGTGGGACAGGTGGTTACAAGATGCTAACTTTTCTCCAGCAACATCCCTCATACATGTTCAATTTCCCACTGCTAAAGCGGATGGCACAGTTTATTCCAGGGCCATCTCTCCTTTTCACAACCGTAATTTATAACCACAAAACTTGCACCTGTAATTTTAAACCCACGTTTGAACTGTGGGCAAAAGTCAACTAAACCCTGTCTGTCATTGCCTTTGTGTGCAGCCAAGTCACAGAATAAGCAGCCACATCCTCTCAACAGAGGGAAAAAATATTGCAGTTACAGCTGGCAAGATGTGCCCTGCCCCATACAAAGGAAAGCAAGTTCTCAGCTATTTTCAGCGACAGTGAAGCTTCTTAGTTCTCTGGTTAGGAGGGAAACCTTCCAAGAAGGGGTGTAAGGACAGACTGATGGCTCAAGCTGCCAGAATGCTCCAACAATAGTGAGGAGAGATTTAAGATGCTGCCTTTAATCAAAAGGGAGTGTTTAGGCTACAGCTTAATGGTGACAATGTGAATGTCAACACTGTTAACAGTTTCACTGCTGATCTGATTAGCAGGAAAACCCAGTTAGTCCAGGGCTGTGGGCAATTTGAGTAGTTTCCCACCCCTTCACACCCACTCCATCACTTGAATCTAACTTAAAAGAACTGTTAACTTTTATATAAGCCAGATATTTCATAGGCTCATTCCTTCCCAGCAGCAGCTGTTATGTATTTCTTTTCAAATTAAAAAAAAAAAAAAAAAAAAAAAAAAAAGAAGTGT
>VWZN01021279.1:399055-429055 GCA_013396955.1 Regulus satrapa
TTGAACACAGTGAAAACACAATTGTTTTGTCAAACATGGTGGGAGAGGGGGGGAAAAAATCAACATTTTTTTCACCTCACAAATATCAACAGTTTACGGGCTCTCATTAAATGTCTTGAAGCTATGGGAAAATGTGGGCCACCTTTAGTTTAAACCCTAAAATGCTCTGTTAGCCTACACCATCCAGCTAACCCACTGCAGCCAGCTTTGTCCCCAGCCATCCTCCCCTACACACCATGGAAGTGTAACAGTGTGCAACTGAGCCATCCTCGAGCTTCCCTGGGAACGCTCATAGCACTGCCGATCATCCCAGCTCTAGTGCTGTTTTTTGCTCAAAACAGTGCTGTTTTCTCTAAATCTTCATCCTTTTTCTCCTTNAGGAATTACATTTACTGAAAATAAGTCGTCGATGAGAAGCACAGAACACCGCACTTTTAAAGCGGGATGGAGTCAGATGCAAATAAACTGGCAAAGCTTATTCTGAAAAAGGGCAACCCCCAGCATGCTTGCTGAGGCTGTCGGCGCTCCCTGGCCTGTGCACTCGGGCACAGGTGGCAGCCTGGGCCCTGGGGTTTGCCAGGAGCTTGTGGGGAGCTGCCACGCGGGGCTCTCCGCGGCGCAGCTACGGGGACGGGCTGCAAACCGCGCCACGAAGCCTTTTGTCTGGTCGCTCTCCTTCAGAGCAACTGTGCCTGCCTCCTCATTCCAGCTCAGGAGCTTGAAGTGATTATAACTTCCTCTAGAAACTTAACTCTCTGACTTTCTGATTTTTTAACACCCAAATGGAACACAAATTCATATTATAAGAGTAGCAGAGATTAAATAAGGCAGAATTCATTAATGTGCCAAAAATATGTGCCAATGTGTCTCCAACTAGTTAAAAGACAAATACACAGATTGATTTTTTTTTTCCTCCCAGTACATCCCACATTGCCTATTTCCTAAAACCTTCTGTCAAATGCATAATCGACTGCTATGCCTTCAAAAATAGCACTTTTTTATAATCATTCATCTAGATATTTGGGAGTAGATGTCACACTGTCTGTCATGCCCATGAAAGACAGGGACACGGAAAGCATGGGCATCTCTGCTGAGAACCTGGGCAGGCACCTTGTGCTACCCCACCCTGAGTGGGACAGGGCAGCAGGTGGGAAAAATTGGCTGAGGGGACATGGCAGAAAGGGCAAGCTCGCGCCACGGGCTATGCTGGCTGCAAAGCGGGCATCTGCAGCCTTCCATTCCCCACTTCTTGGCAGGTGGGCAACCACCTGCACATGTCTTCTCAGGTCTATGCACCTACAAGCAATTCTCCAGAAGCTGTGGAGAGTGGCAGGGCCAATACAAAGGAAAAATATCCCACCCAGAATTACTTCTTTCCCAGAGGGAAAAACCAAGCAGAAGCAACTTTTCTTTATAGCTGCCAAAAGAGCATACTAACTTTCCTGCAGAATATTTTAACACGCTATTTTGCAAATCCAGTCAGGTTGTCATTACCAGAAAAGGTTTCTCTGAACTGACAATCAGCGCAGTACTATCTATTAGCCAGTAAAAGATTCCCATCTCTAAGGAAAAAAAAAAAAAAAATCAATTTTGCATAGGGAAAAAACCAACCCACACTAGCTTATTTTACTCACAAGTTTGGTAAAAAAGAAATTCCCCCATGCAAGGGGACCCACATGACAGTAGAAAAGGATCTCCCAGTACTGTTTTAAAGTATTTGGCCAAGCTTAATCTTGTCCTCCCCTGGGGTACCACTGCTTCCCAAAACCACCACTGCAGGTCGTCCCTGAGATCGCAGACTCTGCTGATGCCAAAGCTCAGAGGCAATTTCTTCTTGGCTCTGTAGCACAGCATCCCTCCTCTTTCGACAAGAAGACTTGACTCCAGCCCTTCAGAGCACACACATTTCTGGACTGTGCATTTTTATGCAAAACTAGCAGAGCAGTGTTTAACCACAACCTTCAAAGCAGAAAGGCCAGAAATGCAGAGAGAGAACCCCAAGTTAGGTGAGCAGGAAACTCCTCCCAGTACAGTAGCTAGCAACTAGCAGTGATTTTTCTCCTGTAGTGCTATAAGAATTTACTGTAGATTTTATACTGCTACCTTGGGGGAGCTGCTTATTGTATCTCATTTCCATTTTTACATTGAAACTGTGGATTGTAAAATTTACTGCATCATACATGGCATTTAAACTCACAGCCATTAGACTCTTACAACTCTACTAATGCCACTTTTATAGGTGTTGGCCACAGTCCTAGTTTACCATTTCATCAAAGAAATAGATGCAGCTCCCATAGTGACCAGGATTTGTGATTTAAATAAATGGGGCTTAGGAAATCTCCCAATGAGTTTTTTTTCTCAAAAAAGAACAGTTAACAGAAAGTTAACAGAAAGAGATTGTTCCAAAAAACGATTGGTAGGAACAATGCCGCTAAAGTGTAAATTATAAGGTGGTAGGCAGTAGGAAAAAAATGGTTCCCACATGTTTTGAAGCAACATCAAAGAAGCACTTATTGGGAAACAAAAGTAAGTTGAAGGACAGAAAGGAGAGCTGAGGATTTCTTGAATTTTGCTTACTAACACTGAGAGCAACACTATAGCACTGTAAGGAGGTTTTGCTTGTCTATATTCAGATATGAAGGAAAAATAATCATGGCTCAGGGTCTACTGCTCCTTTGGCACAGGCCAGGTTGGTTTAAACCCTTTCAGAGCTGTGTCAGGCTGAGCCAGCTGGGACCTGTCCACTTGGCTCACCTGCTGCTGCAGACACACGAAAGAGAGGAGACGTGCGACACCCTCCCTTTGCTGGAGCTGGTTGCAGGGGTCACTGAAAGCCAGGCCTTGGGGTGCAGAATGGGAATTTATTCTGTCATGTTGCTTTTGTTCTGCCTCACTCCTCCGCCCAATTAAAAATAACAATTTAAATACAGCCTGTGGCTTATGAAATCCTTTTTTTTCCCCCAAAGTGTACAGGTACCTCCGAAAGGAGAGCAGGTTTAATGCCACTAGGAGATGCTGCCTTCTGACCAGGGTAGTAGGGGCTGTTGCATTTAATTGCTGGGCTGGTCCTTGCAAGTGCCCCAGTGGTGAATGCATCTGCCTCAAAGAGGCAGCAAGATTTTACCTGGAGCTGTAGCTGGTAATGGTGAGGGCTATGGGTGGCTTGTCACCTGCAATTTGCCAACAAGGAGAGCATCATGCTCCCAGGTTTACTTAGGTCCATCTAAAGATTGCTCTGAGCCTTTTTTTATTTCTCTCCGTTTTCACCAGAAACATTGCAAAAGTATTTCTGGTTTTACTTACCCTATTGCCCTTCTCTAGTTAATGTGTTTAATGGAAAATATTGCCATCCCCTAAAAAACACCTGGTATGGTCACACATGCAAGTATGGACTCTGACCAAATCACTCCCTTAGACCTGCCTGACTTGTCAGTTAATTATTTAGACTCAGGGATCTGAGGCAGCACCCTCCTATGGAAGGAGCCCACTAGCTTTGGCAGAAGGATCAGCCTGTTGGGGTTGCATCTCCCTTTCCCTTGCATTGAAGTGAGTGATGGGGAAAGAGGGTTTTTTTCTTTCCTTCATCTCACAACAGAGGCCTCCATTGAATCCCTGGCACAGCCACCTCCTTCCCGGGGGGGTTTTGGGCAGAAAGAGCACAACCTCTCAACCTGGCCACCCTGTCCTAGTTGGGCAGAGTGTCATGGACTTCTCCTGATTGAATCAGGCTGCCTCATGCCAGCTGGAGAGCAGCACCAGAGTGGGAAAGACCTCTACAGACTGAGCTTCTCTAGGCACCAAGCACAGCACAAGCCTTTTGGCTCTCCTCAGAGCCAACCTTGAAGCATTTTACCTTGCCTGTAGGGAAAAATGAAGGATAACACCACATAGCTATAGGAAGGGTGAAAAAAAAAAAAAAAAAAAAAAAGAATAAGCCATTGTTTCCACCACTGTTACTTTCTCTGGAGCTACACCAGTGCTAGAACAAAGATGAAAAACTGTCCAAGTTTTAAACAAAAGCCTGAAAAGCAACTGGGGCCAGCAGTCCAGGCACAGCTGCCAGTGGAGAAAAATACTTGTCTTGGAGCTGAGAGCTGTGACCCTGCAGTTAAGGTGAGCTCATGATGTCACACAAGGCCACTGCTCCTCCGGACGGTGGGCAGCAAGTATGGCAGTGCCATCAGAGGCAAGCACAGACGTGAAAAAGTAGAGACATCTTGTGCTAAGCTGACACATGAGCTTCAGAGAAAAAGTCTCTCTGCAAATCCCACATTGTCCGTTTCTCAGTTAAACTTGGGAATCCACTTTCAACAGCCAGCATGAGCATCGTCTGTCTGTTCAAAGTCCTTCCTTTCTAAGGGTAAGAGACACAGCAGAAAGGCAGAGGTTCTGTGCCCCAGCAAGGGCTACTCCTGGCCTGGCCCACCCTCCCAGCTGCAGGAGGCTTCAGCTCCTGCCCAGCCAGTGCAGGGAGCAGTAACCCTACTTTGATGCACTCTGAAGTAGGTCCTGTCAGTTCATCAATGATTATGTGGCCATACTTCAATCCAGTTGCAAAGAAAATATTTCATGATAGAGGTAAAAAGGGATGTGATTACACTCATGACTCCAGGACACTGCCAGATTCTTATTTGAAAAGTTAACAGAGAAGCTTTTTAGTATCTGCCTTTCCTTTGAAACGGGAGACAGCAAAAGAGCAAAGAATAGGAGGGTTCTTTCTCTCACCAAAGCTAGCAACAGCAGTGAAGCATTTAAACATTTTAACCTAAAGAAATTCCTGGTCTTCCCTCTCCCCTATTATGGGCAAAAAAATATTTTCATAGGAAATAGCTGACTTTACGAAAAAATTGCAAGAAGTTGCAAGCACGTTGAAACTGAAGTTGGTCCTGGCAGAGACTGTTGATGAGATGTTTTTGGTGTTTCCAGCCTTTCTTCCTAACCTGTATCTGCTGTTTCTCCAGATTTTGTCCGTCTATTTCTCTTCACCTATGCCACCTTTGGTGCTTTTGCATCCTTCCAGTCACACCACTGCTGCTACCTCTTCCTTCGCACTGTCACAGTGAGACCTTCTGGCTGGGGAAACACTTCAAACTGCAGAAGCTAAAGATGTCCCCTGCCTGCAAAAGAAATTTGACAGATCTTGACCTTTCTTGTGCTGTCAAAACTAGCATGCTTTGAGTATGGCAACAGCCCTGAGCCCCAGGAGCCAAAGAAACAGAAGCAGTTTCTACTTCTGATATGTGATGCTGGGGTGACTGACAGAACTACCCTTTTATTTCCATCCACCCTGACAAATTTCTTCTGCATGTGTTTTTCTAGGTAGTTGGTGTTTTTGTTAGTTTGCTTTGGGTTTGGTTGGGTGGCTAATTTTTGTTGTCCTTGTTTCTGTTGAGGGGTTGTGGGGGTATTTTGATGGGTTTTATTTGTGTTTTATTTGTTTTATTTATGTTGGGGTTCCCCCAAAACCCCTAGTTTCTCCTGTTTGGTGCAGGAAAACAAGTGCCTACCATGGCTGAATCTCTAGGCACAGGGGAACTGTCACTTTCATTCATAAGCCTTGAGCCCTGCACTAAGTGAGCCATTAAGAGGTCAGGGAAGGTGCTGGAATGTGTGTTTAAGGCAAATGGCTTGGCACACGAATGCCTCTCACCTCTGTACACCAGGCAGCTCAGAGAATTTCCCTCCAGCAACTGCTGGCAGCACAGGGTGCTCATTAGCCAGGGAAAACAGACAAGGGCATCGCTCACACAGGGGAATTTCTCCAGGTACCATTGCTGGCCCAGAGAAGAGGTAGTGCCCCATCCCCAAGGGCAGAATAATAGGGGCTTACAAAGGAAGCTGCAGATTCCAGGACTAGAATGGGAAGCAGGTGGCCAGGAGAAGGTGAGACACAGGAAGTTTTTTTAAAAACAGCTGTTGGGAACTTCCACGAGCTACAAAACAGGCAGAATTTTTCCTAAACATTTTAGCTACTGTATTCTAGAAATGTTCCTGAGAAGAACAAGGAAAAAAATTCTCTAGTTAATCCGGGCACTCTGAACACAGGAGAAATGAATGACCCAGTAGTACTGTCAGTCAGAGAGATGAGCATAACTTCTCAGACTTTACCAGCAGTTCATCTTCCTTCCCCTGAGTACAAACAGTCTCTTTGCATTTCATCATGTGAATGGAGCCCAGGGTGTGCTCCTCTTAGCTGTAAGTAGTTCACCTATCTGTGATAGGTTGTAATAAGGGTCACTAACAAATTCCCTGGGATTTTTTTCTATGCAATTCAATTTACAAGCAGAGCTTCTATTTATGGGTCATCTGGACATTGAGCATTACACAGATGTGTTTGCCAAATAGTTTAAGGAAAGAGTCTTGGACCCCTGAGATGCCATCTGACAATGACAACTCTTGCTGTGCCATGCCTTAGAGCAGCCACATGGCATTGATGGTTTCTGCTGGCACACCTGAATGGTTCCTGCTCTATCTGGGCTGCAGAGAAAGTTTTGGGCTTTTTTTTTTTTTTTTAATTTAAATTTTAAAAAAAGGATAAATAAGAATTCACCAACTGTAAATGATGAAATTGAACCAGTGTTATCTATTTGTATGAAGTCACAAACAGGTTGGCGGATTTCTACATTTTCAGATTTTGAGTAGGTGTTCAAAACATTGCAATCCTTACCAAACCCAAAACAACCTATAAGCAAAGTAGAAATGGAATTGTAGCTGTTGGAGCATTTTTAAAATTCAACTTAAGCTCCTTCAGAAATTAATAACCTTATGGAAACACAAATTATATTTTTACCTATATACAGACTTGCGTGTGTGCAGATACGCACACTACTATGAAGTACACCAACCTGAGCAACACGCTGGGGGTCTTGTGTAATGAAATATCCTAGACTTTTCAAAAAATTACAGCTGACAATTTCCTAACTCAATAAAAATCAAATCCAGCAGGGGGGAATTGTATACCAGATCTTGTTTTGACAGATAAAGAAGAACTGATCACCAAACTAAAAATTAGTGGTAGCTTACATACAAGTGATTGTGACTTGATTGCATATATATGCAAACAGAATAAAGTCCAAACTAGTAAGGTATACACAGAGCAGTTCAAGAAGACAATTTTACAAAGCTGAAAACAATTATGGACCAAATCAGTCAGGAAAATTAATTTAAATAGAAAAACATGAATGATACCTGGGAGCTGCTTAAGAACATATTACTAGATTCCCAAAACCCACAATCAGCAAAAAAAGGCCATATTGGTTAGGAACTCAACCTGGCTCAGGGGAAGTCAGAGCAACCAGAAAAAAATGAAACACCAAAATAGAAATGTAGAGAAATAAAAAAAAATAAAGCAATAAATAAAAATTAAACCTTAAGAATTATAGAAAAAATTATTAGTACACGAGAGACTAGACAAGGAGGACACACCAAAACAGAAATGCACAAAAAAGTGGTATGCAACAAATATAAAACTAGGAACTATAGAAAAATTTTAAGTACACAAGAGAATATACAAGGAGGACAATAGAGAATTCTAGGTGTAGCGCAAAAAAAACTCATTGAGCATCATTATTTGGGAACAGTAGGAAGTCCTACTTCTACTAGTCAAAACTACCCAGAAAATATTTAACTGGCAAATACATATTTAGATTCTATACATATTTAGATTCTATACAAAGGGGACAAAAGTCAAGCAGCTGCAAAGATTAAATTTTTTAAACCAAGTTAATGTCAAAAATTTTCACTGAGGAATTTTCAAAGTAAAGATTAGGGCTCTTTGAAAAACTAAAGCTGATTTTCAGGACCTTTTTGGATACTGGGACAGAACTGAGTCAATTAAATCAAACTAATGTCAAGAAAATGCTTTGGGAAGAGAAATGGAATGGTCCAAGCAGATACTAACTAACAGGAAAACAATCATCCCAGGTAGAATAATGGAAGAGCAGATGCAGAATTCAATCAATTAAAAATTAAAGGAAGGTAATATAACTAATACTGAGCAGCAAAGGTTTATGGAAAACAGAGCTCCTCAAACTAATTTGACATCTTTTCTCTAAATAAAATTACTGCTGCAAATAAATGTAATAGTACTGAGGTAATAGATATCTATTTCTATGAAGACAGTGGACTGCATGACATTTTGATTAAGATACCAGCACAACACACAAAAAACATCAGCTTGGCACATATTAATGTTTTAAGAATGATGAGCTGACAAACCACAATATATGGAAAGGATGATCTCAATGAACAGATGTGGCCCTAAGGGCCACAACCCTACACTGTGCTTTTCAGGAGCCTGGTAGAAAGCCTGTCATTAGTGATAAAGGACATTGATTATACAAGTGAAAGAGTGGTAAATAAGGGAGAGAGACTAACCTGGATTGCTTTGTAAATGGGATGCAAATACCAACAAACAAGCGAGTTGTACTTCCTGGGCATAGGGAGAAAGCTACCTTTGACTCTAATAAATAATTAGAGCATCTTGGTGGGCAATCATCTGCACTGGACAGAAGGATGAACATCCTCCTCTATTCAGAAGCAGGGGCATCACCAGGAGAAATAGGAACCCTGAGGTGCCCACTATTTTGGACCAGCTGTAACTGCTGCTGGGTTGCTATGTCAAGGCCTGACTGAAGGTGTTGAAGAAGTGAACAGATTTGTGGGAGAATTATAAAAATAACCGAAAAGATTTGGAAAGTGTGAAATAGAAACAAAGTACTAATTGATGCAGTTATTTAACAGCAGACAGCACGGAATTAAGCAGGGAACAGTGTTTCTTGACAGTTTACCCCTCAAAGATCAGCTTTAATTCAAACTGGAATTAATTCAGAGCAAATCACAGTAGATCACAGTGAGCATGTCTTCACACTGAAATAGAGTAGCGAGCATACCAAGAGGTCAGGTGGGATTTGGTAACTCGCATGAGATTATAGCTTATGCATCTACAAAGCCGAGCAAAGTATGCCATGCACATTCACACAAGTTCAGAGGCTCAAGCCATCTTCCTCTCAAGCTACTGGTTTAGGGCTGTCATTTCTTGTGTGCCGTCCCATGTGAGCACATCCTTCCCGCAGGGATGGGCAGCCTCAGCAGCAGGACACGAGGGAGACGGTGTGCCCCTTTGAGAGGAATGATGGTTGTGTCTTTACAAACAAACTGTGGGTCTACTGATAGATTAGCACCAAGAGATAGGAGAAACAATGTTAGGATTCCACTGATTGATGAATGGGAAAAGACATTTGCTTTTACCAACAAACCGTAAGTTTGCTGATGAATAAAATTGAATATTCAAAGATGAAAGAAACAATAGGGAAGAAAACATAAATTCCGTAAGAGTTAAGAATTAAAAGGGAGGGTTACACAATAAAGGGGAATTTTTAGGAATCAGGGGAAGTCTGTGCATCTCAAGTACCTCAGCCGATGGGGAAAGAGATAAGGGAAATGCGGCCGGGAAAATAGGATAAAAGGGAGGCTGCGTCCTCTGGAACTTGGAGAGATCCCAGAGGAATGCCCCATGGCCTCTCCCTTTATTCGAATAAAGTAAAGGGACTCCTCTGTCTCCTTTTTGGACATAAACCTCTGACGGTCGTGGATTAATTTTCTGATACCTTCACGAAAGCTCCTTGTTCTGAAGGGGCAGGGGACAGACCATGAAGAATTGCCTTTTTTGTCAAGGGTCCAGCTGGGGATTCCAGCTCTGACTGCATCCCTACATGTGTGGTTTTATTGCACATGGATTACAATTCTGTTAATAACTCGGGGGTTGCAGTCCTATGTATGCCATGCTGAATGAGCCAAATTCAGTTTGGTAGTGCTCCAGAGAACCTGAAGGAGTTGTACCAGACTGTCACAGCTTACTTTAGAGCTGCCAATACCACAAAAGTATTCCTGCTTTCTTTGCAGTTAGCTAGGCTTTATTTAAAATATTAACTAGTGTCTTCACATTCAAAGTCTGACTTGGCTTTGCTCAACATCATAATCAGAGGTGTTAATCTCCTGAGCTTCCCTGCATTAACACTGAGTTTGAAGTGACGTTGAAACCAAGTCCTCCCACCTGTCCAAGCTGTAGGTGAGCCATTGGAGAGGGTGGATAACCCCTGTGTCCTGGACAGCGTCCCCTCTCAGCAAACAGGCTCGAATGTCCAAGGTCATACAAGACACAACTGAGTGTAAGCTGCAAACCACTATGTTTGCCTGCGAAGCTGGGGTGTTTGCAAGTATTTAACACCTTACTTACTGAATAGGCAGGAGTTGCTTAAAAGGAACCAGCAGAAAACCAAGACCCATTCCCCTATGCCATAAACACAATACAGACTCAGCCTGAGTTGCACAGTGATTACAATCTAGCTGTAACACAAATACACACAGACTGCACTTCCTGTGATTTTTATATATATATATATAACACATTTTCCAATTTTACTTTACTTTGAATAGGCAAACTGCTGGTCCAGTTTGATTTCCTGCAAGTCCAGATGCAAAAAGGAACAGAACTCTGCCTGGGCTGCATTCACCATAAAAACTTTGAGGAAAAGAGAAGACCATTAGAAAAATTCCCTTTTTTGCTCGTACCCTCCTCCCTGGGGATCAGAGGCAGGAGTTAATGCAGACAGTTTTTCCTCTTCTACTAGAAAATTATATGGTTTTAATGTAATAATCCATGTTGCATTCAAAGACAGGTACAAGTCTAGCAACGGCAGTGTTAATACCTAAGTAGGTCAGTTTTCTGTGTGGTCCTTGAGGGTTTCATCACAGGACTAGTCCATTGATATTAATGGGAGGTACTCCTCCCCAGTCCCCACACACCACAATGACAATTCAGCTCAGCGTGGTAATTAATGCGGCTTCTGAAATGGCTTTGAGTCAAATGATTCCTCCTTTCCCGATGCTCAGAAAACATACTTGTGGGACAAAGTGACAAGATCACAGACTGAGAAGAGCAGAGCAGGCTCACCTCAGAAGTTCATTTGCCTAATGAAATACAGGTAAGTTGATCACCCGTGGGTATATGTGTACTGAGATGTGTGCAGGCAGATGCCTGGTGACCTGGCCAGACACAAGGCAGCTCTGACTGGAAGCTGACCAGCCCTCCTAGGAAAGTGTCCCAAGGTGCAGGAGCACCCAGGGCACACAGAGCAGAGCTGACTCCTGTCCAGCCAGCTCCAACTCAGCAGCACCAGGGGCAGGCATCTGCACACAGACTTCTGTGCCAGTTCTCAGTACCATTAAGGGGGCTGCACTCTCCAAAATCACATTCCCTGAGCCCTCACTTTTTTCCTTGCTCAAACAAGTTTCTTGCTAGTACAAATTACAAAGATCTAGTGGTAGGCCATAACTCATTCTGCAATCATTATTACCTTTCAGTGACTCCATGTAAAAGGTAAATCTCTTTAAAAAAATGGTATTTCACTTTATGTGATCAGTATTTTCACCACCCTCATTGTACAAGCTTATTACAGACCAACACCCAAGCATTCAAAAACAAAATTTGATCCATCTTAATAAAATACTATCTAAATTACATACTTCTTTTTTAAATACAGACACACATTCTTCAGTGCCAAACCTTAGAATTGGTTCTTCAATTTCCTACTTTCTATGAAATGCATTATCTGGGATAAAACTTTGGCATAAATCCTATTAAAGATAGCAGTGTTTTTTCCTGAGTAAGAAATAAAATCTTAATATCAATCTTATAAATATTTTTAACAAGGAGAAATTACAAAGTAGAGAACAGCTACTGGGATTATGAAAGCCATGACTGAAAGTCCTTAGGAAGAAGAATTGATCCAGAAAAGGTCTTGATCCAAGAAACAGTTTTAATCACTTTGCAAAATCTCAGCGACTGAGACACGCTTTATTGACCTGTAACATTGCCACCATCTTGTCAAAATATTTTCAAACTGGATCAAGCTGGAGCATGCTATTTTACAACGATATCACATATTTCTTTCCTCCAAAGGAATACAGCAAACTGTAGAGTATCTCTGAAACAGACAAATCTTCTGACCTTTTTTTCTTTCAGAATTCCCATCTTAGTGACCCAGGAATAAATGTATTTTTGAAATGTCAAATTTGTTTCCATGGTAACATGAAATGTCACTCCTGGAGATGATGTTCAATACAAATGTGAAGAGTTGAAGGCTATTTAACATATTTTCAGTTGTACCTATTTGGCAGTGGTTGTTGTATCTTAAAACTCAATAAAGAAATTAAAATATATTCATCAAAGGTTGATCTCTGGCAAAGTGACTTTTATACCTCACATTATTGCCTGCAACAACACTCACTAAAGAGAAGCCTCTTTAAGTACTTGTCTGCTGGTGGAACACGGAAGCATTTTCTATTATGTTGACCATCATTGCCAAGTTCTGTTCTCTGATTTCGCAAGGAAAATAAGAGGTTTCATCTACCATTTCTACCCAGATCTTCTCCATTAATAGACTGTGAGAGGGGGGGAAACAAAGAAAAAGAAAGAAAAATATTATCAGGACAGCTGAAGGCTTTTATGAAACCATAAGAAAATAACTTACTCGTAGTGCAACCCATTCATACATATTACACACAGGAGGCAGAGAGTGCCTCTACATGCGCACACTAAGACATAAACCAAACCGATCATGGATTAAAAGCTTTCCAGCAGATGTTGCAATTTACTTCCTCTGTAACACAAAGGTCTCCCCTCAGACTCTAACCTCAGCAAGGAAGGCTGAAGGGACACAGAAGGGTTCCTCATGAAGGCAGAACCATTCTGACGATTTTGATGTTTTGCTACTGCACTGGAGAGGTGGCCCCACCACCTCTGGCCTGGGTCTGACTGTGCCTCAGCCCATGCCAAGGTCAGCAAGGGGAGGCCTGCAGTGGGAAGGGAGGTCCTGGTACTACCAGAGGGCTCCTTCCCCACCCATGGCTGACTATGGAGAAAATGAGCTGCTAGGAAGAAGGAATGCTAGCCCTTCCTACTCAAGAAGGTGCCTCTGCACACAGATCTCAGGGGCTGTTCTAAAAGGTAAAAACAAGAGAAATTGTTCCCCAAAGTTCATAAATAATATATTAACAATTAAGACTCTTTATGGATGCATCATAAAATATTAATCCTTTTTTAATTTTCATAAATTTTACAATTTACAAGTTGTTGTTGTTTAAATTTTGTGTTAACAAGGTATCTAAAGCTGACAAATTTGGTTTCAGGTTAAAAAAAAATCAACTTTTAAAAAACAGAAACAAAAAGAGTAGAACTTCCCACTTGCAGTGTCAAATATCATAAAGGTCTTACTTCTTAAAAAGGAAGGAAAGAACCAGTTCTCTCTGCTAAGAAAATAATTTTTAAATGTCAGTTCAGTTTTATTTCAGGAACATTATTAAAGAGTAATTGCATTCCTGGTGTACATCCTGATAGACATTCATTCCAGGTACATAGTTTTCTGTCTGAATAAATCCACAGTGCAACTAATAAATAAAAATAATTTTTAAAAAAACCAACTACAATCACAAATAAGCAGTAAAGACTACTAGTTTAAAGAACTAGGTTTTGCTTGCATTCCTAGCTAGTTCAGGTAGAAATTCTGAAGGGAAAACTTAAGAACAATTAGATTTATTACATATAGGGCTATGTACATGAAAGTATAAATGCTGAATGTACACAAACGCCCTATACAGCAGAGGTAGACTAACTGGCCCTCCAAGCTGCTGAACAAAACTCCTACAGCATTTCAATTTGGGCTTGTCCTTAATTTTCCCCCATAGGTTGAGCTCCTACCCAGGCTGTTCTGAACAAAAGCAAAGGAACCAAATAGAGAAAAGAAATTAGGCAAATGAAGGCTTTAGAAGTAAGAGGAATATCCTAGAAATGCCACAGGGAAAAAGGAATCTGAGGATATTGCTGGAAGATAACCATGGGTATTTCTATAGGGTTTAGGAAACCACATTAGTTTGGTATGATGTGAGTAGTACAGAGCTACAGTTCACACACCCGGTTTACATCTACCAGAACACTTGGAGAAATGTGATTCAAAACACTGGGGAAAAAGGGCACCTGTCAGAGAAAGAAGGCAAAAGAGAGAAATTATGACATAACTGTGCAAAACCAGTTGTAGGTGGTCAGTTTGGGTGGACTCTTTATTCGAACACTGACATCATCATACATGACCATTTAAAAGAATTTGATTTACAGAACCTGGTTATTTTGTTTTTGTTCTGTATCTCCAAAATATTGAAGTTTCACAGATTCCAGGTCACTTTTGCTAGTAAGGAAATGGAAGAAGAAAATCCTGTGCATTAGAGCAAGATAACAGATGCCAGGCATCCCAACAGAACATACTCAGGGTCACTTTGACTGTTCCAGCATGAGTTAAAATTAATGTCCCAAGAAATTTTTTCTTAGTTAACTTAGTTACATAGCTCCAAATTTTGCCTCTTGGTTCAATTTAGGTAGTTCTGCATTATGGTGTAGATGCAGCAGTGACAACAGCAAGAAATCTCCAAAGGCGTTAATGCAATCCCCATCACAGCAGAAATACTGTTTCAGCACCATGCATCTTGATGACTGATTTCCTCTGAGCTTCACTGACCAGTGTCATTATAACAACAAAAATAGACTGTGGAAGTAAGATGAAGCCAGGGGAAATAGTTCATTAAAAAGTAAAAGCATGTTCTGTCATACACATCCTTGCCCACCGTCAAAGCAGCCAGCTGTCTCAGAACAAACTAATTTTTCTCAATGCAATAAAAGGGACACATAATATTTTACAGTGATAGAAAGTAACAAAGGTATGACTGAAGCAGTCACTGGTTTCCAGAAATCCATGTCAACAATGACAACACAGACCTGTGGAGGATCAGAAGACTCTCACCTACAAGGATTTAAGTGAGCAGTTTTGAGCTTGGGGGGAAATCCATGACACTTTCCTGAAGTCACTGGTACCATGCTGGTACCAGGAGCTAGCCTCCCTAGGTAGTCATCAAAAATCAAGGCAGCCTGGCTTCTCTAAGAGAAGCTGGTAGCAAAATGGAAGCTCTTCACTGTGTTGGCATCTCAGCTGCAACAGTAATTTTGACACCAAAGTTACACCTTACAAATGCCTTCACACAAGGCTAGCCCTTCTCCACCTTCTGAGCCAGCCAGTGTGGGTACCTGAAGGGAGTATGGGTTATATCATATTTGAAGCCTTCCTAAACCAAAAGACATAACCCAGAACAAACTCTCTGCTGGTCTGACATATATTGGGTTTAATAGCCCCGCAGCGATTTCCATGAGCCGTCAGTGGGAGGTACCTGTACCCTGGTAGAGAATTACCAGGAGAAGCAGCTCTGTTTTGTGGACAGCCAGTTTTGCATTGCCCAACTGCAGCGTTGTACGTCTACTTCATTTAGATTAGTAAGTTTGGTCCCATTTATGGCTCACAGCAGAGTCCCTGAGGACCAAACTCAGTGGCTGGAGGGAAGGAGTGTTAACTGTGACAGCCTGGTAAAGCTTGCACGGCTGCTGCAAGGCACACATCGCCCAGGGCTCGCAGCCTGGCACCTCTAGCAAGCACTGCAAGGAAGTTACCATCACATGAGGCAAGCATCATTTCAGAACTTCCAGAAACAAAAAAAACAGTACTCCTTTATTTACTTCTGTTTAGAAAACCACCCAGTTAAACTCTTCCCTAACTTGTATCTGTGCAGGCAGACAGCAATGCACAGGGTGAAAATCAGGTCAGAGTCTGGCCTAAAGCCTTGCTGGGGAGCGGGTGGCAGGTGACATCTCTACTGCTCAGAGGCACTAGGCAGATGGGACTAATCCTACCCCCAATGACACTATCACCTAATTCCTTCCTACAAACCTATGAGAAGACTTGGGTCTTCTCATTCTCTTTGAGTTTTCTTCCACTTCACTCACAGCTCATTTATTTTACAAGCTTATTTTAAAGAAGTAAGTTACTGATGTCCTTGTTTAATTTGCCCTTGTTTTTGTCTCTTGCACAGGTCAGGACCTCAGATAAAAATCAGACTTGAGCCTTAGTGAGTAATATCCTGGTGCACTTTGTGAATAAATAAAAACAAGATCAGTCAATAAATGCTACTCAATTTTGTTAAACTCCATACACATGTCAAAATGCTATTTAATCCTTCAGTAAGCGAAGTGACTCCAAAATAAGGATCCAAGAGCAATGAGCACACTGCTTTAACATAAAAAGAATTTAAAGAAAGAGAAATTCCATTAAAAAAACCCAAAACAAACCTATCCTAAGAAGAGAAAACCTCAAGCAAACAAGAAAGCTTAAGCCAACTATAATATCTAGAAACCTAATATCCACCAAACTGAAAATAACTCCAAATTCCAATAATACAAAAATGCTTTATAAGGTTTTCCTTTTGAATTGTGGGTTCCAAAAGGTTCTGCAATGCAGAACCAATGAAATAACACATAGACACAGACGTGCCTTTGCTTTGTGAGCCTTCGCTCCAAGTGACAGCTTTCATTGCAAACTTTTGTTTAGAAACAACAGATAATGTGATAAGGCTCTTCCAAAGGAGGTTATGAAAAAGACATTGAGCAATTGCTCTCCAACAATATTAGGACTAGCACAGAAAGAAATTGCTTTGATTCACAGCAAATGTCACTTTGATTGTGATTAGGGAGAAAAAAAAAATACAATGGTAACTTGGTGTTTGAACCTCCAGGGGAGGTTAGGGAACCTCTTTCTTCAGAGGTTGTTTAACAAATAGACAACTTCCTTCAAAACTGGGCTAACGATTCTTGGCATGGACTCAGAGCAGGTGCAGTAATATATACTTTTCCTCAAATTTGGGCGATTCTTGCAGCTTTTATCTGAGGAATGCTAGTGCATTCTGTCTTGGGAAATCTGGTGAAACTTGTTTACCAAAGCTGCAGGCTTTTCAGTAACTTCTGCAGGTATCTGCAGGTCCCATGGGAACACCACTTACATGCACGCACTGCTCCCCAGTTATGTCCATGCTTCCCCGTTACCACACTGCTATCTCAGTTCCAATTCAATTATTAATTCTGTCATTTCCCAGCTTTGAAGCCCTTTTTATTTTCC
Source organism: Regulus satrapa (assembly GCA_013396955.1). Taxonomy (NCBI): domain Eukaryota; kingdom Metazoa; phylum Chordata; class Aves; order Passeriformes; family Regulidae; genus Regulus; species Regulus satrapa. Next base: position 416,104 of record VWZN01021279.1, read on the forward strand.
CGACCCTAACACTTCACTACCAGATTTACGGAGCGTAAATGTCATTTGCAGTCACTCGCAACTTTACGATACATTCTGAATCCGACACCTACTAGATGACTCCCTGCCAAAAGGCAATATTTTTGTATAAAATGTGATCAAAAAAACATTCAGCTATATAAATATATACATCCACAAGGCTTTTTTTAAGCAGCTCAGTGTAGAAAGATGGAATTTGGCAAGAAAAGAGTCTTCAAACAAGAAGAACAGCCTCTGCGCATTTGTGGTAAAAACTGGGTTTGATTTGATCCAGTTCTAAATGTTTTAATATCACACGTTGGGCATGCAGCGTTCACACTGTGCCATTTTGAAGTAATTTTCGGAGTCCTACCAAGCGAGGGCTGCTGCACAGCACATGCCTTAGCTGTGCAGCGAACACACATCTTTCTCCCCGCGAGCAATACTGAAGGCAGAAGTCTTTTTCTCCACTGTAAACTTTGCCGCTGAAAACTTCACGCTCTCAGCAAAGGAAGAGGTTTTGGCATGTGTGTCCCAGAATTCAAGGAGAACAGTTGAAGTGGGAGGAGAAACAATCAAAGACGTGATAAAGACCAAAAGCTGCCTGATTACTATTTTTTAAATTTGGAGGAAGGTTGAGATGTGCCTTTGTCTTACCAAGGACACTGTAGTTAGCAATTTACAGCCCAGGAAGACAGAGATGTTGCCTGTAGAAAAACATATCTGAAGATCCAACCCCAGGGCCACCATTTACCCATATGGGGCAGAAGAAGCTTAAGCACTCCCTACCTCTGTGGGTGGCACGGGCCACACACAAGTGGTTTCCCAGGCACAAGGGTGTCTGCCTGCCACTGCAACCCCTGCCTTGGCCCTGCAGAAGGAGGTGGAAAACTCCCTGGGAGCGCCTCTCATCAGACCAAATCTCCCTCCTTTAGGCAGCAGCACCTCCCACTCCTGTATAACCTGTTACTCATGGTACCCCTGTGTCCAGTATCAGAGCTCACCAGCCAGCTCTGAGCCTAAACAGCACAATGTTTAGCACCTCGAGGATTTATTCCTGCCTGTTCACACTAAGCTTACTCCCTAACTGGAAGGGGTGGGAGTTTTCCTGGTTTTTCAAACAAACACCAAGAACCCCAGGGGAAAAAAAAAAAAAAAACACTTGGAGGATCTGGATGTTTAATAGGAGCTGGCATTTGTGACCATTACACTCAGGCTCAGAGCCCTTCCAACAAGAAAGGCTAAACAAGAAAGCCCTCTGCACCAACCAGTCTGCAGAAAAGCTCCCACAGCCCTTCCTTGCGCTGCCCCACTAGCTCTGACTGTGCTGCCAAGCAGGGAGCCCACAGAGCCTCTGGCTCACCACATCCTGCTCTTTGCAACGTGTTCACAGCTGAATCCATGCTGCAAGTCCCAGGGGAATAAATAAGCTCCGGCAAGAGAAGAAACATCACTGAACTTCCAGGGACTATGTCTTGGCTTTCAAAGAAATGGTCTCTCTCTCTCTCTATTTTTCTCTTTCCAGAAGAAATGTTTCCCAACATGTTCAACTTTTCCGTGTTATTTTTTCCCCCTGTAGTTAATAAAATTCTATTGTTTTCTTGTCAATTACTTAATCATTAAAACAAGGCTTGCATGAAATGCAGGAAGCCGAGCAAGCCTACAGAGGCTGCTGCCCAGCATGGCCACAGGAGGAGCACGACTGCACCGGGACAGCGACAGCACAACACAGGGTCCCCAGCAAGGAGGGTGCCTCTGGGCACGGAGGGCCAGGCCACCAAGGGACAGCTCCACAGCGGAGGCGGCTGTGGGAATGTCAGCACTATCAGACACAGCCATGGGCAAACCCAAAGGAAAGACCTTCGTTATCACAAACTCACATTCCTGAAAATGGAATGGATGGTAGCCCCACATTACCTTTCCTTCCATTCGTGCTGTGTGAGCTTTATTAAGCACCAATTAATAAATCCTGGGGAATTAGGAATTTAGTCCAGCTCCTGCAAGAGCCTGAGATAAAGGCCACGCAGCCAATCCCCCTTGGACAAGGAGGGGGCCCTGAGCAGGCCAAGCACTGCATGCCAGAACAAGCAGCCTTCTAGAGTTTGGTTTCTACAGAAACAAGATGGAAGACGGGAAAAAAGATGTGTTATTAATCCCTTCTGCAAAAGTAAGCCACGGAAATTTGCTGTCTGTTCAAAGTCAGTCTGTTGCACAGCTGGGAACTGATCTCGTATCTCAAGTGCCAGTCTAGTGCCTAAACCACAAAAGCACTCTTTCCTGCGCTCCTTCGACATGCAAATGGTGTATAATTGTATAGGCATGCTCACCATAAACAACTAGCAGAACTTGGCATCATGCTAATGGGATTTTTATTAGCCAAATATTTCTTTGGTAACCAGGTCAAACAATCACGTTCTCTTTTGTTTCCTGTTATGAAATGAAACTGAAAAAATATGCCACTTAAAAAAATAAAATAAGAAGAAGCCCAACCAGTCCTTTTTTCATAAAGAAAACAATATGCTTAATGCAGAATAAACCACATTTTATGAAAAGAGGTCATCTTTGGGGGGAGGGAGAGAAACAATTGAAAAGAAAAAATGTAGCACAAGAGGGAATTATGAATCTTTTTTTTCTTATGGAAAGTATTTACATGTTTATTTTAAGCCTAACATAAATGTAAATATTTTAAACAAACAAAAACACACCAGGGTAACAATAGAGTATTGTTTTTTTTATGTTGAATAAAAACTGCCAGGACAGTGCATGTATATTTTTAAACATGCTGCTTCAAAAAGCAGGATGCAAGGGATGTTGCATCTTTAATTTTTCTGTTAATTATGGATTGAGCATTGTTGTGAGCCTTGTCCTCAAAACCCAGCTCAGAAAATAAGAGCAGATGCTCATACCCAGGTTTGGCTCATGTGGGAATTGAACAGAACATATTGGTTTATAATTAATGTAATTTGTTGGATTATCTTTTGTGAAGGAGCTAAGGTAAACAACCTTGCAGCATTGTAGTGAAACTCTTCTGTGCTCAGAGCCTCTATACTTGATGGAAGATGACAAAAAACCTACCCTTCCTCCTGAATTGTGGGAAGATTTGGAAATGTCTGTCACATTCAAACATATTTTAATTAACTCAAAGGAAAGAATTAGGCTACAGACCCTAAAGCAAATTACAAATAGTGTTTAAAATCAGAGCTAATGATTCCCCAATTGACTATTCTGATTAACAAAATTCTCTTTTCTAGTTTGCTTTAATTTTGTTATGGGGCAAGGATGGGAAAAGAACATGCTTTTCTGCCCTGAAAATGTTCTTCAGACCAAATTTACAGATCCAAGACACTACTCCCCATGCCACATAGCACTTGAGCGAGCATTGGCACTAAGTGGTAAGTAAAAGAAGAAGGAAAAAGAAAAAGCATGATTATATAATGTGACACTTAGCAAAAGTCTTTTCTCCAAGAACACTCAGTCTTGGTAAGCATTAATGAACAACTTATATTTCTAGGAAAAAGAAGAGGAAGGCGAAAAATAATAATAAAAAACCCAACCCACCACAATCCCAAGCACTGTGCACTTAGGGATAAAAATCACAGAAATATGGGCCAAAAAATCTGTCTGTGTGTGCCAGGATGATTGCACCCATCTGGCCTCCAAACCATCATCATCAACCTTAGCTCTTTTTTCTCTGTACTCCACAGGAAAAAAAAAATTTAAAAAATCACACGAAAGCAGCAGCTTAGGGAGTTAGGTCAGGCTTGCTGCCCTCACTGAATTATATGGTTAACTTTTGTCATCCTTAGTGCATTTTAGTTTTCCTCCCTTCAAGGCAATCATGGGTTCACCTTGCAGTACCGGGGTACCAGCATGGTGTTCTCTCCTTAGCCCTGCTCCACGTGCCAAGGGGGGGTAGCTGTGCTGGAGAGCTGGCCAGGACCACAATGGGAAGCTGCTCCAGAGCCACCAAGAGAGATTATTTTGAGCCAAGGCCACATGCCATGTACCTTTGCTTTCAACAGCAAGCATGTCTTATTTTGGCCTCACGTCTTATATAAGTAAGAAGACACTTTGGGATCATGTCTTCTGGAAAAAACAAACAAGGAAGAGTATGAAGCCAGAGCTCTTGTCTCAGGCCTTGCTTCCACCCTCCATGGCCACCAGCACAGAGGGGACAGGGACTGACCAGTGAGCCATTTCAGCGCTACCTTGAGACCTCTAGTTTGCAACAAGGCAAGTACTTCAAGCACCCACTTCAACTGTCTGAAAATAAGGAATCTCCCAAGGGCTCTGCCAGCATCCCACAGACAGATGCCTTTGGCTACAGTGCTGGCATCACACAAAAACTTCACCTCATAGAAGCCCTAGGCTACATTTCGGCTGACAGATGACAGAGGCAGAGTTTTAAACAGAAGCAGGAGTATCAAGTATTTGGTCTGCTTCTAACTACAGAAATAAAAGTAGATATTGGATGTATATTGTTCCCTTGGTCAGGACCACCAGGAGTTTGTATTGCTAATTTTCATTAACAGAGTCATTCTCACCCCATGGGGAAAAAAAAACAAACCTTTAAACCCAGTCTTGGTTTTAGGTTTTGCCAGGACTTGGAAAGGTTCTCCCATCTAAGCTGTAAATTGGTACTGACCATCCCAGAGGTAGCCTGCCGCTAGTCCAACTCTTCTCCCCCAGAAAATAGCACTCCCAAAAGCACATTCTCATACCAGGCAGGCCACAGTTCATCTGCCAAAGGTTTAGACTCTTAAAATAAGAAGTCAGCTGCTCACAAGACTGCACATACAGAACATGGTGAAGAACAGTTTTTCCTTGATATGTAGCACTTCTACAATTTTATGAGAGAGACACAAGTGGAGAGCTTGGGACACTCACACACCAACTTTAAAGTCATAAGTGAAGTAGACTTTTAGCTCAGAAATGTACATTGTTAATGAGCTACAGGCACAGCTGATACAGTAATAGTTCCATCCCATATTCACAAGAACAATGCTCACTCATGGGGAACGACAATCTTATCAGGTTGGTAACTTTATCTCGAATATCATGTTCAAATTTTCATATCCTTATAAATTAAAAAATACTAGAATGAAGTGACCAGATGTTCAAGTCTCCTCTGCAGCACATTCATTACCAGGCATGCATTTAAGATGCATGCAAGTCCGCTAGGACTCTTCTCTGAAGAGGCTCACTCTTCTTCGTGTCATCTGGTTTTGCTTGCACAATGTCTTCAGCACCTCAGCCCAGAGGAAACTTCTGCCTCCGCCATTACTTCGTCCCAGGACTTCTAACACACTGTTCTGTTTTCTTTGAGCACAGGAAAGAGAAAATACTGGTTGTCTTCTCAAGCCAAAGCCAAGGGAAGAAAGATAATGGAGAGGCTGTGCAAAGTTCTTGCTTCATGCAAAAGAGTTGCTGGTTTATTCACAGTCTCCCATCTTCTTCACCTCTGCATCACAGTCAAAGCTCCCTAAGTTCTTGCTACTTCATTTTTTCATTTAACACAGGTTTTTGTTCCGTGTTAACCAAGCACCTCATCTCCTTGGGGACTGCCAGTCCTAGCTGCTGGGCCTTTGGTCTGTGCCTTTACCTTGCCAACAGTCACATCCCTGTCTTTCAGCACTGCTGACAGGGTAAAGCATGATAACTGTAGTGCTCTGATACCAACAGCAGTGTATAGACACATGCATTCCCTTTGATGTTACTATTGTTTCTGAAAGATATGGAATGGAACTCTATAATATGATTATAATTATTCAGAAATGTAAGAGTAAACATGTTGGTCCACCACATAAGTGAGAAATGCTGAGGACCAGCCTATAGAGCATCTTAAATCACTTATTACTCTTTTCCTTTGCTGTTCTAATGCCAACAGGACATTTTCTTCTCAAATTTTGCAAAAGAAAAAAAAAAATAAACTAAACAGGCTGTTCTTTGGCTGAGACCTTGGATTCTTTGGCACCTAATATAACAACAAAAAAATTAATTTCACATCATACTGGCAATAGCTCATATTAAAATTGCATTCTTGCTGCTTTGACATGACTGTACATGGATCTTTTTGTTCTATATAAATGCTCTACATTTGGGCTTTTTTAACTAGCTGGTATTCCCTCCAATTCAACAGGATACACAAGACTAGTATTTTCCTAGTTGTTCACATATCCATGAAAACTGTCCCTTTCTCTAAGTTTAGTTTTGTTGTTGTAAGTAGACAGGCACGACACGCTCCAAATGGACAGCCCATTTGGACCAGTTCCTGTTCCCAGTGTTCATCCAGGGAGCAGATTTTACTGTACAGAAGCTTTAGAGACAGACCTTCAGCTGGAAGTCCACGGCCAACAGACAACAGACCCATAATAAAAGCCTGCCCCTTCTTGTCTCAAGCAGAGCTAAAGGATAGGATAAATCCACAGAAGACCAAAGGAAGGAGCACTTCTGGTGATGAGCTTTGCTATGAAAGGACAAGTCAGATTCCCTCCAAGGTACAGAAACCCAGAGTGGCTGCTCTGCTTCTTGTCCTGCTGCTCACTACCATCACCAGCCACAAGAGACTTTGAATGAAACCAAGTATATTCCATTATTCTCTGTTCCATCCCAGCTGAGGAGATTCAAGTGTCTATACATGCAGAGAAAGTGTAAGGTAGCAACTTTTCCACACCGTTGACCATTACTCCCTCCCAGTCATCCCCAGAAACACCTTTTCCCCATGCTCATTACCTTCTCCTCAGAAGGAGTTTACATAGATCTGAATCCAGTCTGTAGTGACTCTCTCTCTTTTGGTGGATAAGTCTGTTAGGTCACCTTTGATGCAGAAACTTGAATTGCTGCAGAATTCGCAAGGTCAAAACCCAAAAGGAACTAAACACTTTCTATAAAGCCAATGCAAGGTTTTACTGTCTCAGCAGATAGCAAAAGCATTAATTTCTCACACTGTTTAGTACTGTTTTTTGTCAGTATTTGAGCCAAGGCTGGTTTGCCTTTTCTCCTGGGAGTGGGTAGCCTTTTTATTACAACACTAATAAGATAATTTCATATTAACTAAAAATGTAATTGTGTAACTTTAAGTATTATTTATTTGCTGTCTTCATACATTCCACAATAGGACTAGAATGCGGGAAAGCAAAAGGTTCAAGTCCTCAAATGGAGGGGAAAAGAAACACTTTTTTTTTTTTAAAACCACCCTGGTTTCTTTATTTTCTTTAACCCCTCTATCTTGGCTCTTTCTCCTGTGTTAGTAAATAAGCAAGGGGAGGGGGTGAACCATAGGAACCATTTACTCAGCTGAACTAAAGAGATGAAAGCAACTGGCCAGGCCAAATGGGTTTGTGGCTTTTCACCATAAGAGTTGCCACTTCAGGAGGGTACCAAGTTTTTACTGGAAACTTGACATTTGTTGACCAGAATGTTTTTAGTGGTCTTCAAAATGGAAAAATTGAAAGGCAGAAGCTTTGCACCTTGATGTGGTAAATTAGCTAAGAAAATCTAGACTTGAGGAGAAAGCAGCATTTTTAAAACCCCAAAACATCTCAGTGACCAGAGTCGCTGCCATTTCTCCCCCTCATCAGAAAGTCACACAATTTGGCTGCAGCCACCCCTTAGCACAAGAGCAATCGTCTCCATTTGGAGAAGAATGTGAGGCTAAAGCCAGGCAGGAGATGCTGTTTGATTTGCAACTGGAATTATTGAGCAAAGAAGTTTGAAATTTCTGCATGCACCCCCCAGGAAAAGTAGCCGTCTCAAAGCCCTGCCCTCACCCCTGGAGTCTAATTCTGTGGTCTCCTAAACTGTGCGTGCTGGGAAAAAAAACAACCACCATTGTCCTCAAGCTTTTTCTAAGATTAGATCTGACCTAGAGGGTACTGAAAGACCAAAACCCATCATCATTCCTATTTTACAGAAAGGAAAAAATGACATTTGAAAGTCAATAGGTCTACTTTGACAAATAAACTTCTTTGAATACAGCATCTTCTCTGTCCACTGAGTATCTGCACCACAGGCATATTTAAAGTGGTGCTGTGTTGGAGTACTAAATATTGTTGTTTCTTTAAAATGGTTGTCCCAGGTTGTGAACCCCTTCATAGGAATCTTCTGGACACAGTGCATTTCTCCTTCACGAGACTCAGAGTCGGAACAGACGGTGGTTCTCTGTGGTTTAGAGCATAAGGGCAGAGAGGGAAAATCTTACAGATTAGGATGCCTGGGCCATTTGATTTCCTGAAGATTAAAATCACTGCCTTGAACCCAACACAAGCCCACAGCAAAAAATATACCACTTAATAGACAGGCTGTGCTTCCTCTAGTAGCCTGACTTCCTGGGTTAAATTACAGGTCTTGTACAATGCATGAAAATAACCCAGCATCCATGGGAAAAGTCAAGGTGATAGAAGCCCATTTTAGGCCTTCAGGAGAATGGATACAGCCTGTCTAGAAGACACAGGAGGCCTTTGAAGCTTTCATAGCATCAGGTGTACTTATTTTCACAGACAGTTGGGAACTTCAGGAACAAGAAAAATTCAGAACCAGCACAGCAGCCTGCATAAGATGATGTGAAATTATCTCTATGATCTGCATCACACTGCTCAGGGTTTTTAACCTTTAAAAGGAAGGAAAGATTGAACACTAGTAGAATTTAAAGACGAAACCGGGTTGATCCAGTACTTTTTGCACCTCCTTGATTACCTCATGAGATCATCATATAAAAGAGTTTTTTTGGGAAGAAACCAAGTAAAGGCAAAAGCCCAGCTCCACACTGGCAGAACCAAAGGAGAAGAAGGGGAGGATCTCTTTGCAGAGAAAGAGCTACCGAGGAGGCTGCAGAGACCTACATCAGGAGGCAATAGCCATATACAGAAGAGCTGTAATAAACTGACTTCAAAACAGGCTTCCTCACGATCTCACTTTGCGTACACACATCCCAAAGACCAGCTTTATGCATTCTGTCACTCTGCACATAGGAGAAAACCACTTTCAAATCCAAGGAATACATGTTCCTCGCTCCTGCTTTCAGAAGGTAGAAGTAGTTCAAATGGGAAGCACCATGTACTCTTAAGCAGCAAATTGCACACAATTATATATTTTCTTAAGGTGCCTTGAATTATTAAAGCCTCTTTAAAGAAAACAAAACTGAATGTAGTTTAAGTACATGACTGCACAACTAAGCTACATATCAGAACAGAAATGGACAACGATTCTGCTCTTTTGCTCATCCCATGTTAACCACTAGATACTCAGAACAAGAGCAAAGCATCTGCAGATGCATTTGTCACTATCTTTCAGCTCTATTTCTACAGTGAGCTAACAAAACTACAGAAGTCACAGTGTTTACAACACTTATTTACTGAAATATGATTTCTGATAACCTTGTAGGCAAAGCATTCATAATTAAAATTTGGATGTGCGATCACAGATTAGGGTTTTGCTTTAAAAACGCAGCCAAGATGAGGAGCTACATGAGATGTTCAGCTAGTGTAAGAGAAAGCACTCACTGAACACTGGGCCACATGTTTTCCTTAAAACAGACCACAAAGAATTACTTCATACAATCAATTACCCACATCTAGCAGAGGAGATTAATGTTGCTGTTTGATTATAACCCCAAGAGTTTGTTCCTGAAATACGAACTTTGACTGTCAGGGAATACAGAAATATAATAGACTTTTGGCTTTGTTATAACAGTAAGTTTTCTGAAGGGGAATAATGTGATATGTACTCACCACACCATAGAGAGCCTGGAATATGCCCAAGTCTATTTTAGGGCCTTGCCTCAAGGCACCTCTCTGAGGAAACAGGAAACTTTGGTTTAATACCAAAGCTAAACCTAGACAACAGTTTCCAAAGAATTTTCCTCCCCCTCTTTTGCCTCTTCTTGGAGTTTTCTCCCCAAACTTCAGATTCCCAGAGCATCTTTTGACTTGCAGCACTTTTTTACTCATTATATACCTTCCAAACCCCAAATATACTGCTATCACCTCGCCTAGGAGCCCCCCAGAACATTTCCCTTCTCTAGATGCCCCCATGCAGAGTCCCCAGCAAACATTCAGTGCATGATCTCTCCTCAGGTCTTCCTCTCACACTGGGCACTCCACCTGAGCCAGCACCACCTGATTAGTACTCACAGTGTCTCCATTCACCTCTCCCATGGCCAGTCACCCACTGTCATGGGTATGAAAGCTAGTCCACAAACTGCATTTAAAGGCTTCCAGTAGCCACAGGAAGGGTAAGCAGCTGTCCTGAGTAGCACATGTTGTTTTGGTGCTTCCTACCACAGAACAAATATGAATCTAAATGTGCTAAGGACTTGCCAAGGCAAGACATTTGAAATGCTTTTTCCAGTTTCTGAGTTGCCATGCTGTATTCCTGTTCCCCAGGCAACAGGGAGAAAGGTCTAGGCCTCAGATTAAAGGTGTCTGGGAGATTGGTGATTGCCACAGCTCAAGAGATCCACACGTGTGAGCTGAGCTTGATGCATCTCTTCTTCACATGAGCCACAAGCCCAGGTCTATCAACATAGATAGAGCCCTGGGTCTGCACAAGGCTAGAGCTCAACATAATTCTAAAATAATGCAGGCTCTCTCTTGTCCATTCCTGCCTCATCACGAGCATCCAGATTAAACAGTTTGAGGTCTTAGAGTCATAAGACACTAAACTAGCCAATAAAACTAACCACAGTGTATGAGACTGACTTGAGCCATGCTGGAGAAAGATCACTGAAGCCCTAGGGGACAACCTTTGAATGCAGCAGACTCAAGCCAATTTATCTGCAGAATCACCAAACAACTTCCCCAACTCACTACCTCTAAAAAAAATAAAGTTCCTTAAATATACACCAGCTGCCTAAAGATCCCCTTCCTCCATAGGATGCATTGTTGCTCATAACACAGATGCAATAACATGAGAGGATTTTTCTAGAACCAGACTTTCCCTGGGTTCAGTGGCAATTATTAGTGCTCCGAGTAGTCACTTCATCTGTAATTGCCTGGTTATTCATGTAGATTATTAACTGTCAGATGTTACAACCTTCTGGAGCATATATATAATTTTTGTAGGTCCCCCTGCCATGTGCACCTACAGAACATTTGAGCTTTCTTTAAACAAATCTGCAGCTGTAACCAGGAAAAAAAATTAATTATTGAAAGTTTAGAATAAATGTTAATTGCTTCCAACCAAGGTCCAAAAGATTTAGCTAAAGACTCCTTAGAGTGTATAGTACATTCAAGAATACTGGCTATTCTCCAACGGTTTGTATCTGCTAAGCTTAAAAATTCATGTAAGTCTTTAAAATTAATGCTGCATAACCATGTGTATCCTCTAGAACCATAGCAATTACAATAAAAGTGCTTTAATTTGTTATCAAGTGATTTTCATCATAATGTGACACTAAATACCAAAACATTTAATAATTATCCCACTACTTTAATGTATTAGCAACATTTCCAAATATTTACACTAGAAGATAAGGTGGCTTTCAGTTCTCACTTCGCTTACAAACATAAATTGTTTGAGAGGTTCTTGAAACAGGTCACATCCTAAGATTTCTCTGGCAGCTGTTTCTCTTTGGGACTAAAATAAGGAGAGACAACAAAAACAAAGTCTTCTCTAAGTCCTAGCAACCCAACAGGAAAACATCATCCTCTTTAAAAACCAGCTCCCCAGTCTTGAAGCCTTGCACAGATGCTGAACTTTGAATTCAATTGGCTTATTCATGTGCATCAAATCAAGCATAAACTTCAGTCCCTGCAGCTTCAAACCTGACCTATCCAGCAGCTAAAATCCAAGATATTAGCTATACATTTCTTCATCTAGTTTTACATGTGCCAGTTCATCAAAAATGCCACACACACACAACAGTGCTTTAAGATTTCAAGCACAGAACTAGAGCGGAGCAAGGAGTTGCACCAAAATGCTGTTGCTGCAACACCCAAGGCTAAATAATGACAGTGACTGAAATACTGCAGATTTTGTTCCTGACTGGAAGAAAGACACCCCCAAAGTGAGTGGGCGTACTTCCCTCCCCATCCTTCGTCTGAGGCTAAGGGAGAAAATTTGGCACATTGTGGTTTTAACCGATTTTTATGGATGCTGCTCAGTGACACCTTACAGGCAAATATATAGAGACACTTCTTTCTTCCTGAAACTTCTGTCCTCCCATTCATCAGATGGGATTTCAACTCCTAATCTCAGACCCCATCCTTTGTCTGAGCTGCCAAGGTCAGCCTCTGACAAAATGCACTTATTTTCAAACTAAACCACTGGCTCAGCAATCCTCCACTTCCATGGTGCTGCTCCAATTCCTCATAGGACTGTGGCAGGTCTGTGTGGACACAGGAGCACACACCTGCCGGATAGATCAAGGCCCCTCTGCTTTTCCAGTACTCTGCAATAACAGGGCTGCTGGTGTTCTCAAAAAACACCCTTTGCGAAAACCACAGGGATGTCCTCCCATCATGAGTAAAAGCAGCACATGTTGCCTCCTTTCAGACAAAGAGGGGACACTAGAGACAACAACAAAACTTTTGCCTCCTTGATTTTTCCTGTGCCTCTCTCAGAAGAGAGACCCCTTCACTCACCAGCTCCTTGCATTTCTGAAACAATTGCGTAAGAAAAAAAAAAAAAAAGAGGTCTCTTTCTGACAGTGACATCTGTCTTGGATTTCAAACAATCCTCAAAAGTCTGTTTTGAGAACCATGAAGATATCTGAAGCTTGTGCTTCCTAGATTTCAGGAAAGGTAATGCAAGAGTTCTTTTGGTTCTCCGTGTGCTGCTGTTTTCACACTGGTGGCTGGGAGCATTCCCAGAGAGACGAAAAGCCCACAGGTACCCCCAGTCCACAGCACACGATGAGTGATCACAGTGCCTTTTGACCACATGAGCTTTTATAGAGGAACAAATGAGGAACTCAGAGTAATTGAGCCAGCAAGACAGTGAGACTGCTATAAACATC
>VWZN01021279.1:434055-467200 GCA_013396955.1 Regulus satrapa
TGGCAACTAGGATACATAAATACACAGAATTACATAAACAGATCAAAATAGAAGACATTTCCAGACTAAGGCAAAAGATCTTAGATGAGGAAGATAAACGTGCTGTACTCCAAACAAGCTTCTCCCCAGCCTAACTCCTACCAGGTTCCAGCCAGCCCATTAGCAGTTAATTTAAAAGCTCACAGGTGTTAACAGCATAAGTAGCAGAGTATTCTGCACATTTTGGTGTGGCAAGACCCCACCGTGGGGATAGAGTTCATTCCATGCAGAAGAGGTGAAATGTTTTCATCAAACATTTAAACATTAAACATAAGTTTAGGAAGAACCTCTCCAGCTCAGAAATCTTTATTTTTCTTGTGCAAACTTTTAAAATTTTGAAGCCACTGACTGTTTGCATTCTCCCCCTCAGATGATTAGAAAATTGTGGGGATTTCTATACTTGACCTTCATTTGCCCTTAGTTGTCTGAAACAAGCACTTTCTAGTCATGCAACCTAGTACAAGTGCTTTCTTACCGAGATTCCTTTTTTTTTCTCTTCCCCCTCCCTGCCTCAAATACATACAATTCCCGTGCAGGTTATGCAGAGGACCACAAAACAATTGCTTTTGCTTCAGGTTGAAACTTACCTTCTATAAGGATTCCAGATAATGGAAGTAAGTTAGAGACAAAAAAAAAAAAGCTAATAAAACACAAATTTTTGTCTTTATTACCTTTGCTTGGACAACTTCAACAAAAAGAGGACATTTGCTTGCTAAAAAAAATTATTCTACCTGCTTTGGTTTCCCAGGTCATTGCCATAAATTTGAAGTGAAAAGTTGTGGGAAGAATATGCTGTGTAAAACAAGGCATGGTAATGAGGAAAACACACTGCTGAGTTACGAATGCAAGTGGTTTTGACAGTTAATGCTAATAAAGCCTTTCTCAAAACTTCTATTGCCTTGTTCTAGCTGTGTGGGCAGGACAAATGAAGGAAGCACAAAGAGGCTTTTGGCCTTTGACTTCCACTCAGGAGGCGTTGGATTGTGCTATTGAAGGCTTCAGGCCAAGCTGTGTCCCACAGCTTCTCTGCAGGATAGACAGGAGGAAAAATGATTCAGCAGGACCAATTATACATGTGGTTATACACTGTCATTTCCAGGCAAATCCCTCACCTTTCTTGAGTTCATATTCAGGCTGATAATATGTCTTGTACCTAAAATGCATCTTGTACCTAGCAGCCTGTTTTCTGGCCTCTACCTAGCTCTCAGAGAGAAGTGTCTGGGTGACAGCCCCCAGCACATCATCACCAGCACCCTGGGAACATCTCAGAGGTGGAAGGAGAGCTCTGACACTGTGTGGTTCACCAACAGCTAGATTTCATATTGGTTATTGCCTCCTCTGCCTGCTCCATCTACCCGTAAGGTGAATCTGGTTTAGTGGCTGTGTAAGACCAGATGCAAATGTTTTAGATCACCCATATGGAAATGAGTAATAATGCCCTCACTTTGTACTTTTGCACTCAGACAAGCATTTTTCACCAGAAGCTCTCAGAAATTTAGTGGGTCCCCTTATGTGTATTCCATAGAAACAGCCCTCTTCTTATTACCCCAAAAGCCATACACATGTGTTTCTCATGTAGTACAGAATAGTTTCAGCTACACAGTTCACAGTCTCAATGCACAGATTAAATAACACGAGATATAGGAACAGAAAAGAAAGCTGAAACCCTTTGCCCAAGACCAATGATGACACAAAAACAGTTCCACTCCATTCACCAGCCTTTGCCAGATCACTCTCTCTGGCACTGCTTTAATTGCTCTTGATAGTTTCAATGAAGCCACATTGAACTGGAAAATGATGATTTTTCAGGCCATTCACATTATTCTTAACAGACCTAATGGCCTCTTAAAATAGGGGTTTTTTTATTCTACTGCTAGAAGGATGAGTGCTGGAGACTTGGTCCCGCACACTGTTCTACACCTGGGGTGCTAAGACATGAATACTTCAGTAGGGGGATAACACCAGTTCCTGCAGAGAGAATGTGGGCAGGAATCCCATAAGTTATGCTTGAAGAAGAGCTGACAAGGGATGCCAAGTTTTGTCCGTGTGTAAATTTACAGTTGGTGGCATTTCCACTGTAAGTGCCATTGTCAAGATTTTAGGATTGGATCGCAAAAAAAAAAAAAAAAAAAAAGAAAAAAAAAATGAAAAAAGCATTTGACTGAAACTTGCCATTCAACTTCTCATCATCAGAGTAAAATACCATACTGTACCAAGAATGAAAAGAGAGAGAGAGAGAAAACAACAACATTTAGCAGGTTTTTAAATTATGCAGATATTTTTAATGGCTTTGGAGTATTCAGACATTCACTCATATGTCAGAAAACAGATTTGATTTATAGGAATGACATTTGGCAGAGCAATTAATCCATACTATGTTCTAATCATGTTTGGTATAGGGAGAGGAAAAAAAAAAGTCAAACTTTGGTTTAAAGCTGATTGTGCCAGGAATTATTTTCAAAGAAGGCTCATAAGGGTTTTCAGTAAGCTCAAGGACAAAATCTGGTCTTTTATTCCTTCCCTACTCCATCACCCAACACAAGAATGAAGACTACATCCCACTTGCTAGTTGAAACTCAGCAATTAAATCTTCTTGCCTCCACTAGAGGTGAAAAAGAAGTATGAATCTCTTCAGTTTCTAAACATAGAGTCTCCTTCCCACATTATTCCTCAGCCCTAATAAGACTGTCTAACAGAAATCTTGAGAGGGAAACTATGGGTGGTTCACCAAAAAACACTGAGGTTTCATCCAGCAGAACAGAAATTTGTCTTTGCATGAGTGCTCTTCGGTCTGCTTTGTCTTTCCCAGAATGAAAGTTTAATTGGTCTCCATAAGGTTCATTTTAGAAACACAATTTAAGACAGGAGTTTCCAGGTCCTCACCTGGCACTGCTTAGATCTCCACTGCCAGAGCATTTATGCTTGGCTCTGGGGGCTCCTGTGCTACAGACAGCAGAGCTGCTGCTCAATTTCCTGCAGCAATTTCCACTGTAGGACAGGCCAAAGGCAGAGAGGCACCTTCCCATCTGGGAAGAGAGAGGCCCTGGGACCCTGTGTCTCCAAAAATGGGTGCTCTGCTCAGACCCAGCCGCACCTGGGAGGGTACAGCTCCTTTGCCCAGCACCTGTCCTCGCTCCTTGAGGCATGTCTGTGGCTGCTGACACCTTCCTGTTCCGTGCTGGGTTTGTGTAACCATGAACCTGTGTTTCTTTTACTCCTATTTGAATCCCTGATGTTTCACATCTAGCGTGACAGACCATTAAGAAAAATTTCTCTGACAAATCCATTATGGAATACAAGAGCAAGCACTACATTTAACTCACAGCTTCTGCAAAGTCCGTATCTCACACAGTAACTGCATCATGTCTAACACAGCACTCGTGCCAGTTTGCTGGGAGAAATCTTAAAGGCTATTTTGCCTCAAATCTACCAGATTTAAATCTAACAGCTGTTCCAAAATGTACCAGCGCTTTATCTGTGCTTGAGCTTGTAACCCGGACTGCTTGCTCTCCACTGGTTGGCCATTTACCAACGATAAAGCAAACAAACAAACAAGGAAACAAACAAACAAACAAAATGCAACACATAATTTGATTTTTCTGTTGCTGTTTGGTTTTTTTAATTATAGTTTTTAAAACCAGACCTCTTGCCTTTACCAACTCTACTAACTCTCCTTCACACCCTATCTCCAGAAACTCCTGCTTAATTTATTCACAGATGAAAATATATTCCTCTCTACTTCTTCCAGGCTAGCTTTAAAAATCTGAGGTTACACTTTTAAGACAAATAAATAATTATTTTAGCCTAATGGTTTTAACACCTGCTACGAAGATTGCAAAACCATTCACATTCTACCTATTACTCAGTTTTCTTACACCCATAACTCAGAAAATATTTGCCTCTGGGTTTAATAGCTTCCATATTCTTTCTGTCTGAAGATGTATTGTTAAATATCACTACTACTGGAGGTATGTTCAAGCAATATCTTTCAGACATATTTGAATTAAAGAGAAAAAGAAGAAAAATTCTGACCAGATACACTATTTTTGCAAGCATCCCAGCAAAAACAGCTGGCCTGACCTAGCTTCTACTGAAAGTTATACCTTAGAAAACAGTAAGATAGGAGAGAAAAGTTCAAAAGTCCTTCAGGAGTGACTTTTGTGCCTCGTGTAAAAGCCACCGCCTCCTTTTGCAGGCAAACAAGGATTCACCCCTTTGCAGGTTTATGCCAGCATACACATAAGAGCTTCCTTGCTGCCATACCTGGGCAACTTGTGCATTTTGTCTTGACTAATTTGTCCCCAAAGCCCTCCGGTGTGGACTTGTGCCTGGGAGAAGGGAAGGCAGCACTGGGGCAGCTGCTGAGATTTGCTCATCGGGCTCTCAGGCCCTGCCCCACACCAGCTGGGGGCCAAGAGCACACACACAATTGCCCCAGAGAAGCCACCCTTGGGCCACCAGCCAGCCTGGAGTGGAGCTGCTGCTGTCTCCACAGAGTAGAGACTCACAGTTCTGTCCTGTCTTTCTATTGCCTTTCTGTTGGAAAAGCTCCTACCTGTTCAGAGGCTGGTCTCTGAGTGTCAAGGACAGTCCATTCTCTCCTTGCCCCATCCCAGCAACCAGCTTTGTTCCAGCCCTGACTTTGATCTCAGCACAATGCTGTGAGCTGCTTTCACTGTGAGGAGTCAGCTGGAGGTTGGGTTACCCAAGGCATGAATTCACAGATGACTTTTAGCACAAACAGTCTGACACCAAAAACCCCCACAACATAAAATTAGGAAATAATAACCAAATGTGGCATTTCAAGTTCCCTGCCTTTTCCAGAGGAGCATCTCAGGCTGTTACATTCCCACACAAATTACTCAGATAAAATTGGAACAGATAAAGATCCCAACTCAAGCAATATTCCATGCACAAGCAAGAGGTCTGGGCCAATGCTCAGCTGAGTCAAAAGACGCTTATTTGCCTCTCTAGGCCATAGTAACACGGAGTCTGATTTACATATTTTCACATATAACTTGATATTTTACCATGTAAAGTCTCCATTATACCTGCCTGAAGCTTTATCTCCTAGATTTACTACTGATCAGTGCATTTTCCCTGCACTGACAGACAGGCACTGTCTGAGGAGTCATTATTTCTTACACAAGTACACAAAACTGGTAAGTGTTTTAGGTTTGATGTTACAACTGCTCACTGTCACCTTGGTATCTGCTGCTGACAGTTATTCCCTCCACAAAATCTTTGTCAGAGTGCTTACGTTTTTGCTGGAAGGCTTTCAAGTTCTCTTTGAGAGCCGAAATCCACATCACACACAGGCATGCACATACACTGCTTTAAATATCATAACGAATGATACCATAAGCCTTTCCAAAGCATCTAAAAGAGCCCTTCTCTTTCACAGAGGATAATGTATGTGGATTTTTCTAAGGATGCTTTCCGCATTGTTTTTTAGTTGGCTAGTTTGGTTGATTTATTGATGGTTTGGGGGCAGGAGGTGGTTGTTTTGTACTTGGGGGTTTTGTTTGGGTTTTTTTGTTTGTTTGTTTGGGTTTTTTTTGTTGTTTTTTTGGTTTTTTGTTTTTTTGTTTTTTTTAATAATAGGAACTAAGTGTTTCCTCAATGCCTAGATTTTGAAATCTGGAGTGTGGGTTCTTCAGTAGATGTGGCAGCATGTGGGTATTCTCTCCTGTTTTTAGAACTCAAGTTGCTATAACAACCTACGGCATCTGCTCAGCCCACTACCTAAGCGGCCTTTTTTCTTTCTCTCTCTTTTTTTTCCCTTTTTTTTTTTTTTTTTCCTTTTGGGTCTCCTATTCTTCTGAAGTCAAGTGCTTTGCTTTGATTTTTATTTAAGGAGCTAGCTTATGCTTCAATGTGTATATGCAGAATGAGCCAAAAGAAGCCAAAATCTGTGCTGAAAAGATCACAACTTTTGGAGAGTATCTGGCTGAGTGGGACGAGCTCAGGGCTGGGCCCTGTTCCCACTGAAGTGAAGACACACCAGTTCCTGCTGTGAGCCTGAAATTCACTGCCACGTCTCATGAAAGTGGGGGTTACTCTGTTGAATGACAGACAAGTGATGGACACTACCAGGGAGTCATTGACAGAACAAGAGCCAACAGATGGACAATCTTGTATAACTGGCTCCATGTAATTATTACGTTTCCTCCTTATGAACTGCTTTCTTCTCTTCTGGAGAAAATTTTGCTTTTACTTGACATGGGTTTTTTTCAGATTGGTGGAAAGTGGGCAAGGAAGAAAAAATAAGGAAGTTTTGTTGGTTTTTTTTTTTTTTTTTTTTTTTTCCATTCATACCAAAGCAGCAGCACCATATCAGTCCTGGGGTTTGGAGGCTATCCCACCTCCTTTGTGGGTTAGCTGCCCATATTTCATGTTTCATCACAGAGCTCTGCCTGTGAAAAAGAGGAGCTTGTCATTGCTAGAATCCCTGGCTGCAGTTCATCAGAGAAGGTACAGGACAAAGTCCTATGCACGTAAAAGACTAGAAATATAGCAACAATTCCCATAAAAAAGACAGAGACTGGCTTCAACAGGAATATTTCTGGTTTAAGATGAAACATTTTGGCTGGGAGATTTTAAAAATACTTAGGATTTTCTACACATATAAAGCATTTTCATTAAAAGTTTTCCACAAGAAAAAAAAAAAAATTCACAAAAATTCACAAAAGCGTTTGCATTTTCTTATCAGTCCAGCTTCAAAATGTACCTACTGTCAATCAGTAGGTAAGCAGGGCTGGGCATACACAGGTCTGCCTTGGCTTGTCAGGAACCAGGAAAAGAGATGGCATTCCTTGGGAGCTTTAGGACAAGGGTGTCGAACATCTTAGGAGCAACGGAGCAGTGTTCAGAGCAATCTGCTGACCAGCCAATTTTCCCACATATAATTCTGCACACAAGTAACTCGTCAACAAACTGAGGTATGAGTTGCCCTGTCCTGACCCAAACACACTTTTGGCTTTGTCCCCCTGCCAAGGCACTGCCAAGGCGTATGCCCAGAGCTGTAGACAAGGAGACAAAGCTCCTTGCAGGTAGGATTTGCAGGCTCTGGGCTGCCACAGAAGCTCTGCAGGGAAGTGGCACTGGAAAGACAAGCTCCTTGTTGTCTCATGCAGCTGTCTCTGCCTGTGAGGAAGCTCTGCAGCAAAAGATCACACAGCTAGTGAGGCGCCAGGTGTGCTAGAGTGATGTATCGTGTCACTCCAGCCTTGGTCATTCCATGCCACCCTCACATCACGTATTGAAGGCAAGAGTTCACAGGGATTAGGAGGCTCAGCAGCCAGCAGGGCTGAGCCACACAGGCAGGAGACAGTGGCTCTTGGATCAGAAGCAGCACTTCTGCAGGGCAGGAACTGACTCAGTATTATCCCAGGAACTGGGAGCACAGAAAATTCTCTCAAGACAGTCTCGCCTTTCTCCTGTGCTACTACTAAACCTAATCTTCACTTTTACCTAGATACAGTGCAATATCCATATCTATTAAGGGAAGACATAGGCAAGGTGTCCTTCACCTCACAAAAGGACTTTTAGAGCTAACTGTAAGTAATTCAGGACCATGAAAACCCCCATGAGGGGCAATGAACCTGGTTTCCCATTTTTCTCAGGAATCATGAAATAATATTCTCTGAAATCACACCTTTCTCCTTCAAAGCTTTTGTGTATATTTGGTAACTTGTACATATGTCATTTCTGTACGACAGCCACAGCTCCCACCTGGAGTTTTGCAACATTATCCACATGTTACCTTTCCTGGAGGATATAAATGTGTTACTGATACTATTTTTGCACTGAGAAAGAAAATGATAATAAAGGGAAAAAAAAAAAACCAAACAAAAAAAACCCAAAAAAAACCAGAAGGAATGAAGGTGCATGCCAGCTACCAAACTGGAATTCACCTTGCCCTGTAGAAGAAAGACAAAGAGGAACCACCTCTCACCTTTACCTTTCATGAACACAGAGACAAGGAAGAACACAGGGATGAACACAATCCTGACCTTCCAGCAATGCTGTTGCTGGTCAGGGTCCTAAGAAGATACATCTGAACTGCTACACCTGACCCCAGGAGGTAGCACCGAGCTCTGAGAAGCTGCAAGGCTGAGGGATGGGAGCGTGAAAACCCATCGGTGCAGGAACAGTCAGTGAGAGAGGACTCTCATTCATCAACAGCCAGCAACAGCCTTGGCCCTAGCAGTGCCTGCTGCTTCTTTCTCATAGCTTGAGGGCAAAAAACCTGTGGGCATTCTCACTGAGATTCCAGAAGGATTTCTGTGGAACTGGTTGGAAAGAAGTGGAAAAGCAGAGAAGCAATTTTAGATATCATAGAGATCATGTAACCCAAAGTGAAAGTGGGAAGTACATCCCCAAGTAAGATTTCAGTGTTAGGGCAGGAGCCACATCTAAGAATCTAAACAGTGTGCCAGCTCCAGATCGAGAACCAAAGAGTGACTGCAGATGGATTTATCCTGCAAATGCTTCCTAGTGACAGGAAGTTTCACAGTGCAACACATGGATCCTCACCTTTGGAGACACCCATGCACACAGACTCCAGAGTAGAACAACAGAAGCAGGCTAAGAATTGAAACCATTTCCAGCATGCATATGTTTGATTCTACTCTATAGGATAATGACTTCCTTTTAATCTCCTTCAGTCTTATCCAGGGTTGCAGTAAATCAGCATAAATCGGCTTTGCTGTGCTAGTTTACATTAGCTGGGGACCTAGTGTTCACTACAAAGAATGTGTGATAAACCTTTACAATGTTTCCAAAAACTGGTTATTAGAAAGGCAGAAATCTCAAAATTAGTCTAGTGGAAAACAGAGTCACATATAAATTTGACTTTCACTCTGAGAAATGGTAGGATGACCAAAAGATAACATCTAGATATTTTAAGCTGACAAATTAATTTTTATTCTATTTGCCAAGTGTTTGTCTCACTGATTTGGGCAGGAAAGAGGACATGTAGGCATCTGTTCATTCATCAACTTTCTCTAAATCCCAGGATTAATAGACTACTACTATTATGAAGCCTGAGCAGGAGAAAATATAGATAGAGTCAGACTTCAGTGTAACTTAATGCTCCAGTCACAGAAGCATGACCTGACCCAGAGCCTTCAGTCGCAGGTGTAGGTTATAAACAATTGAAATAAAGATTCCTTTCATTGTAGACGTAACAGTTTTGACCACAAATTACTACAGCTCCTTACAAAAATTAAGTAAACAATATTATGAAATCTATATTTTTAAGCTTTTTTTTCAAAACTTAACACTAAATTTTCCTCCCTATTCCTCCAGAGTTTGAATCCAGACAAGTCAATCAATCTTCTGATCATATCTCTGCATTGATACTTAGAAATCACAGACATAAAAGAACAGATCTCCTTTTTTTAATATGGTGAACTTAAGTCCTGATGAGAAACATCCTGATCAGCATGACTGCCCACTAAATTATGATCCAGAAATGGCTCTCAAATCCACTGGGTATCTTTGGAGGTCACACTGGCTGCAGGGGAATGTGTTCCACCCTGACAATCAGGCGGAATTACAGATCCCTCTGAATATTTTAAGTGTTTGGTTCTTTGGTACCATTTTGATTTCCTTGCAGTTCACTTCAGTGGCATTAAAATCTGGACTCTTCCCTATGTGCTTGTTAAATAATTCTTCTTCAACCTAGCAAGATGAACATAAGAGGCTGCCTGTGTTCCTTAGGCAAGTTGTGACCAAACACAGACCAAGAGATGTTTAAAAGTATTTTCATTAGACAGCATTTCCAGCTGCACTACTAACACTGCTCAAAAGAGATAGCAATTCTCTTCCTGGCACCATTTCAGAAGATTTAAAATGCATCATTCTAATTACTGCCTGACAAATAATCCCAGAATGCTAGCTGGGAAGTTTGCAGTGCAGACAACAGATATATTATCATCACACTGGTATATTGAACTTTTTATGATGTCTAATATCTCTAGATTATAAATGAGGGAAAGCATCCTTTGCCACTGGCAGAGTACAGCCCTCCCGCACACAAACTGGAGGTTCAAACTTTATCGTGACACAGGTCATTTTGTGGTAAAACAGTGGAGAATAGTAGCCAAATCTGTCTTTGGACTACTCTTGATAATTGCATTCAGTCATTCCAGAAATCCATAGAATTCCTTCACATTGCCCGAATTCTTCGCAGTTCTGTTGTTGTTACAGAGTGACTGCCTAATCTCAGGAAGATCAGAGTCTCCTTCGTCAAGTCCACACAAAGACCTGTAACTCCTTCTAGAAGCAGAGCTCAATTCAAACTCCTGAAGGTCTGAAGAAGTGATTCTTTCCCCCTCCCCAGGTTTCAGGCAGCAACTAGGACTAACACGTTCCAAAATACCAACAGGAATTTTGTTCTCCTCTTATGTACAGCATTGCTGTGACAGTTCAGATGATGTAGAAACTTCACTGGGCTGTGGATATGCCTGCTTTAGCTACATTTTGAGGAAGCTTCCATGCCAACTTTTCTAAGCACTGCCTGTCACCCACGTGAGGTGCACTCAGCATGCAGAGCTGATTTAAAGTTTAAGTGAATCCAAGTGAACAAGTGTGATTCACATGTGAAGAGATCAAAAGAAATTTCAAGTGGGAAAAGCAGCCATTAGGAGAGGTAAGAAAGTGAAGACAGATTAAAGGCCCCCACGCCCCTGCAATGCCTATACAGTCATGAACTGAACTGAATAATGTAAGTGGAAATTTTGCTAGCTGCCATCTGTAAACACCTCTGGCAGTAACTGCTTATCACTGAGGCTAGCAATGTGGACTCATTTAATGACATTCAATTAATTTAAGCTCCCCTTTCTCTCTGCCTTTTTTTCCCCCTTCTCAGAAATAGCTATTTGACATAAACATCTTTGTTTGGCATATCACTAGATCTGCTGCTAATTATAATGCTGAACCCAGATGCTTGGTGGAGGAAATTAATCTACGTCCTGCATAGTTTGTTAGGCTTGTTTTAGTAGGTTTGCCAAATATTTAGTGAAACCCTCATATGATTTTTATTATCTGAAGATAGATATTAAAGGGCCAAATGCTGCTCTTATTCTCAATGGTATAAACCTGGACAGCTCCATGGAGGGAAATAAATATAGTTACATTACTATGGATTTACATGATGTTAGTCTAGATTTACAGTACTGTAAATCCTCAGGTGGAACCAGGAAACTAAACCACAAATACCCCATCATGTAAACCTGGGCTCTTCCCTCAGCTGAAAAGCACAGTCTTAATCCTGAGAAAAATGACAGCATTCATAATGTATGTTGCTAAATTGGCATACAGAAATCACTCTTTTTTTTGCAAGTTGGCCTACAGAAAACACCTGTGGAATAATTGGCATCAAAATTCCTCTATTCAGAAAAGAAAAAATGTTTCATTGCAAAACAGTTAAAACAGTTCAAGCTATGAGCTGCCTCAGGAGCCAAAGAACTCATTTGCCTGCTTGGCTCACCTGAGTTTCCCATAAAACCCTGTTGCACATCACTAGTGGAGGAAAGCTGCTGCTGGTGGAAGCTGTTTGTGAAGGCAGGATGAACCCAGGGTTAGCACTGGCCTTGGATACATGGACTGAGGACCTGAAGTCCCAGGAGACACCAAGGGATCACTTGGGCACAAGAAAACTACACACTCCCCCAAAGGAAATTCCACCAGGAAAAAAAACCCAGCCCAACCATAGAAAATACACATTTCAGCTATAGAAAAATTGACTATATCTCTGCAGAAAACACTGGGGTTTGCTAATCGCCCTTTTCCCCACCCGTTTTTATAATATAATATCTTCTTGATGAAAAAATATGAGGTAGGGAACCTGCAAAATAACTGGTATTTCCCACCAGAGAAAACAAGTATAAACTTCTGGTTCTAAGCTTTAAGCTAACTAAAAATAAACAAAAAACACCAACAAGCTTTAAACCAAAACTCCCCGAAGTCAACATTTCCCAGATAGAGGCCAATATATGCAGTGAAAAGTGATTTGCTATGAGAAACAAAACTGACAGAAAACTTCCCACCCTGCTTGCAGACAAAGCTGAGTAAGACAGAAGAGCACTCCTATATGATGTTCGAGGATCAGTATAATTTAGGCAATACAGACCTAAAGACAGGAAACTTGTGAAGAAAAAAAAATTTTAAAACCCTGCTGAAAAGTTATAACCTCCGGTACAATGAATACCTGTTAACCCCAGGTGGTCATTGTTTGTAGAAATGCCATAGATCTTAGCTGGGGTGATGATTTCAGAAAGAAAAAAGATATTTTTTTTTTAAGTAATAATATAGTTTTTTAAAATTTAAATCTATTATTTGGCTTCATCTGGGGCATTTACAGTGCATAGTTAATTGTAGTTGTCCTGTTGGAAAGCCACTTTCCAGAGAAGTACCTATGGGAGCTATGATTATGAGTATGAACCAGGCTGCTGTTATCAGGAGGGGCAGCAAGCCCCCTGCCAGTGAGGCATGATTTCCCATCTCATGGAGCAGCCTGAGAAGTCCAATTCACAAATTAAGAGATCCTCAGGGATCCATGTAGATCAAAGTAATTTATGGGAACCTGAGGCTAGAGCTGTACAAACTGAGCAAAGTCCAGTTCTCAGGCTGACAGTAATTGAGTGGGACAGATTTTAGGGGGGAAAAATTTAAATAAAAATCCTGCTTTGTGCAGTACTTAGAAGGCCTCCACACTTTGTTCCTTTACAGGTACAGTAAGCAGCAGCAGAGAAAGTTCCCTGTTGAGCTGATCCTCTTTCATCGCAGATTTGAAGACACTGCCACCAAGTAGTGACTTCAGAACGTTTATCATCTCTCTTATATTCTTTCACTCTGATATTGTCCCTGGAGCTGTTTGCCACAGAGGTTTAATTTTCAAGTATCTTTTCCAAGCAAGAAGGGGGAAAGTAATTTGCTACATTAGCAGGAAGTTAAGTATCTCTCCATGAAGTGGCAAATGCTTACTCTTTTTGATAGATGTGTCAGGAGCAATGGAGGGTAAGTGTATCTTTGATGTGGATTTGGAGAGCTCCAGGGCTTTGTGCACTCTTTTGGGCTAAAGCAAACACAAGACAATTTGCCTTTCTGAAGCATGGTTTCAACTCAAGCTAGAATTTGGCGCAGAAAAACAATGCTAACAAAGCAAGTATGAAGGAAATCCAGATATTTGTGATTTCCTGATTCCAGATATTTGTGATTCCATGGCAATATCTTCTACGCTCTTCTGGACATTAGAATAAAAGTGGGACAATAGACTCGCAGTATTCTGCTGGAAGCCCACATCACAGCTTCCCCCTCAGTACTATCTAGAAACCAGAGTTCAACCTTGCTTTCCAGAGACAAGACTTCAACCTCATGCTGCAGCTGCTGACAAGACAAACCTTTCTCCTCTCTCAGGGGTCTGAGGGACAGAGATTTTGCGCAGAGCACCTGTGAGGACAGTAGTAAGAGCACAGAAGCTCCAGACTATTCTAAAGTACACCCCATATATTAATGAATGGAGTCAAGGTATAGAGGGTGCAGTTTTACAATTACCAGTCTAAAGGGGGAAAAAAAAATTAGTTCAAAAAGCAGTCCAGTTAAGAGTCTAAAGAGCTGGAAACAGTGCTGCTTCTCCCTTTCAAACTGCAGCAGGGCTTCCAGAAATCACAGCAGAAATGCGGTTGCCATACATTTAAGAAACTGACTTCAGGTGGGCAACCTGCTCCAACAGATTTTGCATTAACACACCAAACTGTACTTGCTAACACTTCACATCAGAAAGCAGGTGCACGCGTACATGCGCAAGCAGCAAACCAGGACTCCAAGCCGTGATCCAGTTGGAGCTCGATCCAAGGAAGCATGGGACACTGCCAGGGTTCGAACATGAGGCTTGGCTCCAGAAAGGATGGGAACCACTAGACGACACACTCTTTGGCACAGGTGGAGCACAACCCCAGAGATCTGGAAGACAATCAAGTACAGACAAGCCACTGCAGCCAGCACTCAATACAGCTTCACACAAGCGTCCTTCTGTAACCCTCCAGCTTTACAATCATTTGCACAGTGAAATGGCAGCAGCAAACTGCGATATAAAGAGCAGCCATACTTTCAGAAATCAGTGTGATATACGGCCCTGTAGAGTAATTCTTCATACAGGAAAACATTGTCCAGTTATTCTTTTGACTGTCACGCAATCCACAGTGAATGCTATCATAGAACTGAAACCTTAACTAAGATTATTGATAACGCCCTGGATCTAGTCCATTATAATCTCTGCACAGAGATTGTGGAGTTCATAATAGCTAGCAATAAAATATTTTTATTCATAAAGAAGGAAGATAAACAATGCACAGATACTTCGCTTAGAAGTACTCAATGATTTAAAACATAAAAATATACAGTACTTGTTCCATCTAAAATGGCATTATTGTTTCATAAAAGTTCATTGCACTGCCCTTTAAGTCAGAAATTTTGGGGTTTTTTCAAGGACAATCTAATACAGAGTAATTTAAATTGCTGGCATTTATATCTCTAATAAACTGTAACCTGATAATCAAGGACCATAAAGGATTATTTTTTTTCTCTTAAATTGTCCCAGAGCAGCTATAAAAGTACAAAATCCACGGAACCGTGTGTACCTAGTCCTAATGCCAAACACAGGGCTTGATCCTTCTGGCCTCAGCAAAACCCAATAGACTGGGCCCCTGAAAAGACTAAAACGGTTGTTCCCCTCAAATATTTACTCATATTTCCTTCTTTCTCAAAACAGATGCCAAGCTCCTGCTGCCTCCTCATTTCCAAGAGTGTTTGGCTCTTTGTTTTAACTCTCCTGGTGCTCTGCAGGAGGAGAAAGGCCGGGTGCAGACTGCACCCACTGTCACATTCACACCAGGAAGGGACTGGGAGAAGAGCCGCCTGCCTCTGTTTTACGAGGGTGCTCTGGGCGTTGGCACGTACATACACAAAGGGACTGTTTTACTTCCTCACAAAGACAGATTTTATTGACTTATTTATTTTGCCTTCATTTTTACTCAGGGTGGACAGAAACACCCAGTTTAGATTCCCTTTTATACAGAAATCCAGTAACGGCAGGAGAACTGTGGTTCCCTGTGCTAATACAATGAGAACCCAATGACGACCTCAATGAGTTTACCCTGTGCCTCAGCCCGACCTGGGATCCTTCTCCAAGCATCAGATTAAATGCCTTAAATTCTGTATCAGCCAAAATACTGATGATTTGCTTTGTTCACCTAATTTCCATTTACCCTGCATGCCAGCCATTAACACCATTTCCCCCACACCTCTATAAGCTTGTCCTTTCTCCTCCCTTTCCTGAATGCTGTTTTCCCGTTCACTTTTTGTTAACTGAATTCAAGCTACAGGATAAAACTATGAGAAGAGGAAAATACTTTGTGGGCCAAAATAAGCCAAGACAGGAATGACACAAACAAGGCCCATCCTCACCTTGGGCCAGCCACACATTCCTGAAGGGAATAGCTTTGCTGGCAGGATATCTGTGGGGAGCACAGCGTGCCCCATGTGCAGTCTCCCCAGAGACAGAGACAGCCTCACTGCTACCAAATTCTCCAGGCCTTTCCTGTTTTAAAAGGACAGAAAAGAGAGGCCTGTACAAGCCTGTCTTCATTGTACAAGCAATATAAATAAGTCTAAATAGAGACATAATTAGACTGCCTTTGCAACAATACCAAGAACTGCAAAATCACAAGCCTTTAGTAACAAACGACATTTTTGGTCTTGAACAGATTATAAGTGCTATGGAATTGAAAGTCAACATGTTCCTTTCATTCACTAGCTCACATTTCTCTCACAATGGAGCCCCTTTATTAGCTAATCACAGTCACCACATCCAAGGAAAGGAAGAAGCAAACTGGCCTACAAGTCTTCAGCTCTGTGAGGTAGCAGCTGCATGAAAGGTTTCAGGGAGAAGGGAACTCAGCAGAGGCACACTGGGGACACCAGGGACAGCTGTAGCCCTGGGTACTTCTGCTACTAAACATTCACCAGAGTAAAGGGCTCTGAGAGCCACAGCTGCCTATGAAGCCAATAGCTAAATCCTCTTTCATTGCACTTCTCGTCACTAATGATTTTATTGTTTCTCCACAGCAGTGCCAACAAGCATTCATTCTTCTTCCTCTTTGCATCCTTTGGTGCTGATATATCTCTTCTCAGTTGTGATTTTCTCTGCCACCCAGAAAAGTGTGCACAGACTACGTGCAGTCTCTTATACCAGTGCACAGCAGATGAAAATTGCTTCAGGATCAGGATGGCATTTGCTACCTTGCTGCACTGCAGGCATCCACCCCCCTTCAGCCAGATGTGGTGCAATGGTGATTCCAGCCTCAGGCCTTTAAAGGCTGCAGCTCTGCTCTGTCCCATTCTCTTGCCAAAGGGCCTGTCTATAAAGTTTTCAGCAAGACACATTAAGTGAAACTCTGAGTAAAACAAGGATTCATTAAATGCCCTATCAGATGTAAAATACATTTTTCATGGTCCTGCAAAGGAAATTCCTACAATAAGATTAAAAGAAGTCACTGCCAAATATTTCAGAGAACTAATGTTTATAGATTGAGACTGATTCCATCCTCCCTGCTGGAGCTACAGCCACACCATCGATGTAAGCCCAAGCAAAATCAGGTTCTGGCTAATTTTAAACTGCTGCACTGCTGAACCTCTAACTAGGTGGGGCAAGTGGGTGGAAAACCTATTAGTAGCAAACAGATAATTTTGGCTACCTGGGAACTAGGAACTCAATGAAAAGTGGAAAAAATACATCAAGAACAACCAGTCACCTTAAATGGGTCAGAATTTAGGAATGCAGAAGTTTGTCATGCCCTTTTAATTATAAGGGTAAGTTTAAAAGACACAATTACAGCTGAAAAAACACCTCACTTAAAGACCAAGGGAATAGTTATGCTTCTTGCAACCTTCCAAAAGAAACATTTCTAATACATATATACATAAAATACCATCAGAAACTCAGCAACAATTTTTAACAAACTTCTGACCCACGCAGGAATCTCTTCCTAAGAATGTAGTCTAGGTTTGAAAAGTGACTTTGTAAACACATTATGATTTTACAAAGGCTGTGTGTTGGAGCAGAAGTGTTCTCCAGTCAAGCAAAAGAACAAGACCAATCTGCAGATCTCCCTAGGCACAGTCACCCCGTCCCCAGCCACAGCATCTCTCCAAAGACCTCCAGAGACAGACTAAGCAACATGGCACAGTATTCAACCTCCACTAATACCCAGCCCGTTATTTAGCCTTCACCTTTCCAAGAACCGGATGCCAGTTCTGCTCACTCGGGTATCAACAGATACTAATGCAAAGCTTCTTCTCCTCTGCTTTACCCCTTGTTTCCTAGGTTGCCCAGGCAGCCATAATGCACCCAGCTAACACAGGAGTCACACGCCTGCACAAGGAACTGCAGCTTTGGATCTTCAGCGGGGTTCTGAAGTTTCCTTTGATTCTCAGAATTTTGTAATTTTAAAGTCCGACCTCAAGGGGGAGATGCCAGAGTTAAGGATCTTCATTGATCAGTATGTGAATATTGCAATAATCCTAACATTCAGGAAGGCCCAAATTGCGTGGTCAAGATAATCCTTCTGCTGCAATTTCCCTTAGCCTCTGACCTGTGCTCTCAGTGACGACACTGACCACCTGCCAGCTGGAACCTGACCACTGCTCCTGAAATACAAATCAACGTCCGTGAGTTGATTCCACACGCCAATCCTGAAATCCATCCTTGTCAATGGGAGCCCAGAACTGACACCATTGGTTAGAGCAGATTTATGCATCAAGAATACACTGATTATAGGAATGCCAAATGCGTTGCAGGATGACATCCTTAGTTTCCATTAATTTGCAGTGCATCTTCCCAGACAGCTGAAGTAGTGACCCTTCTGCTCAATTTTCCAGAGTTTGAATTAAAACACAGCTATTCAGCAGCCTCCTCTCGGCAGCATGGGCATCAACCCAAGCCTGGCTCAGTTAAACTGATTTAAACTCTCAGCTTCATCTGGTTCTTCATGGCACATTTGGCTTTCTCATCTGGATAAACTTGATGCCATGCACTTCACATCTTCTATGGCACAGGGCAGCATATTTACAGTGTTTGCAAAACAGAAAATATTTACCTTATTCACTCGATCAGGGTGCCCACAGATCATGCAGGTGCCTAATAACAGATCATGCACCACCAGGCTGCTTTGAGGAGTCTGAGATAATAGGGAAGAGCCTTGGCTTAAACTGAGGTCAAAAACCTATAGATGGTTTTCAGATGGATTTACCAAAGGGGGATGCATCAGGTCAGCAATACATGAAGAACACTACTGCAAGGGATTTTGTTACTGAATGTGAGAGGGAGCACAGATAGCTACAGTTTCTGGGCTTGCAGGAATTCAGGCATGCAGGTGATGAACCAAGGTGGATCAGTAGATAACAAAAAAAGGGTTAGACATATTCAGAAGCTCTGATCCAAGGCACTGTCCCTACATCACAAGAGTACACTCAAAAAACAAGACAAACACTTGTGGGTGGATCAGCACCCATCTCAAAACTTACAGTCCTTCTATGAGATTGAGGGACAGAAAATTCTGACAGTTGAAGCTGAGTTTGGTTCAAGCCTGATCTCATCCTTTATCAGAAGCCGGACTTTATCCCGTTCATTCAGTGTGGCAAAAACATGCACCTTCCTTTCGAACTACAGCCACATAGAAAGACCAGATTTCAAATGCAAGGGTAAAAAAAGAGCCCTTCTCAACCAAATGTATTGTGTCTTCTACATTTCTCTGATATTCCTTTCCCTTAAATGAAAATCAGTGCTGTAACCATGACTCATTCTTACTCAGCTTTTTTCAGATTTCCATAAGCAAACACTTGAAGCATTTATATATTTGTGCATTTAACATAACCTAACTTTCCTAGGTCTAACATAACATAAAAAGCTCAGTATTGTATCTAGCCCCAGCATAACACTCAGATTTGCTGGGGAGGAGATTGGCAGGTAAATCAGGGGGTTAACATTCTGGTGTTTTTCCAGCAGCCCCCTGCAGAACAGGCAGGCTTTTTCTAAACAAAACCAGAAGGAAAGCCATCCATGCTGCTGGCAGCAGCACACACGGCTTGAGGTGTCCCCTCGTGCAGACAGAGCTGGTGGGGAGCTGTGTCCCAGCAGGGAAAGGCCAGCATGGGTGGGAATGTGGCCTCTGCCCAGCTGGTCGCACACTACTCCCGGCAGTCACACTCCGTATCCGTGGCAAACTCTCCCTGTCCAGTGCACGTAGTGAGGGCTGAGAAAGCAGCCAAGCTAAGGGCAGTCTCAATACTGTATCACTTGTCCATTCAAGTTCTCCACAAATATTAATGGGACAGATGGAATAAGTGATTGGTCTGTAAGTGATTCAGCTTCTACTGGCTCAAACTGGAGTTTGAAGTTAACACATACAGGCAATAAACGCTCTAAAGAAGATTTACAAAGCAACAGACAATTTGGTTGAACAAAGCTGAGTTAAAAGACATTTGCAAAGCCCCAAGCTCACCTAAAGGCACAAAGAACTCAAAAAAGTATCAAAAAAGTTATACAAGGAAAGAGAGAGAATAAAATAAATTCCCCTAATGTACCACAAATATCAACCACCACACACTACCTACAAACCATATGTTTTGCCCATCTGTTCTGTTATCTTCAACTAAATTTATAGTATTTGGGCTATCGGAAGAATTGTTAAGCCTGAGCTGGGCAGGATTATAAAACCTAGGTGTTATTACACTTTAAAAGACATTTTCCCCTCCCCCTACCACACCCGGCATAAGATTATACATTTCTTTTGCAGCCTCCTGGCTCTGGTACTACAGAGGATGCTATGCTTGTTCTCAGCTACAGTAAGTAGTAGGGCATCCCAGCCCCCAACAAAAGAGTAGTTCCTCTGTGTTTCTGATTTTGCTCTCTTCCCCATCTTTCTCTCTAGGCAGGTTGAAGAAAGAGGTGCCAAGGCTGAGGGTGCAGGGTCGCTTCCTGTGGTGCTGCAAACCAGCGAAGCTCACATTAAGTCAGGAGAGAGCTTCTAGTTATGACTCAGCAAGAGTCAGCTCTCCAGGGCAGGGCTCCAGGAGCAACACTTTAGTTCCCCAGCTGCTGAGCCAGAGTTTCAAATTTGAACCATCAGGGGTGGTAGATCAGGGCTATGACCATAAAATGGCAGTGTAGGCAAAGGATTAGGGCAGGAGAACAACCATTTACTTCAAAAGCATATGTGCAGTGGACGTGTCCTCGGGAAGAAAATAATAAGGCTCCCTAAGCGAACCCTCCCCAACAGCCCAGGTGCATCATAAGCCAGAGAACACCGTGCTCTTAATGCAGAGCCTACTTCCACAGACTGCATGTTACTGCCACTGAGGAAGCCAACAGCTTTTCAGTTGGTGTAGGAAAAAGCACTTCTAAACACAGCCTGGAATGGCTCAGTCTACTTCTTCGCTGTGAATCCTATACACAGTCTTTTGGGTAGATCTCAGCATGCCAGATATTTAGGATCCTTTAAAATAAGAGCCCAAACCTCAGGGCCCTGCATTTCTAAGTGCTGTTCTCCACTGCATGCTTCCATCCGTGGCGTGTTGGCTCTCTTCTGCATGTGCAAAAACAGCGTTTTCCAGAGTGTGCACACAGAGGGAAACGGCTTGGAAAAACTCAACTCTGACTGTCAAGTCAGATAACAGACCTTAATGTTGAACCCTCCCCACCTTGTGCACCAGACTCTCCAGTTAGCGCATCGCTTGCAGCAGCTGTCTACCTCTCAGCACCTCTTTCCAGAAAGCAAAGTGACTTGCACAGCTCCAAAAGCTTCCTAGGAAGTCCACAAATAAGTACAGCGGGGAAGATTCCAGTTTGCTTTTTTTCACTGGCAAAGGATTTGGGTAAACGTAACGATTTTCTGCACAGAAGGTCCTTAAAGGGTGTGCAGAATTCCAATAGGTGTCTCATTAATGCCAAGTCGGGGAGCACATGGCGTTGCTCTCCTGCTGTCTGGTCCACCTGCCCAGTGCCAAGTGGCTCTCTCCAGTGCTGCCTCAACCTGCCCGCTGCCAGGTGATGGTATCCTGCTGCCCCGAGCCCTGCTGAGGAACCAGTGCTGCCTTCACCTCGTTCCCTCGTTTGCTTCAAGAGCTGATTTCTGAAAGGTGCTAAAGCTCAGCATTGACCCCTGGGAGAGTCCAGCTCCCCTTTTGCCCTTAAGCAGCATGTACAGAGGACACGTTGGCACAGCATCATCTCCTTTCTGCTTTCCAGGATGGATGGCAGATTGCAATGCGGTTTTCCTTCTAGTCCCTCTGTGTTCCTGATTTCCACCTATTGTAATCAGCAGTCCTTTCTGAGCCAGTCACAGAAGAGGCAGATGAGGTCAGAAACGAGTGGGAAGTGCTGTTCCATTTTTATAAATATTGCTGCACACAACAGGGTTGTGAATATTCATTCAAACTGCACAAAGTTGAGGGGGGGGGGGGTATTTTGATTTTGGGGTTTTGGGTTTTTTTACAGTAAAGGGAAAGACTTGCATTGTGGACACCCATGTACTGGAAAGGAAGGCCAGGTGAGACCTTACCTTTCCTTCGTATAATGTTCAATCAAGTCCAGGCAGGTAGAGCATCAGACACCTCAGAATGCCCTGGAGAGTGGTAATCAGAGCACAGAGGCAATGTGGGAGCAAATCCCTCTTCTAGTCAGTAATTTCCCTGGCTTTTACTACAAATAGAGCTGCACTCAGTGGCTCAGCAGCAACACTAAAAAATTGAATTTTACAATGAATAGAAGGGCTCTTAAGAAGATCTGTTCCTGATGAAATGTTTCCTTTTTCAACCCTTCTAGAGAAATCACCTAGGTTTAAAAGAAAAAAAGTATATATTCAAAATATTCTATCATTTTTCTTTAGAAAGCAGGAAAATATATATCCATTTATAAATTTGAGTTTTTAAGCTTGAATTGTCACTGCAGAAAAAAAACCACTCCATCTCTACTTTACAAATGCCCCAAAATAAAATGCTTTGACAAGTCCAGAGTGGGTTTTTTGATACAGGTATAGCTCTACGGATATAATAAAAAATATTTCAACACTTCTAGCCAAAACTATTAATTGAATTTGATCCAAAGTAATAGCTGTCTTTGCTTCAAAATTGCATTAGTGGCAAATGAAACTGATTAGGTAAAAATAATCAATCTTTTTAGCCAAGTTGTTTGTCTTTTCACAGGTTCAAATTAAATGTTGCATTACAAATATACTAAGTTCATAAAAGCTGTTCCGTTCTTCAAATCTTCCTAAAATCTTGTTGGCAGGGTTGGATCCTATTTTCCTACACACATCCCCATTAATAGCTCTAAATGTGAGTCCAAACTCCATCCCTCATCTGTGCAGGGCTGATAAAAGGCAATCACACAGGCAAGAGAAGAGATTTCTGAGAAAGGAATAACTCTGCTCATCTTTATTCAAGGAAGTGGGCAGAGGGTTAAGAAACATCTTCACTCTTGTAAAGCTAAGAATTCTGACCTGGAACTGACAAATGTGAATCCAGGAGTCCTGCAATACCATTTGGACAGAGCTACCTTGAGAGGGGAGCAGAGCGTGGAAACCACCCACATTTGAAGGAAGTTAAAACTTTATTCCAAAGTTAATCCAGGATTTCAGAAAGTCCTTCTGTATATATGACATGAAAGAGATCACTGTACAGGATAAGCAAAGATAAAATCTTGCACAAGGGCAGGAAAGCAGGCCTTGGCACCCAAGGATTTAGGAGCAGGGCTGTGCTGCAGTCATTCCCCTAGGTGTGCAGGAGTGCACACACATGCACGTGTGCTGCACCCCTGCAGCTGTGCTCACTCACTCGCTCTGCCCACCTGAAACCCTGCTCTTCTCACAATTAGTGCCCCTGAGTAACACCATGTGCCGCTGATGTCGCAAGGCAGGACAGTCAGTCTGTGATCAACCAGCCAGCCAGAAAGAACAACACCACTGGGGATGTACAGTTTTGCCTTTTCCCACATTGAATGGGGCATTAACTTCAAAGTCTATGACCCTTTAAATCTTTAACAATAATTAATAGGAGAAAGATGACTAATATTTGTGTTTGCCCTTAAACCTGCTCTTGGGAGAGAAAATAAAAGCTCAAAGACAGTAACATTTTGTGCAAGCAAAGTCAACAGTATAAGTTATTCCTGAATTAGTTTGTCTTAACTCTGGTGTTAATGCTTTACTTGGCCTTGTGCTCCCAAGTGGATTGCATTTAGCACTTCAGTTCCTACAGCACAAAATATTTCACTGCAAAGATCTCCCAGTGCTAACTAGAGCAACCTCAGGCCCGCAGCAATGTCTGCCAAGTTGCAATGGGCTACTGCAGCCGTAAGAAACTGTCACAGTCCAAGAAAATCCAGCTCACACCGTCCAATCCTGGATTCCAAGCCTTGGGCTTATGGCCTCCACATGTCCCCAGAGCTGGGATCCTTGTTTGACCTTTGGTCTAACACATCAAGTGGGCTGATGTTTTCTAGCCCAGAGGAAGACTCACATTATCATCTCCAGGTGTTGGCTTCAACACTGCCCACAGCAAGTCCATATTTCAGAAGGTTTGTTTTCTTAAGGCATAAATAGTCTGATGGGATTTGGGTTTCTTTAATCCATCAAGATCAATGCATCCTAGACTAGCCTGTGAACTTACAAAATTATTTTAAGAGGACTCTGTATTCATACCATTTCCAGTGTGCCACCTCAGGGAAAACTAAAAAATTGGAAAGCTGTTCTTCCACAGCAACCAGAGGTCTGATAGGCAAAGCCAGGTTTCTTTCACCCTGTGTGTAGCAGCCCTACCAAGCGATATATGTGTACATGTAATAAGTTCAGAGTCCAAACCAATAAACACCACAACATTCTCCAGCTTTTTTTTCCCTATGCCAGCTTTAAACATGGAAAAAGAAGTAGTAACGTATTTTTTTTCCTAAGCTTTCACTGCAGACGCACACAGGGCCATTTTAAGATGCTGCCATGCTCACCAGACCCTGGTTTTGCTTTTTGCATACCAGTATGTTAAGCCAGGTCAGCAAATTCCCTCCACTGCTCACCCCTGAGCCAGAGACAGAGGCAGTGAGAATTTGTTCAAGTCTCCTTCATCTCCAAAGATCGTGGGGAAGTTGGGAAATATAGGAATGCCCTGTGGTAAGGAGACTTTCATATCTAGCTCTGCTGAGTGCTCTCAAAGCACAATCTAGAGACATGACCAGACAAGTGGAGCCTGGGCCAGAAAGCATGGAGCTAGCAATGGCATTCCATGCTCCCTCTGTCCCCTGTTCAGGAAAACTTGCTACCACATTCAAGAACAGGATGAGCCCCAGGATCCAGCAAATAACCAGATGAGTAAACTAGCACTGCAGTCCAGCCCATGTTTCAAAGATGTCAACTTCCTTTGGAATTTTCAAACCCACACCTTTTTTTTTGTTATTTTTACCCTATTTTAGGCATCACTTGATGCCGGGCTGGCATTTAAAAGTTATTTAAATTACTGTAGGGAAAGAAAATTTTAATTAGATTTTGTCCCATTTCAGATTCCTACCTATCAATAATGAAGCAAAACTAAGATGAAAAATTAATGTCCCTTATTTCAGGAGAGCCCACTGCAAGAGCCTAATCCAAAAGCCACTAGGGAGTAATGGATTACATTCTTAACAAGTTTCAGATGATCAGTTATTTCCATCAGTCATTTGCAGAGATGGGAATGAACTTCAAAGGGTTTGATGTAGAACTGAACTTCCAAGGCTTTCTAGCTGAACATCCTAGGACTTATAGGTATGTTTCCAATCATCTGCAGATGCAGCCTGCAATGAAAAGAAACAGAACCCTAAAGGCTCTGTATTTTGCAGGCAGAGAGGTCAAAAAGAAGTGTTTTGTTTGCAGGAGATGGTCAGCTCATTCTCCCACTGATTCTTATCAGGCGCTCACACAAGCCGGCAGTGAACCACAAACAGGAGCCAAACTACTGGAATTTAATGGCTCATTCTCCAAAACCCATACTGGCCTATAAAGATACACTGTGTTCTCATTCAGTGCTAATTTACTTTAACAATAAACTTATTGTGACTTGTATTACCACTTCAAAGAGAGTTTTTATGTGGCAACTGGGAGGGGCATAAGTGGGAGTTTTCCTCTGGTGAATAAAACAAAGATACAGTAAGGTGAAGGGGAAAAAAAAATCTCAGTAATTATCCTCCATAGGGTGTAAGGCTATATAATAGCAATGCCTCAAATTATTTGCAGACATGTCCACATTTGAGAGAAATAAAAACTTTCAGAGGATAACACACCTGTGCCACGGGTAATTGCCCTCACTTGCAAATTAGAACTGCCCAACAGATGTTTCTTCCACCACACACAGACAGCAGGAGCAGTAGGAAAACTTTGCCTCTTTGAGAAGTGGAAAATTATTAAGGCCACCCTAAACTGGTAAAAAGCAGCTTTGCCTATACCTCCTCTACAGCAGCTGCTTCAGGCAGAGAGCTGCTCATCCATCGGCAGGATAAGCCCAGCTAGCCCAGAGGCTGCCCCTAAGGTGGGCAAGGCTCAGAGGGGACAAGAGAGGTACACCTGTACTTATGGAAAGGTGCCACCAGGGACGTGCAGGGAGAGCAGCCTTGAAGTGCTCAGGGAAGAGGCAGGTGCAAGAGGGCCCCAGCATTCCTACAAGACTCCATCGAGCCCATCATGGAGCCCTGGCAGCAAAGGTGCTCCGTGATTGCTGAGGCACGACCAGCCCTTCCCATCAGAACAACTTGGATCCAGCAGCCTGATCTTAAGGCAAAATGACAATTCAATGTTTTTGGGCCATTGTCCAGGATTTTCCAGCATGGTTTACAACCCCACTGCAGCATGTCTGGCTGGGTTAGTCCTGACACAGCCATGCAAGACTGCAACACATTGAGGGATGGATTCCTAGAGGCACCCAGGGCCTTAATCCCACTGATTTAGCTCCAAAAGCACAGTGTGAATATCTATGAATAGCTGGCTCTAGCATCTCTCCTTTCTGTTATTGATATGCCCATAGCAAATGCATTTTGCTCTCCTTTCTCCTCCTAGGCGGCCCTAGATTCCTCTCACAGCACCACTTGATTCAGTCCAAGCACCCCTGGAGCACAACACTTCCCCAGGCTTATCAAAAACTCCACTCTGGAAGAGCAACCCATCAGAAGAGCTGTTTGCAGGCTGGACAGCCTGGTTTCTACACAGCTGCCTGGAGAAATGCTGACTAAAACAGTTTTTCATAAAAAAGATCAATATAATTTTGTTCAAACCAAAATGTTTGGGGAAACATGTCGATTATGATAAAACCATAATGGGGAAACGAGTCCAAACATTTCACTCCAATCGTATCATATAGTTAATGCTGCAGTAAATATTTACATTGACCCTTTGTAGTCATGCATTCAATATTTAATATGACTATTACATTTAACATTAGAACTAATTGACCAATTTCTGGGGAAATAATCAACATTTCCCTGAATTTGCTTAACATATGATGCTGAGATTTTAATTTTTCACTTCAATTACAAGTGAATTTTAATTTTTAAACACTTAGACTTCCTGCCAGATAGGAACTTTGGCTCCTCACCACCAACAGTCCAAGGTCAGAGTAGCTCACTAAAATTGCTGATACACCTCCAGCCTCCTGCTCGAGCCACTGGGAGGTGGTGCACACCAAACAGGTTGTCACAGGGCAAAGCTGCTGCAGCACAGTGCTGACACACTCAGCACAAGTGAGAGGCAAAGATAGCACGACTGGCCAGAGCCTGCTCCTAGACCACTCTCCCCAAGGGTCTGCCAAATGGCCTCTCATCATGTAGAGGCAACTGGAGCCAGGTGTTTGACCACCAGAATTTTTTCATCTCTTGACCCAGCTTGCCAGTCTGTCCCTGAAGATATTAGTATTTCCCTCTAACTGCTGAACAGCCAGTGATGTCCATCTTGCATGTGCCACACACATTATTAAAAAACTATTTAACCCAAGTGCACCGGGAGATCCTTCATTCAAAGCACCACGTTAGGCCTCAGCCTCTGGAGCACAGGCCAAGAGCCTGGTGGCAGCCACCACCTCTGAGTGTTTTACACCCACCGTGTGTGATATCTGTTTCATCTGCTGCTCATTTGTTGCGATTGCTCTGAACTTGTTGCTCACCAAACTGAGCTCCCCAGATAGGGAGCTTGCCACCCTGCACCATAGTTACTACCCATGTGTCGTTAGAGAAGTTTGCCTGAAGAAAAGGTTTCAAAATGTTTTGCAGGGATGCCATCTATCTTTGTTAAGTACAGCATTCACTTAATATGAAGTCTATACACCTCTGTATACATATGTGTCCATTGTCATCGCTTAGCCTAGCAAAATACAAAATCCCAGAAGCGGCTTTTCCTCCCTTAGTGGTGGGCGTGGAAAGGTGCTTAATCAGAGGCATTTAAAGCACATTTAGAGAGTACTCTTTGAAGCCAGCCACGTTTTCTTTTCTCCAAGCCCATCACTCTCTCTTCCTCTTCCTTGCCTTCTGGCAATTTTCTGAAATGCCAAGTGCACTGCCTGGTATAACCAGCCTCACTTTTCATCAGAAATGCTCTAACTGATCCTGCTTTGCCCATGGAGCTTGTACTAGATGGTCTCAAGAGGGCCCTTCCAGCCTCACCTGCTTTCCCTCACAACAAAACCAAACCAATGTGGGAGAAAAATCTGAGCAATAAAACATTTTTACTTGCAAATGAAAAGAACCCCTCTGCCCTTCCTGCTTCGTTCACAACCTGCTGCTGCAGCCTTTTCCGTAATACCTCCCAACACTTCATACAGTTGAAACCTGATGCATTATCTATCGGCTGGATGCCACTGGGAATTTTGACCAAAATATTTAACAGGTATAATAAGGTATCTTGCAATATTTGTCAAGCATCTTACAGCATCAACTGTGAGCCAGGGGAATCTGGGAGAATTTTAACTTGCATTTGTTTAAGCCACAGATTGGAAAGATATCCCACTTACCGGAGTGGGTTGTGCCTACTTAAAACAGAAGTCCAGTGCACCTGAAAAAGAAAACCAACCAGAAAATGGGAAGCAGTTGAGGGTCTTTTACTCTAAACTCTCATAATTTTTACTGTTCCATTTGGTGTGCCTGAGTTTATCAATAGCTGGTCGCGAGAATATTGATGTTATCAATTGACAATGTTTTTGAAGATTACAATGTAAAATAAATAGTTTTGCCTTGTAACTGTCTTTTTTGTTGTTGTTAATTGTGCGCAGTACACATTATAAAATCTTTCAACTGGATTAGGAAACCTAAAACTCAGAGGAGGCTGAATAAGATGTAGGTGATTTCCTGATATTTACAGGGTAATTTGAGCAGCTTCTTTCTCTCGCTTCACCAAAAGACTGTGACTATGCCGAGATCCCACAATTCTAGTACCCTAGAGAGGATTTCTGACTAAACTGCATATGTATAATCCC
Source organism: Regulus satrapa (assembly GCA_013396955.1). NCBI lineage: Eukaryota > Metazoa > Chordata > Aves > Passeriformes > Regulidae > Regulus > Regulus satrapa. The sequence continues at coordinate 462,634 of VWZN01021279.1, forward strand.
AGTTCTGCTTTGACCACAGTGAAGGTTAACAACTTCCAGATTTTTCCAAATGTTGCTTTGTTTGTCTCTACTGATATTTTATTCAGGGGGGGTAGGATACCTTTTGATTTACCTGTTTTACTCAGCAAATATCTCCATGCCACCTTAGACACTTCTGAAAATGACAAGTCTTACAGACAGTATAGATGCCCTCCTTGACATCCCTGCTCCTTGTGGGTTCTGTCAGGTTGTCAGTTTAATCAAGATAATTTGTCTGCAACACCCTATGAAATATGGAATATGAAATCATATTGCACATTATTTTCCTTTCCATCTACACTTCCTACGAACCACAACAATCTACAAGGGAACAGGCCTCAATACTTCCTATGCATCCTTGTCTGACAGCTCTGTTACTTGAGTAGGGTCTGTACTTCCCACTTGGATGCCCTCCAGTCCACTCTCCCTGCTGGCACAGAGCTGCCTACTCTGCTATGCTCCCTGCCAGCATCCATGGACAGTCATGGGATGTGATGGCAGGAAACTGAGGCAGTGAGTTGCCACAGGCAGCAGAAGGAGCCCCTCAGACATTGACATGGCTTCACCCAGCATTCACTTGGGGAATTGAGCTGCATTGTGCTTGGGCTTTTTTTGCTCCTGCTTGCCCTGTCAAACAATACTTGTGTTTTGTTTTCCCCCAGGAAGATGCATGCTGCTCTTTGTGTGGGATGGAGCAAAGGCTTTTGCATTTCTGTTCAGGCAGCTCACCCTGGCCTGACACAGTTATGAACTTCACACTTCTGTTGTTGATGGTCCTCTCTGACCTGGACCTTATGGTTACTCCTGTGCCATTAGGATGGCTCAGCCTGAGCAGAGGAGCAGAAAGAATTCCTTAATTTGGCAAATGAAAAAGGGCAAACTTAAATGAGGTGCTACTGATTCTCCTGCCAGCTCTGGACTGAAGACAGCAGACCATGCAATCAAAGGGCTTTGCATGGATTTCCTGCTGGGAGATCCAGTCCAGGGGGCACAACTTCCCACAAGAGAGAACAGGCAATTGCTGTAGCCAGGTTCACCTGCTGTCTGTGCTCCCTTTTGCTACCACTATGATAAGTGTCCTACAAAGCTGCTGATAAGGAGGGTATATACACTTATGGTCTTCCTTCAGCCACAGCACAGAAATACCCTGAGATGCCCTGTGCCTCAGTGTATCTGTAAATCTAGCCCATCCAATATTTCCTTCTACCTTACTTACAGCTGAAAGGTGCTGAGCTAGCAGAACACGGGGGGGTGTAGGAGCACAGCAATGACATGTTTCACAGCTGACTCAGGAACTCCAGGTTAAGGTGTGAACCACCACTGATTGAAAGAAGCACCTTACATCAGACCTATTGCTTTAGAGTACAAAAAACAATAGGAGGAAAAATTAGAAAGGTGTTAATAGAACAACATCATCTTCTAACACATTTTCCATAAAACTTCCACACAAAGTTTTATCTATCATTAATGTCAGTGATACAGGGAACAGGTGTTTTTTCTAGGAGAGGTCCAGCAGCAAAGGCAATTTGTGTCTCTGCCATTTAAAATTACATGCTGTCTGCAGGAGAAGAGAGCTATTAGATGAACATTTATTTACTGCATTTTTAAACTCTGGCACACGGTATCAGAAGACACCTTAGCCTACCTGGGATTCTGGTGTCAAGTACAGAGCCTGCCAGTTAATGAGTTACTTAATAGCTCGTAAAGTATCCCCTAGACTCCCCTCAAACTATAACCATTCCCATGCAGCAAACCAAGCATTGATCACACACTTACAAGCATTTTCCATATCAAATGTCAGAAAGCAGAAGAAAGACAGTGCTAAGATCCATTAAATTCTTGATACCTTTTGTTTGGTGGGGGTTGGGGGGGAAGACTGGAATCCTGTCTGCATGCTGGGGACAGACCCCTCCAGGCTGTCATTTCATTTGGTCACTAAAATGTAGAGAGACAACGTATACTGTGTAATCATCCCATAACACTTCAGCACAAGCTTTATACCAGGATTCTAATACTGAGCTAAATCAAGACACAGTTTCCTGGATGATAGGCACAGCCCTTGGTGGCTCACACAGACTGTAGCAGGAGGAGAGGGTGGCAGAAGCTAAGCCTGGTTTCCTCTGGATCAAAGGGCACTATCCATTGGCACAATAACCCCAGCTAAAGTGTCTGGATGGACTTTGAAATATGGCAGAAAACGTGAAAGCTTGCAAATTAACTTTTATGTTCCACCCCATTCAGCTGGTGTGAAGTGCATTAAATGCTACCATGGAGTGAGTCAGAGGGGGTACTGGATGGAGAACATTTAATGTGAACATCTGTACTTGCAGGGTCACTGGCAGTAGCAGTGGTTATCTAAGTGACTGGCAAACCAAGCCTCCAGCTCAAAGGTTGTCGTTTCATTTGTATCTGTGCTTACATCCTACCACTAACACGTGCTTCCTTCCTCATTCACAAATCCTCAGTAAGAAACCTATTTAAACTAGAGTATCTGATCAATAGTAGAATACAGTGCAGTCGTAAACTATAAAAAGTATTAATGAGAATTTGAAGCTATCTAGAATGTACTCTATCATATAGAGAGCTATCATGCTGTCCTAAAGGGTTTTATTCCAGGAGAGGTCTGCTCTAAATGAGTATTCCACATGTAGTGGCTTGTATGGATATGTAATCTATGCCTAAGCTAGTACAGCAAATAATGAATGAAGTCTTAGCAGGAAACATAGGGCATTTACTGGAAGAAGGTTTTTCCAGACAACTGTGATTTCAACTGTGATTTCAGCATTAGAATTATAAAATACTTCAAAAGTCGGCATTTCTCCCCAGTTCATGCTTGCTGTACTTCACAGATTCAGCACTGCATGCAAAGCAGGCATCACAAATGATGCCTGCTCACGAGCAAGTAGCTTATCTGTAAACATACATTCTCTGAACACATGCACTGTACCTGTGCTTGCAGGCACGGTTTGCAGCACGCAACGTTCCTTACCTTACTGAGAATTAAATACCCTTTTCAGTAATAATCTCTCATTCCCCAGAGCCTTCTGGAGAATTTTATTGTTGTTTTTCAATTAATTTTGCTGCCAAATGCACACCGAGCTGCGTAAGGTAGCTTTTGTCTTCCACAAGAACAAGCTTCATTGACCCAAGAACCTCGAAGGCAGTGTCACTTCACTCGTGTTAGTATGCATGGCTGTGCTGCTGGAGCTGCAGAGGCAGCCTCCAGGGCTTGGCACTTCAGCATGATGCCAGCAATGACATCATCTCTCAGTGAACCCTTGGAGAAGTTTGGACTGGGCTGAGCAGATCTGGACAGGTGCTGGTCAGGCAGAGCTTTCCAGGGGCAAGGCAGAATATTGTCCTCCCTCCCCAAGTTCACGGGGCACAGCGTGGCCCTGGAGCCTCAGTACAGCCATGTGGGCAAGCTCATTCCTCTGCTACAGCTCCCAGAAGCCACTTCTTGTTGCTTCTGCCTTTTGCAGACTGGAAAGGGTAACTGGGATGCAGAACCTCACTGTGCAGGGGCCCATGTGCCAAGGAAAGAAGCAGGTTGACTCTAAAAGCATCACAATGCACTTAACCAAGCTGACAGAACAGGAAGAAAGAACAAAAAAAAAGCAAATTCTAGGCAAATTGCATTTGATCTGGAAATTATTAATATTTGAGACAATAAAGGCAGACCCCCTGAATACTATTTGCATAGAATCCCTCCTCAGAGCCAAACCACATTTTAAAGCACTTCATCTCGAAAGAGCTCTGCCGAATTGAAACTGAACTACTACCATGACTAGAGGGTTTTGGTGCCAAAAGATGTCAGATTGAACACGAAACAGAATTTTCATTCTTTTGTGTCCTCCATAAATATTAACAACTTGACACCCCATAATGAAAGCAAAATGCACTTAAGCACGGGCAGAAAAACCAAACTAGCCAACCATTCTTCTTTTAGGATTACAATTGGAAATTAGCTGTAGAGGTCAGAGTTTTCCAGCATCACTGTAGGTTGGGATTAACTCCACGGACATTGAGTGCACAAGAGGAGAATTAGGCCTTGCATGGTACAAGAGGATGGCAATTCCATGGAATAACCACTCCATACTTCCAGCCCTGAGCTGGATGGAAGCAGCTGCCAAATCCTTGTCTACCAACTGGCCTCAACCCACGCTCATGGCCAACAAGCAGAGGAGGGAAGTGCAGCACAGGGGGGCCACAGCACCTCACTGGCCTGCCCAGGACCCCTCCTGAAGAGACCCAACATTTACTGTGGCCAAGAGGCAAGAAGTGACAGGAAAAGCACAGCAGCCAGGATTTTTTTTTTTTTTTCTCATGTATCTGATAAAAGCATCTGAATGTCTCTAAGGGGAGACAAAAGGTACCTCAATTTAAGTCAGAAAATAATATTTTTGTATTGGTCTCCACGTCCATCAAAAAGAAGGACACTTCCACTAGGCAAGAAGTTCCACTCTCCAAGATATGCAACAAAATACTAATTGCAGTGGGAAAAATTAACACACCGTTCCCTCCACCCCAATCCACTCCCCACCAAAAA
>VWZN01021279.1:467243-492736 GCA_013396955.1 Regulus satrapa
AGGAAGGTAAATCCAAATCAGTCTGGAATATTCACAAAGCACAGGATGTTCTGAATTCTTTATTTCTTTTCAAGTATCTCTCAATAGAACTTTTCCAGGTAGCCCTTGGAGAAAACAGAAGAGGGCAGGAAATTTCCTCTCTGTGGGAAAGGTATTGGGAAATAAAAACAGGGAAATATTTGTTCCAATTATTTGCCGTGCACTGGCCAACAAAGGCTTTTGCACAGACTATAAGGGAAGAAACATTTAAAATACTTAGGTTCTTGACCAGAGCAGCACATTTCACTAAATATATCTCTGTAGTGCCTCAGTGCTACCCTTAAAATAATTTAAAAAGTAGAACATTGCTACCACCATATTTACTGGTACCTTCAGATTTTTCTTCCACCAGTTTTAGAGCCAACTTCAGAAAACAAAAGGAAAATTAAAGGGGCAGTGGTGCATCAGGCAATAGGGGTGCTCCCCAGTCCATCACAAATATTTTAACTTTTTACTCTTGAGGCTTTGCAAGTGCCCAGAGAGCCTTCTAAAAGCCTGTCCTGCTTACCACGGGGTTTCACTTGCTGTGTCTGAGGCAGGAGCAAATGAACCTCACTGAAGACTCTAGACCCCGAGACAAAGAGCAGCTTTGCTCAAGGAGAGCTCCTTCTCAAGAGTGAGGGTATGCATGAATGCTTTGCCTGCAATATCCTGCTGCAGGGATCAGGGCCTGCCTGAGCTCCAGGTTATTTTTCCACATTCTCCAGTACAAAGGAAGGCACTGAGGAGTCTGTTATCTGAACAGTTTCTTCATGATTAATTACTGCATGGGAAGAGAGTCGCCTTAAGTAAATTTCTGGACCTCAAACTACGTGCTAGAAAGGTGGCCCCCACACTGAAGGAACACAGAAGACAAAGAATCCTGTTGTTTCTAGCATGAAATGAAGTCTGTTTAAAGTCTAGGGAACCCAGAAAACAGCTCTATGGAGAGATATTTCTGCAGTGAGTCCTTTAAATTATCTGGGGTACCAGTTACTGCCACTGTCCTGATTCCTTTAGCACAACCTTGGGCACTGATCTCAGCCATCAAACACCTTCTGTAGAAATCTCAGACCCTCCTGAAGGCAACCCAGCCCTGCCTGGAAAGTCCAACTGTCTCCTACTGAAATAAATTGTATTTTCATGCTCCAGTAAATACTAACTGTGGGTATACCCCCTTCAAAGAAGGGTTAGAGCTCTGCAATGTTCCTAATCTCTAAATTGTTTAGGTAATTTCATTTGACTTTGCTGATAGATCAGGAATGTATTTTGTAGAATCATTTACTGATTGCTCATTTCATTCCTTTTGAAGTGTTTCCAGAAAGGCAAGGAAAGGACAGGGACATTTCCTATATTGTCTTTCCTGCACTTGCAGCATTTGTTCTTAGGTGTTTGAATACCCTCTCCAAGTGAAAGAGGATGCTGACTCTCACTCTCTGCACCACTGCCTTGGCTGCTCCCTGGCAGCTGCCTCGGAGGGATGTGCAGGAGCAGCTGCTGTAGGAGTGCACAGGGAAGTGATGCCTCTGCCAGAGGGAACTCACACCAATTCTTCCAGAAGGGGCCACAAGCCACCTCTTACACCATCACCCATTTAAAACTCCTGCCGCAAAACTGCTCTGAGTTCCCCCAGCTGACTGTACAGCAGGGCCTCCAGTGTCTGACCAAGCCCAGAAAGGGTTTCACCGGGTCAATCTTCATTTATTTAAGAGCATTTTGATGAGGTTGTGCAGGTACTTTACTGCATGGTCAGCAACTGTTCAGGTGAGGAGCTTCTACTCTAACCCCAGCCACTGGATCCCTGGCCCATCCAGCAGATGTTACTGCCCTTCCCAGGGCTCAGGTTTATTTGATCCAGCTTTTATGCAAAAGCACATAAAAACAATATAAACACATTTATATAAGAGACAAATGTGTGTGTTTAAATTAGCTCATTCCACAAACACAGGCTATTGAACAGCCCCATCTGCACATGGGGAAGGCAGCAACGGCCAGGTGCACGCGTAGGAGAAAAGAAGGATGAAATAAAGAAGAAAAAAAACAAACAAGAACAAGAGCTAAGTGCAACATGAGGATGTACAGAGAAGGAAAGAAGACAGACCCTTTTAGCCACAGATGGGGCTGACCTGTGTCACTACTGCTGAAGTGGTGTGGAGTGGAAAGGCAATTCCAGGGCTGTGGGTGGGGATCCTGCAATCCCACTACCATCAAGCTTCACTCCTCAAGGGCTTTCTGCAAGATACTAGGCCTTGGCAAGCCTGGCATTCACCTGAGCTTGTCTGGAAGCTCTGCAGGCTTCCATAGCATTTCACTGGGAACAAACAGGGGTCTGAAAAAAAGTGGAAAAAGAAGAAAAATATCAGAAAAACCAATCCAAAAATCTTGGTGCACCTCCCTGCCATCTGCTGATGTGCAAGTGGCCTGTCCAAAGCAAGATTTATAGCAGCCCTGAGAGTGGCCAGATCCCAGACTTCTCTGGGAGCACCAGCTGGGACAGAGTCTGCAGCATTACTTGATGAGTTAGACTGAGATATGTCACTTCAGTTTGAAAGAGGTTTTTTGAAACATGCTAGAGCTGAAGCAGGAAGTTAGAACTTCCAAGGTGACATCCTCAGCTCTGACCAGGAAGCCAAGATGACAGGTGCTCAAGGGCAGCAGGGCTACACCCGAGCAGAAAGCCCCTCCTCTTGAAAAGGAAAGCTGCACTGGGACAGCATCCTTAAATACTTGATGCCTGCAGTCTGGCCTGAATGAAAAGTCACAGGGAACACCCTCAGGACTGAGTGTAAGGCTCTGTACTTTAATGATAAATATCCTTGCATTGTTAAATTTGCTCTTTGCTTGGGTACAGATGCTAAGGTGTGGACTAGCTGAGCAGTCAATTGGAAAACCTGTGGCATTACATACCCAAAGATTTGAAATTTATTGGACATTCGTCCCTCAAGTTCAACAGGACTCATCTCAAGAGCTTATTTTCAATTCCTATGTATCTCCAAGTTTATATGTACACTTAAAATGAGCAATTGCTGAAATTGACATGTTAAACATGCTTGTCCTGAACCGGCACTAGACAATCCTAGCTTTTTACTAGAGAAATTTGTAGTAAATTTTTTTAAAACCTTAAAATATACATAGTTAAATTATTCTGTTAAACCTTTTGATATGTATTAAAGCCGCCATACCATTTTAAAAATCACAATGTTGCTAATTTAATTTTAACCAGCTGTGAAAACAAAGGATTTAACTACAGTGCAGTTAATAATTCAAATTTAAAAAAAAAAAAAAGAAAAAAAAAGAAGAAAAAGCAAAACAAAAACAAAAACAAAAAACAAACAAACAAACAAAAAACCCAAAAAACAATCAACCAAGCAAACAAAAAACCCTTCCACTAGCTGTTTACATCTTTTACCCAAAGACTTGTCCTGGCCTCTTTTAGCCGCCCATACAATATAATTGTTAAGTTAACACTTAATAACACCAGCTTAATATATAACAGAGGGAAAGTGCACTGCAGCCTCATTTGCTCTATTTAGCAAGTCCTATTAAATTCTGGTGTTCTCCCTCCAAACACTGTAAATATACCAATGTTCACCTTTGAGAATGAAAGTCTAAAGTGCAACATAATATGGGCAAATCGCTTGACAAGTAATTTGTGACCCTCAATTTGAAACCACATTAAAAGTACCCATTCTGCTAAATGGGAGATCTAAGGCCAACAGGAACACGAAGCAGAAGATGGCATAAGTTGCCATTTCCCTTCTCTCCTGAAGCCTGAAAGCCCAACTGGGAGCCAGGCTGACTGTGACACTACGTGCAAGCCTTGGCTTCCAGAGGAATATTGCTGTGCAGGCTGGCACAAGCCAAATCCCCAAAGAAACAAGTGTAGGAGGAGAAAACACGTTCTGGCTATGACTTCAGCAGAGATCTGGTTCTCTCGTCAATAGTTGGTGGAACACCTTCAAATATATGAAAGAACTATAAACAAAGCTACAAATATGCCCGGGTTTGAGTAGCAACAAAAAAGCAGAGCTCCTGCTAGTGCATTCCTGACAGCACTGACTGACACTCAATGTGGGTTTTGGGTGTTTTTGAGGGTGGTGGTGGTATTTATTAGCTCCTTTGCTGGAGTCCAGATTCTTTCAAAGGAGATTTTACTGCAAAGCACTTAGTGCCTCAAAGCCTTGCCTGAATTCCCAGACAACACCAGCACCCTCAGACAGAAGTTTCAGGTTCAGGTCTAACATGTAGACATTTCTACCAGTTGTTCAAGGTATAATGCAATGAATTATAACAATTCAGCAGCAATTGAGCATGCATTTTATGCAATATTATAATAAACAAAAATAAAGAGAACTTCTAGACACATCTTTCCTCTCTAAACTCCAAACTTTGTTGTGGTGTGTTCTAAAAGAGGCAAATTGACACAGCTGCAACATTACCAGGGCTCTCCTGCCTCTTACTGAGGTTTGGCTGGTAGAACCTGAAACTTCCCTTTGTTAGGAAAAGCAGAGAAACACTCTGTGCCCTTTACTTCCAGGTGACTCTATTATAGACGCAAAGCAGAATCTATAGCTACCCCAAACAGAGAAATAAATTTCTAGAACATTTCTAGCCTTGATTTTCCATCACCAAGCTGCACTTGGCAAAGGTGGTGAATGTCTGAATCATGCAACTGAGTTCAGGGCAGACACCCAAGACCACTGGGGACCCGAAGTCCAGCAGGGTGCTCTATTTGGTCTGCAAAAGACTAAGGCAGCTCAGCTGCTGCCCCACTCCCATCTTGCTTCAGGGAGCTGCTCTGTGCATCTGTTCAAATCCCAGCCAGCCTGCAGGCCAGCTGTGTTGTAACTACAGCATGCATGAAGCGAAATATAGAGGCAACAACTGCAAGTTCTCCCTTCAGAAGGCTGTGCTGGGTTTGGCTGTGATAGGGTTAATTTTCTCCATCATAGCTTTATCGTGCTATGTTTTTGATTTGTGTTGAAAACGGTGTTTTCATTGCACCCCCGACATCCCTGGTTACTCACTCCTACTAAATACAGGCCTGCTGCTGAAGAGCTGTTCCAGCTAGAGCATCTCAAAGGATTTGTTTGCCTTAAAGATTCCCTGGTGTCCCCTTGAGAGGCTTAACCTCCTCTGTAAGGTGTTACCACTAAAAGTCACCTGCACTCCCCCGTACACGCAGCACTTACACTGTGATCCAGCTCTCTAGAAACCGCTTCACACAGCAAGTAGGGATGCTGTGGATTTCATCAGATGCTGATCATACACAGCTGCAGAAGACATCCTACTATAATATTGATACAGGGATGTAATCTGCAGAGATATTCCATAATCAATTGGCATCCAACATTACAACTCGCTGGCCTTCAGAATCTCTGACAAATGCATAATTGGGAGTTTTAATTAAAAGACTACTCACAACTTTGTGAAGAGCTAAATATCAAGAGCCTGTGAAACCTGAAGAGAGGTGAGGTTTGTCATGTTCTTTTTACCCTCAGATATGCTACAAGTGGCGGTCACATGTATTTTTTTATTACAGGTCTCTTACAATAGCACACTGGGCAGTTTTCCAGACTGGTATCTCCACTGCAAACAGGGACAAATTGCAGCTTATCAGACTCTTTTCACTTTGTCCCAGCTGGGGATATTTAGACACCTCAGCCTCAGTTCTGGGGAATTATAATATTTTATACTTCAGGCATTTAGGTTCTATACAGATAAACTGATTAATTTGTTGTTCCTCCTGGACATTAACCAGAGAAAAACTTATCTTGAAGAGGCTAAATGAGCAACAGAACCCACATCAGTAGTGCCAATACACCAGAGGTGATCATGCTGTTCAGAGTGCCTGCATTTGGGGCAAGGGAGGCTGAAACCCAGGTGGGCAATCTCCAAGCCCCAGGGGCATCCAGACAATCTGCAGTTGCCAACTTTTGGCAAGGAAAAGATTTGTGGAGAAGCATTCAAAAGGCTGAAGAAGCTGGAATAGCTGCAGAGACTGGTGACTGGATCATTCCCTGATGTTGGTGGAAAACATAAGAGTTGCTTCTTTAGGCCTGAGCTCTGTCCCCTCTCCTGCTTGGCAGTGCCATAAATGAGTTCACTGCCAACTGCAGCACTAGAAACTGCTTGAAACACACACCTTGCATGCATGTTACTCCTCCCAACTCATTTGCTCCTCCTCAACTATTTGCAGTTCCATTGCCTAGGCACCCAGTAGAAAAGGAAGGTAAAGATTTACCCCATAAGAGTTCAGCAAATTTTTTCCCTTTCTCTCTCCTGATTCTTCTCCCCACATTTTCCCAAGGCTAGAAACACAGTGGTATGCCTAGGCTCTGTCCCCTCAGCTTTCCCATACAACCCCTGACAATTAATTACCAGCCACTTTACAGGATGGATGACAAGGAGGGATTTCTCATGCCTGGGCTGCAGTACAGCACTCATTTATGTGTAAGGAGCACATAAAATACCTGAGAGCAGCACAAGGACATGGAACGAGGCACACTATTTGAGCTGAGTCTGGTTTGGTAAAAACCAAAACATGTTTCATGCCATGGCACCTTCAGGCTGGTGGACAGCTGCAGCAGCCCTGGATTGTGTTTGCCTTTCCTCAATTCCACGGTGGCAGCACCAGAGAAAAGGTCTTCTGTGAGAGCAGAAATCTTGCTGCATTTTGCAAGTTAGCCCGATGTCACACAAGGGAATGTCTTTTCTATGGCCGTTGAGCCTCCAGAACTTGCACAAACTGTGGTTTTCTTTCTATACCCTAAAACATCTCTACCTTTTGCTACCAGTGATGTTTAAAGAGGTGTTGGCAGCTGATTGCATAATTTCATATTAGCTTCAGGTGCTATTTGCAGTGGACTCCAAAGGTGTCTCTGAAAACATTTTTGTTCAGTTGCCTTTCCAGATAGCAGAAATCCTAAATTCTTCGCATTTGGCGCTGCATAATGTGTCAAAGAGACTGAATCCTAATGCATATACATTCATTTACCAGTGGAAATTACATATTAACAGCTGTTAATACACAAATATGGCTAAATTGTTAATTCTGAAGCTTATCTCTGTTCTCTTGGTTCACTTTGGTCCACAGGGTTTAGTGCGTTTGCGAGCTGCTCAGTAAGGATCTACAAAAGGCTCTCTCAAAAAAGCCAAGTGTCAATTTTCAGTCAGGATCCACAGCTCTCCAGAGAAGGGAGAAAAGCCACTGCTCAACATTAATAAAGAGGAGAGTTGAGTCTGTGTAATCAGGGCTCATATCACATATTACTATGTATGCTAAAACTACTGTCTCTAATATAGGTGTACCAAGAGCCTGTTGTTCTGGCAACTGCATGTTTGGAGATAAGTAGGTTTAGATTTTAAGCATTTATGGAACAAAATTAATCTACTTTGGAGCTAAAAAATTAATATAGGCAAGAGTCTTTCGTATCAGAAATCCTTCACATGTTTGTTATTACATGAATCCTCCTGAACATATTCTAGCAGAAACATTTGGCATTGTTAGAAAGCTCCAATGTACTTGTTCAGCTTAAAAAGACGAGTTAAGATTGCAAGGCTAGAGATGCAGTCATATCCCTGAATATAACCTGAGATGGAGACAAACCAGTAGTGGGAGGACCATTTATACTTAGTGACTAGGTTGTCAGCGTGAAAACCACAAGTGGGTTGAAAGTGTAGGGTTGGCTGTATTTAGCTTTTTTATATTTGCTGATTCAGCTCTGACAGTCAAGGGATGTTGCTGCTCAATTTGACTAAGCAGACAGTTTTGTTTGCCATATCTCAATCCATTTGGGTGATAACTAGGCCTGACAAGAAGCACTTACCTGCGTTTTCTTTAAAGATCGTCTTCTCTAAATGCAATCTTGCTTCTCTTCACCACCCATGAAACCAGACACATGTAAGAAAGACTCCAACTATGTTCTCTTTATGCCACACAAAGCCAGAACTAAAGACTTTTTTTTAGAACTTCCAAGGTGACATCCTCAGCTCTGACCAGGAAGCCAAGATGACAGGTACTGAAGGGCAGCAGGGCTACACCAGAGCAGAAAACCCCTCCTCTTGTAAAGGAAAGTTGCACTGGGACAGAATCCTTAAATACTCAACACTTGGAAGGTCTTCTATGCTAGTGTCAGTTGTGAAATGCACTGCCAAACAGATCAAAAATTCAGGAGTTTTCCTGTTTCAGAAGTGTTTTTTAAAGTGTTCATTAAATGCCAAAACACTTCACACCATGTTTTTCTTCAAGCCTGGCTGTATGACACATGTTGACCTAGCCCACAGTTACTGGTCACTATTAATCAGAAACAGGTCCTCTTCTTTTTCCCCTTCTTTCAGGAAACCTTGCTCTTAAGCACTTTGGGTGCCATTTTTGGAGAGGCAGTTCAAAAAACTAATGACTAGAAATTTTTTTTAAGGTTTAATGCTATTTTTAAGGTTTATAAGCAGTCAGAAGTGACATGACTTTTCAAACATACATTCTTAAGCATAAATGGTGGGAATTTCAAAGCACACAGCATTGGTCGTTTTTCTTTTCCAACTGAATCAACAGTCAAACTTCTATTGACCCTAATGGCAACTAAATTCAGCAAATACTGTAAAAGCCTCACTCAAAGTAAAGCAATTAAGGAGTCTGGTATAACCTGCAGTCCTGGGTTTCAGGATTAAAGGCAGCATAGGACTCTTCGTGTTGTTCCTCTTCCCCATTCGTGGCCAGCACCATCTGTGCTCCTCAGACAGCGTGTGCCTCTGCGCAGCACTCAGACACGGTCAGGGTGCCTGCCTTCATAAGGCTCTCTCACCTTCCTACACAGTATAAAAAAATTAAAAAGGCACTGTTTTGATAGAGACAAAATGGTTGTTCAAATACCTCTGCTAATTTCACAAAGATGCATGATAATGTTTCACATATGGCTTTGTGCCTTTTAATAACAAAAACCCAACGCACGTTTCGAGACACAAGTTTTGTTGATATGCTGCTGATAGTCCAGAGTAACTGTTTGCCTTGTGGTTTTAATTATTCTAAAGACAGCCTAGGGATCATTTACCCAGAGCTAATGGGTTTACGGGCTCTTTAAGAACCATGATAAGCCCACAGATGTGGCAGGGAATGGCACGGGGGTCAGAGCCACCGTGGGGGCCTACACTCTGGAGGATGAGGAGGTCATAGGGAAGGGTTTATCCAGCAGCCTCCGGCCTCTTAATTATCACATGGCCGTTAGGATAGCTGTGTTCTGTGTAAACATCCCTGTTTTCTCTGGAGGGGACTCTGATCCGGAGAGCACAGTCCACAGCCTCGGGAGCCGCTTCCCGGCCTTCAGCAGCACACCCAAGGATAGCGCCGGAGCGCCAGCGCAGGGAGCCCACCCTGAGGGCTCTTCTGCCTCACCCCTCCACGGCCCGGCTCCCCGGGCCCGCCCGAGCCCTGGCATTTACCCCGGCAGTGCCCCCAGCCTGTGCGGGCCAGGTCCCCACAGCGCCGCAGCGCCTCAGGAGACCGCGGCTCTTCTACCCTCCTCGTGCAAGCGCCTGCCTTGCCACTACCTCAGGCCAGTCCTGGGCCACTTTGAGCCAGGGTGGAAGCTGGGCAGCTGGAACAGGATCGGCTGCAGCTGCTTATACCAGCTAGAATGGCAGCACTTCGGCTAAGTAAAGAGCTTTTGGTTGCCCTGCATGAGGGGCTAGGCAGTGCTGCCACTGTCTTGGTCATCACCTGCACAGCTCACAGGGAACATACCGGGGCCTCTCCAGAGCCAGGTGGATGACATCTCCCGTAGCTGGTGGCTGCGGCTTCCTAGCTGCAGGGCTTTTACCTGGATAGCAACTTCGGAGGGTTTGAAACTGCATCAGGATGTTTTAGGCCTAATTCTCACTTAGCACTGATCCAGCACAAAGTCACGGCTTTGATTCCTGGATCTCACCAGAAAAAGGTGGGTAGGAATCTAGTCTCTTCTATAAAGACTGTGTTACGTCGTGTTAAGCATGGCTTCTTTCAGAACTGTACTTGTTAATTGTTCTAGATAATTACTTGCATTTTAGGGATTAAACATAATTTATTGTGTAAATCCTGGAAACACTTTGCAGGCAGAAGATGATTTTATCTAGAATATGAAAAGTACAGATACAGAATACACAAAGCCCTAGCAGGAAGATTCCAAGAATATTTTTGGATTCAAAGTTAACAGATTGAAAGTGCCTGAAAATGCAACAGGTCAAATCCCCCTGGACTGGGAGTAAGTGGGAGGTCAGCAGCTTCACAGACAGCAACACGGTCATCCTCTGTCAGGAGCAGAAGAGCAATCAGACTTGCCAGCTGCAAAGAAATCTTTGCAGTTCCTGTGGATCTAAGAAACGGATCGAGCCTGCCACATTATAAGTTTCTCCTTCTTTGAGAGAGACCCTATCAATTTTGCAGAGGTTTTCAGCCCATTATCACATTACAGGTAGACAGTTGTCATGAAGCATTAGATCTAAGCAAGGCTGACAGCATAACTGCAGGCTAGCTCCAGGCTTGGCAGTCTGTGCAGCACCTGCAGGCACAGGACCAGAGTGTGCTCCATCAAGAGACAGGCTGGTGTAATCTGCTGTGAATCACTTTGAATTGCTGCCCTTAATTGACAGTGCACTCAAGACCTGGCCCACTATGTAGACAAAACTCTAAGTACTACTACACACACAGTCTTGCCAGAAACCTGCTTGCCCTTGGATGAGCAATGGCTACAGACCCACTTTTTCACTGGAGCAAGAGCGCTGTATTTTGCTCTGCTCCTTCATTATTGAAGGCTCACCAGCACCACAAAAATAAGCAAGAACAATGTTTCTCCTAAAAATAGTTGGGGGTTTATGGAGGAAGAGGAGGGTAGGGATTGAGCAGCCAATGTTCTGCTGTAGTGGGAAAAAGGAGACAGGCACACACACACTTCAGACAAGATCAGAAAGCCCAGACCCTGGAGATGCGCACAACCAGCACCAAAGTGCTACAGGACAAAACCCTTGGGGTAAGATGGCAACTCCCTCTCTCTCTGGGGATATCAACATCCCAATTCAGGTTTCTCAGCATCTTTTTTACAGAGTACACAGGGAAAAACACGATCCAGAAGATCCAGACAGCAGAGGACAAAAGGCATAATTGTCATACTCACACTACACCATGAGCCTAATCCTGCTCCCTCCAAATCAACAAGCACTTGCTAGAGATTTAAATGTCAGGTGCTGAAACTTCTGTGGCCAGGTGAAAAGGATTCCTCTTGTTATGGCTGTCTCAAGTCACTTCCTGAACAAACCCTCACCTCCATATGTTCCAACCAAGGTTGTAAGCTAAACAGTTTCTTTGGCTTCAAAGCTTGTTATCATCATTTATATCAGAATTTTAATGGTCTTTTACACCCAAATTCTTACTTGTGCTCTCTTGGAAGCATCAAATAATTGAAACTGAAAGTGCTTAAATGCCTGCCTCCCTGCTGCCAATAGAGGATGTAGAAAGGCCAGAAAACAAAGGGGATTCAGGCCTTAGAGGCCCCTTAAGAGTCTCCGTTTCTTAATTGAAGTTCCTAAAACGTTTGCTGAAAAGATTAGGAGGAAACACAGAGCATGCTGGGTGGGACATTCTGGTTGTTGAGCCAAGCCCCTTCTCTGCCACAGATGCAGTTTCTGGCTTCCTGGGGAGAAGCCAGCTGAAAGAAAAGCCATAAAGAGATTGCATGGCTGAAGGAGCAGTTTCCATGACCAGACAAACCCTTCTCCTTATTCTCTCAGTCTGCAGGGCCCAGACTGCAGTACTGACCAGACTGGCAGCAGCTTGCTCAGAGCCACATGATCTACCCAGGGCTGCCTGCTGCATCCTGCACAGGCTCTGCCTCCCTCAGCGCCCACAGGGATCCCTCAGCACCAAGTCCCATCTCCCTGGCATTTGTTTAACCCCACATGTTCACTTCAAGGGCTACTTTGTACAAGGGACCACCAGCAACAAATGTCAGATCTAGTTTAAGACTCGGTTTGAAGGCATTTAGATAGAAGAATAATCACACAGGGATGTGGTTTACTCTGGAGAAACAGAGGCTGTGTTTAAATGTCTGAAATTCCTGGTGACTCTAATAATTGTAACCTCCGCCTCAATAAAATGCACAAATGATGTTATTGAAACATTTCCAATCAAAAGGTATTATTTTTGGTTTAAAACATATGCAGTAGTCAGTATTTAAAAGCAAGACGTCTGGGCGGGCTTACCTCTTCCAGGGGAAGAGAAAACTACTGGAATGCTGGTCTAGTCTCTCTTTCTCTGTTTCAATAGCCTTCTTGTTACAACATTGTGCAGTTCCTCTGCTGCTTTTCCTTACCAGCCAGAAAGCAGCTCTGCAGTCATTCGCTGGAGAGGTTTTTTTTTGCACATTAAGGTGTGTTTCGCAGTTTGACCTGGGAAGACATCACATCCCTGGAGAAGCACTGTCCCTGCAGTATTCGAGCATCCTCAGTACCACAAAACCCAGCGGGCACCAGCAGTGCTCCGAGCCAGTCTAGCAGGCACCAAACAAATTCAGGAACCTGAGAGCCCCTTGCCAGTTTTGGCTCGGTAGATCACAGGGCTACCTAAAGTGGCTTGCCGGATGAGAATTTTATTTTTAGTGGCATCTTGAGACTTTATGACACCTACAAGGAAATCTCAGGAGGTATAAGATGGCAAAGTGCCCACCTGCAGCTTTAAGTGCTTAAATATCAAGCTCACGTATTCCTTCTGAAAAGAGGCCTCAGGATCCCCAGCACTCTTGGAATTTTGCCTTGAGCTCTCTGTTGACCTGCATTGCTCACGTGAACAAAGTCAGATGCATCTCACAGAAGCTGGCAGAAATTGGGCCAGTGTTTCATGATTCACATGCCTATAGGATTAGTTATGATTGGTGTCCTCAAGTAAGACAATAACCGTATCATGCTGTGGCACTCTATGGGTGCAGTATCAGCACATATGGAAGACATTTATTACTATAAATATTCGGGCACTTGATAGTTATCCAAAAATATAAAATCAGGTTAATCGTTCTATCCTACAATCCCTGGCAAGAGATTTGAACTCAGGTTTTTCTGGCTCAGTTTAAAGTTTCACATATAGGATCACTTCTGCCAGCTGGCAGCACTAAAGTCTTAGGCTAAAGTTGTTCTCCAGGAGCCAAATCTATCTGCACGGTATAGTTACAGAGCTTAGCTTTTTGCATGCCATATACTACCTAAAGATATCTTGCTGTTGCATAGAACTATGAAAGTTTATGTAGGACAGATAGAAGAATTACTTTTCTTTTCAGAGTTAATCATTAACATCTCTCAGGGAAATAAACAACTGAGATTATTGTCTTATTTCCAAAGGTTGCCCTGGGGCTAATGAAACAATTTGTTTGCCACATAATACAAGGGTAGCTGCGCTGTCTTCCCATTCATACATGTAAAATTGTTTCCAAAAATAGAAAAAGAATAGATAAAATGGAAGACAAAATTTTTGAAGAATGTATAGCTACCCATTGGATTAAAGGCATGGGAGCATAAACTAACAAACTTCCCTTTTAAAAAGCCACTCAACAGCAGGAGCATCAGTGGTTATTTGACTTCCAGTAACACAGCACACCATACTCAGACTCATCAAGTCTCCCACAAATGCAATAAAATTCAATGGCCATTTTACAATCTATTAGGTGTCATAAAAGCTACAAGACACATATATTCCTCTCAGGTCCTGCTCTTCAAGGGAAACTGCTGGGGTTTCAGTGCACTCAGCTCACGATTTGTGAGGTTACAGTAGATGCAGGCCCACCCTCAGCTCCTGGAGCCGCTTCAGCCCACCTGCAGCATCGCCCACGTGTATAAAATAAAGTCACTTCTCAGACACAAAAATATTCAGAGGCCTGGCCATAGCTCGGGAGCCCAGTCCCAGCACCGTGGAACACACAGGTCTGGGGCCAGGGCAGCTACTTCCACAGGACACAGAGTCAGAGCCAAAAAAATAAAGGCACTGAAGGATCAGTGCCAGCCCAGCATGGAGGCATCCCTGCAGGGAGCT
Source organism: Regulus satrapa (assembly GCA_013396955.1). Taxonomy (NCBI): domain Eukaryota; kingdom Metazoa; phylum Chordata; class Aves; order Passeriformes; family Regulidae; genus Regulus; species Regulus satrapa. The sequence continues at coordinate 481,306 of VWZN01021279.1, forward strand.
TCTTGAAGTGGGAGGCGGGCACAGGACCAGCAGGACCCACACACAGCTAAAGCCTCCAGCAGGAGCCAAGCTGGCTCTTTACAGAGGCTCTGTGACACATCTGTGCCCCATCCTTCAGTGCATCCCAGAGTGGAGGCACTACCTAGGGTAATGCATCAGCCATCAGCTTATGGACAGCTGACAGGAACCAGAAAAGATGGTAGAACCTTATTGCAGATGATAAAAAAAAGAGAACAGCAATTGACAGCTGGACACAGTGATGCTGGTGTCTCTCTGGGATGGAGATTCCCCCCAGTCATTTCCCAAAGAAAGCTGCTCAAGTGCTTGCCTTTGAAGCTTTTTTTTTTTTTTTTTTTTTAATGTGTGGTGTCAACCTGACATCCCTGAATAACAAAACTTTTCTCTATAATCAGAATAACAAGGTGATAAGTAGATAAACACCCTCCCTTTGAGCCACATGCAAAAAGGCTGAAGCGAGTGAACACATACAAGGTTTTTGCACCACATTTCATAGGACCTCATGCTCTCTCCCTTCACTTGGAAACCCCAAGTAACTCTAATACCCTGTCCAAGGATGTTCAAGTTTCCTTTTTCTAGCCTTCACCTATTTTACAACTTAGAGACTCAGCCCCACCATCTCACATTCATGTTCAGAAGGCATCCAGGCTCCTCCTCTTTATCCTGTTTGCTTCCAGGACGAACCCACTAGCATTTTTACCCTCTGTAGCCCTTCCTGTTCTTCCACCAGAATGCTGTAGGTAGCCCAGTCTCCCCTGCTTGAGGTGCCAGGTCTGCACATACCTACAGGCTGCAGAGATCCCAGAAAACCACGTCTGTCTCTCTCTTGCCTGCCACTCTCCTCTGAGCCCTTCACCACCTACTAAATAAAAGAGATCTGCCTCGAGCAAGGCAGTGGGCTGAGCTAGCCAAACCTCCTGACCAACACACCTTGAGGCATTTGGCTCCATCCCACACACCCACCTGGGTCAGGTCCTGGAGCTGAGTGAACCCCTCCCTGGGCTGAGCTGCTGCTTTAAAACACCTTCACCTCACAACCCAAGCGATGTACCTCCCCCTGCACAGCGCTGTTCTTTGGGCCAGGGGACAAAATAGCCTACACTGAGAGTTCTGTAGCTCAGCTGGGAAGGCTGGAACAGCAGCTGGGTATTGCAGGAGTTGATATGTTCCTTTACAACCGCATACATGCAATAGATGCTGCATTTCATCACATATGTGCAATTTGCAAGACAATATGTTATTTTTATCCATAGAGCCTTAACTGACATTGATCATGCATCATAAAAAAAGAACGATTTGCAGAGGGTAAATGCCTGTTAATCATAAGCTAAAGGGGAAAGGAAAAATTTTAAGTGATATATAAAGGGAGGAAGTGACTCAGTGGGTGGGAGGGAGGGGACAAGCATTCCAGACNAGGGAGGAAGTGACTCAGTGGGGGGGAGGGAGGGGACAAGCATTCCAGACAGATGGGACATGAATAACTTTTCCATCTCCCTCTCTCTCTTCTCTTTGCAGGAGCTGCTGTGTTGAAATAGTCACTCATTAACTATTTGATGAGGTTTTAAAATCTGAACTGAATTCTCTGGATGTAACCAACTATTATTACAGGGTCTGCATCATAGCAATGCAAGTGTTGGAGCCCTTTGGCAAGCCATAGCGGCGAGGGCAGGACGGAGCACTCTGGAGGAAAAGCCACTAAATGGCGTCAGCTGTGTGGCTCTGCACAGCCCTGGAAGCGCTGAAGGAATCGGAGCAGTAGGGATTAGTGAGTTTGCAGACCCCGCTGTGAGCGAGCAACAGGGCATCCATCCGCGCAGCCGGCGACAGAGCTGGTACGCACCCTGGGTGAGGGCCACCCCGGAGGAAACCGCTGTGCTCCTCCCAAAACCCTCTGGCTTTTGCTGCCCTCCTGCAGGGCAGTGCCCGGGGCAGAGTCTCCCACTTAACAGCATCCACCTTTTCGGAGGGCTGGCGTACAGCAAAAATACCCTTTTGGTGCCAGTTCAAGAGCGAGATTCCGGCCGTGGGGAACCTTTCCTGCTCAGTCCACCTTATGCTACACAAACAGGCTCTGAGAAAACCTGAATGAAGCATTTCCCTTCGTGGATGCCAAAGGCTAATTGACCAGCATGAGACCTGCTGAACTTGGTGGAACCAGGGTGGATATAATCACTCAAGAGAGCCAATAACCAATTAACTGAATGGCTCCAGCAGTTTTGAGGTCTGCCTTTTTATTCAAGAGCAAATCAAAGATCAATTTCCTAATAAGCTTTGTAATATCTTCTATTCCTTCTCATTATTATTATTAGCTTTGTGGCAGTGTTTTGTGCATATAATGAAGGAGTGAGATGAGTTGGAGTGGCCTCAGTGGTAGGAAAGGAGCAGGCAAAGTCTCAAGCCAAAACAACATATACACATCCACACATATATATATATACAAACCAGGAATTCTCTTCATAGCACAGGTCATGAGGGGGTTCTGACCACAAAATAAGAATCTACCCCTGCCAATAACTTTTGCGAGTTCATCGGGTTTTGTACAAGGAAAAGCAAAAAAAAATCTGATTACATTCATCAAGTGTCGCAGTGTCATGGTTTAGCCTGGCCCTCCCAGCACTGCTGCATTGTTCCGTGGCCTTGGTCAGTTGCTGCCAGCAGGTAGAAAGCAGAGGAGGCCAGTTGGGAATTGCATGGCAGGCCAGATTCCCGCTGCTCCTGACCCTGTGGCGGTGACAGAGCACAGCAGGCAGGGCACAAGGAGATGTTCCCTTCTGCCACAGGCCCCAGACGGAGCTGGGACAGGTAATACCTTCCTGTGCCTCCAACACATCCACCAGAGCCCCAAAGAGACGTGCTCCTCAAATCCCATCATTGCATTGCCCCACAGTTTTGCTTTTGAAATTGCAGGTTCCAGTTCTCTCCGCAGCTATACCACCGGATCATGTTGGTGCACCCAGGTGGAAAATCACGTTCCCTTTGTCAGAAAGTCTCCAGCACTCGTTGCAGTCTAATTTCTTGTGGTAAGGCAAGAAAGAGCAGCCCAATGTACAAACTCCTCCCTGCCTCCCACTCCCTCCTTTTCTCCTCCGGTAAGATCAGGGACTCTTGGAGATACCGATCTCACCTGAAGATACATCTACATTTTTCAGCATCTCCAGCATATTCCATTGTGTTAATTTTTTCAGCCATCTGGTGAGAATGCAGGTTTCCCTTTTGGATGCATGGCTTTGCGTGGCCCCGGGAAAGTCCCCTCTGCAACAGCAGAGCAAGACTGCTTTCATTTCTCTCACGTGCATTTTAGCTGAGAGTGTTTTACTAGACTGCACAGGAAGAAAAACATTGCAAAATAAGTCTCTGAAGGAGAAACTGAGAACTCAGGGGGAGGGGGATAATGCTGAAGCCCCTTTTTAGAGGAGCTGTAGCTGGATAATTGTCCAAGACAGACTGGCTTGTTGACTTTCTCACAGCAAAAGGCACAAGGCTGTTTAATTGATTTTAGCCTGTAACTAAACATATACTTCTTTCAATATAATGAACAACAATGCTACAATACTGCTCTCCTAATGTAAATTGATCCATTACAGATGAGTGTTTAGATCAATGTGTGATGTCCTGATTGGAAATAAAACTGTTTGCTCAAGATCACTATAAAGACAATGGGCACTGATAGATGATATTTATGTGACAAGAATGGCTCTGAGAAAGGAGATTGCCAAGACCACTCCATCAATTTTGAAACCAGCATTCACCCGGCTGCCATGCAAGTATTTTGAAAGGCAGGAAGAAAGAGGAAAAGGTCCCAATTACTTCTCCCAGCCCCACAGTCCTGCTCACTCTCCAGCATGGAAACTCCTTAGCTCCAGGCTCACGGCTGTGGGAGCCACAGTGGCCTGGGCAGGGCACCCAGCAGCCGCGGCCATCAGGGCTGAGCAGTGCCCTTGTCTGGCCGCATTTCCTCGCAGAGCAGCTGGCTTCCACCAGGGAATTGTGCCATGCTCTGTGTCCCGTATGCCCATAGCCCGCTTCTTTTGTCATCTCCCTGCATTTAGAGAGAAGCTAATGTCTCCAGCTACCTTCCCCGCCCGCTGTGATCAATCCATGTGCCTCTCTTGCTGGTAGCTGCTCGCCGTGGTCTTTCATTGCCTCTCTTCCACGGGGCACTTCTGGTTTTTCCCTTGTCTGCTGAGGGGGTTGCTGGAATATGGGCTTGCCTGGACTGTGTCCCAGCCATTCATCACCGGGGCAGCTGCAAGCACTTCTCTTTCTCCTGGGGCTGAGCGTCCCCTCCTCGGGGCTCTGTCAGTGCTCCTCGGGGCTCTCGGTGCGATGGGGCAGCCCCTGCTCCCCATCCCCCCGGGCCCGCAGCCCCGCAGCAGCTCGGGGGTGGCTCTTCCCGGCCGGGAGCAGCAGCCGCAGATGTCCGTGCTGGGACAAGGCTGGGCTGGCTGGGCGCAGGGACACCCAGCTCGCAAGGGGATGCAGCCGCTGTCTGTGAATGTGTTGGGTGGTGGGTGGCCAGAGGTCAGCAAGGGACGCTGGGTGGGGGAAATTAAATGAAAGGACAATGTTGACATAGAACAAATGATGCTAAATGGCTTGTGAAAATAGATCCATTAAGGGAATGATATTCTGCAACAGCCTTTAAATACAAATAGGGGAGACAAATGGCCTTTAAATACAAACAGAGGAGACTTGGTCGGTTTGAGAAACCAAAGGCTGAACCCTGTGGTGTGGGACTGCATTTGCTGGTCGTGTCCTGCTCCACTTCTCTTGCAAGAGTCTCCTTCATGTCAATGAGACCAATCTGCTGCATCTTGAGGGCTAACACGTTCCAAACACTTCCCTCGTCACCTCTGATCATAAATAGCTGAGACTGCGATGAGTGTAGCATGTACTTTATCATATGGTAACGAGGGCCCGAGGCTGGACAAACAGGACACGTTAAGGCATGAAAGCACGCTCTCTCTCCCTCCTCTCCAAGCCATGGGAACGTGGTCCCACTGACCTGGTCAAACTTGGGCTGTGGGGAGGTCACCTCTTAAGTGTAATTGTAAGGAAGGTGTTAGGGGACATGGTGGTGGTTGCTGCTACTCAGGCACCAGTGCTGATGCTCCGGCTACTCAATTGTTTAATCCCAGGAGCAGATGTCCCAAGGCCGTGACAGAGGAGCTCTGTTGCTCTCAGCATCCTTCCAGCTCATGCAAGCTTCTGTGGGGTCCTTCCACTTTTCCCCACTCCCATCCTTGCAAAGAAAAGCACAGCATCAAAGTAGGACAGAGGGGCTGGTGTCTCCCAGTGACTGTGGATAAAATGGCTCAGCTGACTTTTGGGTGTCTGAGGAAAGTGCAGCATCACCTCCAGCGCTCTGTGTCCTGCTACCTCAACAGCTCGGCAGTGCACAGAGAAGTGTGACAGGAAACAGATGAACACTGCAGCAGAAAACAGCTTTTGTGTGAGTGTCCTTTAGGGCAAGGCCAGCACTTAACTTTGTACTTCACAGTCCTCTCATGGCACAGAGCAGGTCCATTTAAAGAGGAGATCACAGACCTGCGGCTGGGGGTTAAGAAACAGGCAGGCACAGGCCTGCTGACACCACCTCAAACAGGGCTCAGACTGGTGCTGGCCTCTGGAGGAGTCCACACAGGGGACATTACCTTCCTGTCTCTGAAGGATTGTGGTCCATGCACGTGCACTTAGTTTGTGTCTGGCTGGCCCTTCCACCCTGAAGGAAGTCAGTTCCCCGGAAAGCCCCAGGCTGGAAGTCTTGCCCAGAGTCACTCAGCGAGGAGACTTTGGCTGGTGACACGTTTAGTCTGGTGCTGTAACAGGAGTAGTGAGCACCACCTGCATTTCTGCTCTTGCAAATCAAAACTGTTAAAACGGGTCATTAAAAAAAAAAAAAAATCAATCTCTTTTCTGAGAATGTTTCGGTCGAGACCTTCACCCCATGCCAAGGAATGTCATTCCTCATGGCTACGAGATGATAATCTACAATTATGTAGCATTTATGCAGAATAGAACTATGGATACCTTAGCTGTGACAGATATTATCTGCGAGCATTCCATGCTCACTAGCAGCAAATAGCCTTTTCTTTCTACAGCTTTTCTGTCATTATCTCGATGGACTCTCAAAAGGAGTACAAGGGGGAATTCCATCACTAGCCAAAGCAAATTTTTCCTTGAAACAACCTCAGCTGAACAATAAGACCTCAATTCAGGAAAATTCTTTTGATCAGGATAGCTACTTCCGAGGGAGAAAAATATCCTCCGTTACCTGGAGCTTTCACCCAGAAGAGAAAAGCCTAACAAAAAACAAAACCAGGAAGGAAAAGCCGAATTCCCCTTAGGATATGGTACAGATTTAGTAGGGAGAGAAACCACCATTCAAACAAACTACTGAGGGCAACAGTGATTTTCCAGCTCCTGAGGTCTTCAAATCAAGACCAGATCCCTTCTGAAGGGTAAATTACACCACTCCTCTTAGGAGGAACCAGCTGTAGCTCCCGAAAGTGTACCACGGGACAAAGGGGATGACTCCTGCCTGGAGCGAGCGCTGCCTGGCAGACAGAGCCAGCGGTTGCAGGGCTGGAGCGTGGTGTGCCTGCTGAGACCTGCCAGAGAGCTGCAGCCACCCCTCACAGCACAGCAGCAGGTGAGCCTCGAGCTGCCTCCACCGCCTTCGTTCCCCCCCGGCTCTAGCGAGCCACACCTGCCAGCCACGCAGGACCAGCCTTCACCCATCAACATTTCTGGAAGGAGAAATCTGCGCTTGAATTGCTGCTGTCTCTCCCTCACCCGAATCCTCCCTTTGCCTGAGGTAGGGCTGACTCACTCAGCTCTGCACTTGGCAAGCTCCCCACCGCCCGCACCACTGCCAAGCAGTGAGCACACAGGTTCCCTGCCATCCCAGAGACGGGGGGCTTTCACACTCCTGCACCGTCTGTATGTGAGCAAGGGGCTCTGGGCAGGGATGCCAAAGACACCTCTTTCCATCCTTGCTCCTGTGAGCTTTTCCAAGGGTTTCAAGGGTGGCCTGCATTTGCTGTTCCCTTTTGGCTTTGTCACACTGCCTGTTCCCCAAGTCTCAGGCTGCCAGAGTCTCCCCCCCTGGATGACTTGGCTTTGTGTTATTTTGTGTTAAAACCGGTATGTTTTTTTAATGGCTATAAATAAGTTAAAACTGCATCTTTAATTAATCACTGCACTTTATATTGTAAGTGGAGAGTTTTTGTAATGATTCGTTTATGATTTTAAGATGCCATTTGCACACTGTCAAATGTATCCAGCTTTTATCCCTCTATGTTTAACAGGTTCAGGATAGAAACAAAATTTCATCCTTGAGGGATTTTAATCCACTTAGTCTAGAGCAAATAATTGGTTATTAAGTAAGTGGAAAGAGATCAAATGGACACATTTATCTAAGCAACAATGAACTTAAGAAACTAGTCAGTATGTTCATCATCTTAAAACATTTTAAACTAATCCTAATATGTTTGTTTTTCACTGACACAGGTTTGAAATTGGAAATACATATGTCTGGATGACTAAAACATGAACAACAAATTGGAGCAGCAGCGTGTAAAGTATAGAGAAGTAGAGGCATTAATAGAAATATTTCTGTTATAGCATCTATTAATTTTTTTTTTTAATTTTTTTTATGGTTTGGGAAAAGAACCAATATGTTTATAAGATTTTTTTTTCCCCCCAATTAAAGCATGTGTGTATGAGTGTGTCTTTCTCTAAATACTCTTTAGCTACACACACACACACACACACACAGGGCTGATGTATAAAATTCTCTCCCGGTGAAGCGATCGCTGCTCCTCCTTTAGTTCAGTTTAGAAAGGACACTCAGCCCAACACCGTGGGCACCTTCGTGTGCAGGGTTCGAGGCCACTTTATGCCCTCTTTATGTCACCTCCCGTGCCCGTGAAGGCAGCAGAGGCCCAGCCCCGGGCCATCCTCCGGCCAAAGCCTGCCCAGAGCTCGGAGCAGAGGCGGCAGAGCCAGCGCCCGATCCGGCCGTGCCAGCCGAGAGCTCCGGTGGGAAGGGCGCGTGCAGGGACAGCACTTGGGTGCTCCGGTGAAGAGCTCTCCACAAATGCTGCTGTGCACAGCTTCAGGTGCCCAGACAGGCCCCGAGCACACAGACAGATGCTTGGTTTTATTTGGTCTCGGGTTAAATACAAGTGGCACGCAGGTGGCGCGATAATATTTGTGATAACAAAAAGATGTGGCTAGTCCTTCACCTTATTTTTTTTTTTTCTCAAGAGAGCACATAGATATTTTATATAGTATATAAATAAGCCACAAAAAAAAAAAAAAAAAGGACAAACTATTGTTTTGGAACTAGACTAGAAAAAATAATAAATGCTTTTTAAAGTTGCTCTACACCTCAATTCCTAGATAACTCCAGCGTGCCGTGCAGTATATGTTTTGCCTGCCAGGACTGAATCCAGGCACTTACCACTTTGTTAGCTTAAGAATTTTGAGCAATTTTTTCCATTTATCTGGTATTCTCCCCAAAAACATTTCACACATTTCTCAGATACATCAATCCTTCCGGCATTCCTCTATGCACTCAGTAGGATGCCCTGCTATAAATATAATAAAGCCTTTTATTATGTCCATTAACCATGGACATGTGTGCTCCAAAAGTTTCCTGACACGCAGTCATTTGTGGCTTTTTAATTATAAACAGAAAAAAAATCTACCAGCAAAAGAAGACAGCCGACTGGAAGTGGATCTTTATGTGTGTGCTTTGAGTATATCCCCCGACAGGCTGAAGGCAGCCCCACCCTCCTTCTGACCCCGCCAGAAACGCCCTGTGCGGGCACCTACGTGTGCACACAAAGCCACTAACACCACAGGTGAGTCCTGCTCACACACATTTGTCACCTGTGCCAGCTCCAGGGGGCTTAACGCAGGTTTTCCAGACCAAACAACACCGATCAAACCTTTTTTCAACGGGCAAAGATGACCCCCACCACCCCCCACCCCCGGGTCTTGCAGACCTTGTTCCACTTGAACTCAGGAGAAAAGAGAAAAGGCCCAGTAAATTACTTGACAAATTAAGTCATATTTATTGAATGCATTTTATTTCAACAACCAAAAAATTCTAACAGCCTAACAATGCACATAAGTTAAAAATTAATTATCACTTAGTGATAACGAAGATAAAGTTGATTTACATGGAAAAATGAACATTTACAATATGTTAATCCTTATTCACATTGTTGATACCGCAATAAAACACAATTTGTTTTTTTTTTATTTTTTATTTCACAAAAAAGGCGGAAAATTGTGCTTTGTTAAGAGGCACTACAAGAAAAGTTTCTTTCTCCAAATAGATATTATATGATGGATATTGAATAAATAGACATATATGCATTGTAATTCGCAAAGTTCTGGCAAGACCACAGGCTAAAATGCCCACAGATTCACTTAGAACCACTGCAAAATTGGCAGTGAAATTAAAAATAAAAAGGCAAGACTCAGCATTGAAAAAATACCTAATAAAATTTTTGGTTGAAGTGTAAAAGATACCAAATGTTGATGCCATCATCAGATGAACAACTTACATAGCTTGGCAAAATTCAGTTTCCTTTCAAACGTATGGAGTGATTTCAGCTACAGGATAAGAAGACAGTTTGGAAAGCGTAGCTCTGAGAGAAACATAAAGCAGCAACCATTGAAATTCTGATTAAAGCTGCAGCATACTACAGAACTAAAGGATGAAGAGCAAAAGGGGCATTAAGTAAGCAACCCACCATAATTTTGCAAAGGTATATGAAATTTATGCAGAGATACTCATGTTTCAAACATTAGCTCTGAAAAAATCTCATAAAAACTCCAGAGGTTACTGAGCAGCTAGAATTAGCTTGTATTGCAACGTCTTCTCCCTGTATATTGTCTGTTCTGAGTAAATATCTACACGTAGAGGTTTGCTTTTCTTTTTTTTTTTAACTCCTACCTTTTATACCTTTCAAATATATAAATAGTATTAACAGTTATATTACATTGCCTGGTGTAGTAAACGGAAAGTAACTTTCAGAGTGATATTGCATGAGGTCTTTGTCAAGATTACATGAAAAGCCCATGTGGAAAAAAAAGGAAGAAAAAAAGCCAGAAGCCTTTGTTGATACGGTCAGAGCTGCAGTTTACAGGCGTCTGAAATCAATCCAGCTGCAAGGTGAGGTCTTTGTCTCGGGAAACATTGCACGGAAGTGAAAAGTAAATGCTACTTGGCGTCTCTCTCTCTCGACAGGGCGCCTCGGAGCGGGCGGATGCTATGGCAGAGCTCGCAGCTTCAGTGCTCAGCCATCCACCAGTGGGTCGGGCTCGGCTCTGCTCCGCTCCCCGGCTGCTGCCAGCGTCCGCCCACGAGGGCTGGGAGCGCGGGGCCTGGCTGGGAGGGATGCGGGCCCGCAGCTGGAAACGCTTCGTGGCGCTGGCACGGAAGGAGGGACAGGAGGAAGCCCAGCTAGCACAGACACCACGCGGGGCAGCTGCGAGGAGGGCGAGCGGCGAGTCAGCAGCGCAAACCGTCGGCAATTCTGGACAGGATTGCTCGGGGTTGGGGCGTCTTGTGCCGCCGTGTAACTTTACACGCGCGTGTGTGTTTGTGTTGGTGTGTGGGTGTGGGTGTGTTTCACTTCAGTATAAACAAAAAAGCAACAACAAGAAGGAAGCTTATAAATTTTAAGATCTGAAACAGAGAACAGGTAAATAAAATCCACGGTAAAATGTGGTTGATAGTGTGAATTCCATACATCAAATCTCAACACGGTTTGTCTTTTTTTTTCTCTTTCTATAAAGACCTCGTTAATGGACAAGTCTTCTATGCGCTGCATTTCAGCTTTAGTCATTCTGAATCCCATGAAAACTCATCTGTTCGCTATGGAAAGGACTATCTTGGAGAGTGGAACATGCTGTATCCTTTTAAGTGTGCATTGTGTTCGAAGTACTTTTAACTTACTAGTTTTCTTTTTAAGGTGCCCTGATTTGTTTTTCCATTTTCTCTCTTTTTCCCTCTTTTCTTTTTTTGGCAGTGTTGATTTACGTCTTTAAATACCTCAAAAATTACCCATCAAGTTGCCAGATAGGAAGCCATATAATAATGAAAAAAAAAAAAAAANCACGCAAAGTTGTAAATTTCCCTTCACTGATTTCATAGGACTTTTTCTTCCCATTTACTTGCTAGCTGTCCCTTTCATAAGTGCAAGATTGATGAAGGCATAATCCTATGTGACTACAACGATTGCTTCAGTCAGATGTAGGAAGTGTAACACTCGAGTGTCTGTGTCAAGGCGATGTCTGATCGGGCAATGCTGAATTCACTCGGTTTGCACATGGATCATGCGCAACGGAAACAAACAAACAAAAAGGAAAACGAGGGGGAAAAAAATCAAAA
>VWZN01021279.1:494646-507244 GCA_013396955.1 Regulus satrapa
AGGGGAAAAAAAATCAAAAATGAAACCAGAAAATCCTTGGATCAATGTATTGCTTTCGGCGCTGCTATCTCACATTATCTCTGGTCGATGTCTGCTGGAGCCGCCTTGCTTTTGTCGGGATTCTCCTCCTCAGCCTCTACTTTGTACATTTCCTCAGAGCCTTCCTCGCTGTCGTTCTCCTCCGACTCCGTCAGCAGCTCCTCATCCTTGTACTCTGCCACGTCAACCACCGTTCCCAAGTGCTCTTTTAGCTTCCCGTGGTGCTTTACGTGGTAACGCTGGTTCTGGAAGAATTTGATGATGGTGTGTTTGGGGAGATCCAGCTGAGCAGAGAGGGTGTGGATGGCTTCCTGGTCGGGGTAGAGACCCACGTCGTGAATAAAGCTTTGAAGGATACCTAGAGCTTCCAAGGAGATCTTGGTACGGGATCTTGGCTTTTTGGCACAACTGTCCTCAGCAGGTGGAGGAGGAGCCTCTTCTCTGGGTGGGGAATTCTCCTTGGCAGGCTGGGACTGCTGTCTGTGCAGCACCTATAAGATCAAACAGACACACACTTCACATGCTGACCTCCTCGGTGCTTCACACTTGTACAGGTCTGTGCACAGGACCTACTTTGTTTTGAGTCAAGAGAAGTACAATTAATACGCATTCTCCACTGCTCTTCTCACCTGTAAGACAGCTACACCTGTCTGTGCAACTACAGACTGAAAGGAGGAAGTGATATAAAAGACAAAGAGTATAAAATAAATGCAAACCCACAAAATAAGCAAGAAATACAAAATGTGAGTAATAAAAATAAATAGAAAATAGCCAAAATAAAAATTACGTCAAAAGGCATTATGGTCCCATTGTCATGGTGATTGGCCAGTTGTCCCATCTAAGAAATGTCATTCTCCTGCTTTGCTCCTCTCTTCTCCCTGTCCTTATTTCCTCTCCTCTTTTCAGGCTAGATACTTTGACCGTTTCTTCAAGCTTTCAAGTACCACAAAGGCCTAGGCATGTGTGGAATTGTCAGGTGCTACTTTATGAATAATGGTTTTGCATTAAAATCCATCACAGCTACTTTATGTAAGAAAAAAAAAGTTATTAGAAGTGCAGAGATTTGTGAAGATCTCCCTTCTCTCAAGAGAGACAGCACAGTCAATTCACTTGCTTGACATAGGTGGCTTTAATGTGTCTCCTGAATACATTTCTCTGTTCTATTACATCTGTGGTAATTTCACTCGTTGAGGAGTTCTCAGTTCAAATAATAATAGCCCTCCATTCTGAGGGCTATTCAGAGACACCCTCCGGGCAAACACACGTTGCAGCCTTGTAACAGATTTTCACCCACAGTATCTCCTTTTCGGGCAAGTTTAAAGAAAGCACATGGAGCTCTTAATCTTCCTAACAGCCACTTAAAATGACTAAGAAAGGGCCTCGTGCAGCCCTTATTCCAGGGGAAAAAATACCTGCTCTAAATTGTTCGAAACACAGAGGAGCTCCATATGCTTTCTTTAAAACCAAATCTATACAAGGGAGATTAACAGAAAAAATCCCCTACAGGATTGAGGGCTCTATTTGCCCAGAGGTTTCTTCAGATGCAGGGAAATAATTATTAGAGCTTGACACTCAAAGCTAACAAAATCAATATGGATAACTATTTTCTTCCACAAGTCAGAGGGAATTCTGGCTCTTTATCCAAGAAGAGAATGTTTTTGTTGCAAACTGTAACATCCAGAGCATCAACCCTACATTAAAGCACTCTAAAGAAAACAAACAAACAAAGAAACAAACAAGGACAAATCACAGAAATTCGCTGAGAACTCGCGCTGCATTTTACACACATACCGAGCCCCCGGTAAAATGCTACACCAGTCATTACTGCAAGAGGGAAGTCCACTGTGGAATATCAGCCTGTTATGCAAATAAATGAAAAGGCTCTGTGCCGAAGAGCCCTGCAGCCAGCGTTCCTGCCATGACAATCGGCACCATCAGCTTTTGGGGAGCAGGTGCCTCAGCAGAAAACACTGCAAACTTGTTTCCGTGCCAGGATGTACATTTTCCTCCCAAGCACGTAAACATTGAGGGTGCCATAGAAATGGCTAACCAAGGAGCGGGGGGAAAAGGGGGAGCTGAAATGGAAACGACAGATATTCTGGTTTATGTTTTATTGCATCTCTCGCAATAAAAGAGCATAATGTTCCAATGAATGGAATCGCTCAGCTGCTCTTTGAGGATTTCTTTTCTGTCCGTGGATTGCTTTCAAAGAGAAGGGCTGACGTTTCCAAATGGAGGGTTACAGATGAGGCTGGGATCCGTACCTACGTCAGCAGGGAGCACTGAAAGCAGCAGAGCCTGTGAGCGCTGGCTCTAGCCAGAGACCAAGCCCCGTAAATTTGTCACGCAGACCCTACCTAATCTCCCAGTTGTTGACTTCTGGTCCTGCCCCCGACAAAGTAAGGCCCAGAACAGCCCAAATCAAAAAGGATTTAACGCCACAAATAAACTGCCAGGGAACTTACAGGCAGCGTCACACAGAAAGCTGTAAAGTAGCATTGCTAATCAGAAGCTGGATTCAAGTAACATCTAACAGAGACAGAAACACATCCAGAAAGGGTGCGAATTATTCAGTTCATTCTTGTTGGAGTTGGAAGGAGGCTTTTTTTTTTTTTTCCTTTTTCAGTTGACAAATAGCATGAGAAATGATCCAGCTTGAAAAATGTTACAAGACTTCCAATCAAATATAATGATGAAAAAAATCCAACAATACAGGATCAGCAGCAGTAAAATGTTTAATTTGAAGGAGATGAAGAGATGCCTACAGCATCTATAAAGCAATCAACCAAAGAGAGGGCTGAGTGCAGAAGGGAAGAATAATTTCAATTAACCCTTCCTTTTCCAGAGTGACCTCTCCACCTTCTCCAGAAGAGAAAATGCAAAATCTGGAGGTTATCAGTGTAAAATACTAGAAAAAGGTTGTATTTTATTTCACCTCCTGTTATCTTCAGTAATGAAAAAACCTAAATCTTCTCTTGTAACAGATAAATCTCATTATTTCACTAACTTCTCGGGGTTTTCTCTGGATTGCCAGTAGCATTAACAAAGGATTTCAGCCACACTACATTTTTCAGCAGCAGAACTCTAATCATATACAGAGAAAGGCATAAATGCACAGGACATCCTTCAGTTCTGGGCTGTGGTCAGTTTTGCAACTCCTTCTGACAGGACAGGCTATTTAGCACAAAGGAGCACCCTTTTCTATGCAAAACAGATCAACTGCTGAGCACATGGTACAATAAGAAGTCTAAATTACCTTTATGTTAAATATTTGCTCTGAACTACACTTGACTGATAAGCATGCTGGCCAGTTTGGGTGATTGGCTCACTTCACGTCTGGGTCTGCAGAGCCACAGCCTCTCAGAGGAAAGAGACCATTCTTGGAGCTCCGGATTTTCAGCTCTCGGGTCATTATTAGGCTCCTACCTCTGCAGGTGAAATTCCCAGCAGTTCCACAAATTGCTGTGCACACCCTGCCATACGCTTTGGGGTTTGTGCCGGTGCTGCTCTGCCTTGCACTGCCAGGAAGGAGACAGCAGTGATCCTCCCCGGGCATTTCCCAGCGCATTTCCCTGTGGCCAGACCTACCGCAAAGCCCTCCACACACCGTGGGCTTCTGAGATAAAGGACGGCAGCAATGGCCACA
The DNA here is from genome assembly GCA_013396955.1 of Regulus satrapa. Lineage (NCBI taxonomy): Eukaryota > Metazoa > Chordata > Aves > Passeriformes > Regulidae > Regulus > Regulus satrapa. The sequence goes on from VWZN01021279.1 coordinate 498,332, forward strand.
CTCAGCTTTCCTTTTCCCAGGAAAGCTGGTGCTGGGCTCAGAAGGGTGCACTTTGTGGCACAGATGTCCCACGACCCCCTCGCCCACTCCCGTTTCCATCCCCCAGGCCCTTCCCCACTGCTCCCCAGCCACAGGTGGGGCAGCGTCCTCCACAGCCAGCACCATCTGGAGCTGACTTCCCTTCTCCTTCCTGACTTCTCATCTACTTTCAAATCAAATGTGAAGATACAGATTTCCTTCCATGCCCAGAGGATTTATTATTTTCATTCCTTCAAGAGATTTAATTCTTAAACTCTATCGGCACGGCTGCCTTTCAGCATTTCAGATGAGAGCATCTCTGGAAGATGCCGCTTCATGAAGGCTCATTCAGGTAGACTTTCTCCTCACAGACAAAATATCTTTCCAAAACAATTTCACCAGCCCTGGTAGAAAACTTGCAAGAAAATGACTGTGATGGAAGTTGAATTTAAATGATAAAGCGACTGGTCTTAGATCGCACTGTACTGAAATATGATTTGAAGGCCACAATGAAAAGCAGCTGGAAGCCATGTGTAAAATATAATAGTACATGCCTACAGGGAAGGAAGTGAGATATTGAATGATTAAATTTAGGAGAGTATATAATGTAGTGTATCATTACGGGAGTGATCAGGATTATTTGTAATAAGCTAAGGATTTGTGGTCTATCTAAAATCCCAAGCCAAGAATTATGGGGGGAAGGGACTCTGGCACTGTTTTACATGTATCCACTCCCCATGTCTACCGGTGCTCCCACAGGAGAAACCTGACTTTGGCTTTCCCACAGAAAAGAGAGGTGAGTGAACCCAAACTGAAAGATGAACATCATGTAACTGCAGTCTGTGCCTGTACTGTATTTAATTTTGGCTGGATTCACTATGCCACTGATGTTTGCTTCCATTTCCACCCACTTTCTAGCTAGAAGGACACACGTGATGTTGGTGAGCGGCTAAGGGAGCCAAGCAGGAGCGGGGAACACTCACACACACACACCGGGCACCACCAGCAGTGAGGCACCACCTGACAACACAGGCTCTGTGACACACCACCCCCCCCATTGCCTGGACGGACTTTTGAGCACGCTGCGATCAGGAGCTGCATTTCTATGTGAAAACCCCAAGATCTTTTGTTTCCTAGTGTGGTTCTGCCCTTCCCTTTGCAGAGAGGATTGGTCCTGTGAGCTCCCTTCCACTGGGATTTGCTGAGATGGTGAGGTGCCCCTTGCTAAGAGAAACACCAAAAAAGTTACATTCTTGAAAGACTGTGCATTTGCAAGAGACTGCCCCTGTTGAACGGACACCTCCTGCCTCTGCAGGGACAGCGTGAGCACTGACAGGCACCTTGATGGCATGTGGCAGTCAATATCAACTTTGATAACCCGAACCCACAAGGAGCAAAGTTGAATGGACTGGCCTCCTCTTCGCCAGAGAAGGTTTAGATTGGATATTAGTGAAAGGGTTGTAAAGCATTGGAAGAAGCTACCCAGGGAAGTGGTGGAGTCACCATCCCTAGAGATACTTAAAATATGTGCAGGTGTGGCACTTAGAGACATGGTTTAGTGGTGAACTTGGCGTTGGTGGGTCAATGGTTGGACTCAACAATTTACAGGTCCTTTCCAAAACAAATAATTTGACCAATCTATTCTCAGCGGGGGAAGGGGCCTCACCTTTCTGCTTTTCTTCACTGTTCTCATAGCCAGCCATAACACTGTATCACACCAAGGACTTCTATGCCAAAGGCAGCAAGATTTTAGCCTGCCTAAAGACGACCCCAAAATAAAGCCAGAGAGAACAGACACATGGTACTGCAAAACATAGGACCAGAGTCTTCATTTGGTAAGCCCAACACCAGTCATCTGTTACTGCCCTTAGAAGCATTCCCGGCTCATCAGCGGGAGCTGCCAGCAGTTCGACTCCATGCAAAAACAATTCACCACACCCCTCCTGTCAGGAAGCCACTGGAGAAGCTCCTTCCCCACGGCCAGCTGAACTCAAAGGCAGGGCAGAAGACAGGCCTAAGCAAGGTCTTCAGCTTCGTTTTACTGAGCAGCATCTCACTTCTGTAAACTGAGAGCCCCCAGGCAGTGCCCAGCTATCCTGGTGAGAGTTTACTGAAGACACAAACTCTCCTTTGTCGCTACAAAATCTTATACCAAGGTTTTAGCACCGTCCCTCTTACCAGAGTTTAGAGGAATATCGTGCAGGAGATTATCTATTCAAATAAACAGCCTTACACTCCCTTGCCCTGGCCTCTCTTCACATATAGAAATGTGCAAGAAGAGAAGAGAGGCAGCAGCTGCCATAACCCCCGCCCCGACAGCCTCCCACGCCGGGGCTCGCAGGGGTAAGAACATTAATTACACACAGTCACCGTGCCAAGACTCTTTACAGGTTTCTAGGAATGTCTGTACAAGAAACTAGCAGAAGTTACAATTTGCACCTGTGTTCATTTCTTCCCTATTAAAAATGTGGTTCTTAAGACTACTCTTTTTTTCTTCCCTTGAAAAAATACATTCATTTGGGTAAATACTGCAGCACTAGTCACAGCACCAAAGGAAGTATTTTCTTTGGGCTCATTCTCGGAGTGATTTCACACCTTGACACCATAAAGCTGTGTTAAAGACTGTGGTTTAGTTTCCTTGCTTTTCTTGGATTATACAGTATCCTAAGGTCAAAACTTGGGGAAATCCAAAACTGTTATTAAAAAAGAAAAAGTATCTATGAAGTGATGACAAATTGCAGACTACAGGTGTTAGATTACATTTTGACTCCAGGCAGGTTTAATATACTTTAGTTTCCTTTTACAATTGCCCTTAGCAGGTACTGTTATCGGTAAGGGATTTAAAAAAAAATATATGGTACTCAATAAAAGAAGACCGTGTCAAAAGAAATCAATATGAGCGTGCAAAATGGTAGGAAGTCTGACATGGATAAATATGTTCACTTTCATCTAACTTCAGTCTGAGCTTCATTTAATTTTGTAGCTCAAAAGCTGGCCACACATCCTGTGCATTTTCCAATGCAGCTTAGTAATTGCTTCACGAGGGTAAACAGCCTTGTTAGAGATAATTATAATACTTGTCTGTGATATGATGTACCCCATCTCATGAAGGCCAGACCAAAGCAGCCAATGAGAACTGGTGGCTACACCACCTCGTAAGCCAGCAGCCTTGGGTCCCCTTCATTTTGTCTGCAAAGACAAAGCAGTCACACACTAAAACAAAAACCCCAAATACTCAGGCCTTTCCCATCACCCTTGATCTGCCCCCGACCACCAGTGGAGCCAGAGGATCACATCAGACAAACCCTGTGTCCTAAATCTATCGGCTCCGACATACAAGGCACACTCCAAGCATCACAAAAAGGGACTGAGGGAGTACTTCTGAGTAGAGAAATGAGTTCCACAGGGAACTCAAAGTCAAAGGCAAGTTTGGTTTCCAGGGTGGAATGTAAACTGGTTGAAGTGATTCATTTCAACATCTTTGGAACACACTTGCCACATGCTTCCCTTTGCTTTACGGCGGCTGCCTTGCTCAAGGGCAGGAAATAGGCAGGGATTCGAAAACATGGCAAGACACAACACCCAGCCCCTGAAACAGCAGCTCTATCCTGCAATTCTCCAGCACCGAACGATCAAAAATGGTCAAAAAGGTGATAAAAAAGACAACAGGAATTAAAAAAAGAAAAAAAAAACCCACAAAATTTTCAGTTGGACATTGCTTTTGGCATCCCATGCAGGGATAAGCATAAGCAAAACATAATTAATCTTGACTTGAAGGCGGGGGAAGGTGTCTCTCCCCCTCCCCAGCACACACTGCTCCCATTAATGCTAACAGGAGCTTACTATGCATCAAAGAGCAAATCCACCACAAAAAAATTTAAGTGCTATCATCACTGGAGATAAAATATAAAATACAGCCTGATTACACTGCACTGCTAAGAGGCCACATGTGCAGAATAGCTTGCAATGACAACTTCAGATGACCAGATAACTTTGGGACAGGTCTAAGAGTTAACTGCAAAACATCTGTGCAGAGGAATCTTTCCTTGTCTTTGCTTTTCTTTCAAGAAACTGTGGCACTGCTGTCTGCACAGTTGTTTGAAGAATGTTTACAAATCAGCTTGACAAAGAGAAAAAAAACTTCTGCCACCACTTGACCACAATCATGATCTTATTCTTCAGTAATGCGTGGTTTATTTCCCTTTCCTGATCTCTGTTAATAGACAGCACGTGCCTACACAATAGCCACTATTTTGTCTGTATAATGTTAAAAAAATAAATCAGAAAACTCTGACAATGCAGAACAGTGTCCCGGTGTTTCCTGGGGTAACCGCTCTCCCTCGAATGCTAACTCAACTCTTCCCACAAAAGCCCAGGCACAACTTTCATTGCTGTGCAATTGCCTGAGAACTGGCTGATTTTATGGGGCAGCATAAATGAGCTCATGCTGATGAGCATTCATGTACTAGCTCTGAATCCCCCATCTCGGGCCGGCTCAAGCCAGATCCTTAGGTTCACCGTGGAGCAGCTTCAACCAGCACTGGGTACCTCTTTCTCCAATGCCTGGGAGAGCGGCCAGCAGCTCCTGGCCAGCCCTCAGGTGGAGCTGGCCCGTACCTCCCGTGCGCGTACGGGAGCGGGCGGATCCGCTCCGGCTGCCGCCGGCGCAGAGCGGGGCGCTGCTGACAGAGCGGCCGATGCGCTCAGGAAGTGTTGCACAACCTCGCTGCAGACTCTCTCCTGAAGGCATCGGTGATGGATGGCTCCATTGTCTGGGGATGGGGCACGGCCAGCGCAGCTGGCACAGGGGCCAGCTTGCTGCGCCCCTGGCAGGCAGGCAGGGCTCTGCCGGCCTTGGAGAAGCCATGCGAGTCTCTCTTGCCTGTAACCTGAGGTAGCAAGGCAGACTCACCCACAAGGGAAAAAGAAACACAGCAAGAGCCTCAGAAACACTGCCCTTCCTCACAGTGATCCTAAGCAGAGTACCCTCAAATGGAACTTGTAACATCTGTCTGCATCTTGAGGGCCACAAACCTTCCAGTTAACACTCACCTTTCTCCAAAACAAGACCATGAGCTTTGTTGGCCTCGGACTTGCCTCTTTTGTGCTTTCTCTCACAGCCCCAGCAAGGCTCTCTGGGGTGCAACGGTGTGCAGAACTTTGCTCAGCACCTTCCACATAGAGCCTGAGCTGGGTTATGGCTGAAGGCAGGGTCTGCCAAAGATTTCAGGTTGATTCTACGTTTCCCCATGCCAACCCTGATGATCCTAATGAGGAGCTGGCAGAATGCCACAGGAACTCAGAAGGCAACAAAAAGAGTTTTTGGTTTGGTTTTCTGCAGATAAAACACTTCTGGTGTCCTCTATGCTTTCTTATTTAATTAACACTACACATGTTCTCCTTTTCTCTTGAAAATCAGAAGAGTATTTGTGGGCAGTGTGAGCAAGATCTTCCCTGACAAGCCCCAGCCTAGAGCCATGCTTAAGGTCAAGCTCTAAACCCCTAACTATGGTGGCAAGCATGGCGCCACTATAATCATGTTGTTTTCCAGTTACTCAGAGCAGGAGCAGGCACTGCATTGCTTCAGGAAGGATATGTTTGGATTAGACACTGGATTCTGGTGGGGGGTAATTATTTGTCCCATCAAACTGTTTCAGGTCCTTACAGATGGCTGTTTGGGGTTTCAAGAATACCCAACTGTACTGCTAATTTTTACAATGGGAGCAGTTAGAAGTCAGGAGAACCTGACTGTTATGGTTAGTGAAAATAGCTGATTTGTGCTGATAAAACACTACTCAGCATGTTTTTTGGCTTTTGAGATGTAACCACCAATGCACTTAATAACAGGACTTGTGCAAACTATACTGTGTGAATCAAACACATAAAAGTATAAATATTCCTTTTTTTAGAAAGCAAGTCTTAAAAAGTGCATTATAATCAACTACCATGGTAAAAGCAAAATATCCAGTATTACCACACATGCAACTGGCATAATGTGCTTTATTATACCCTTAGCTTGAAACTGGGTAAATAAAAATCAAATGACCAAAATACAGCCTCCTGTACAGATTAGGTCACTGAAGACAGGATGCCTCCGGGAATTAGATCAGAAATCCTTATTCTTCCTGATTAAGCTCCAGAAAAGGTGGCCAAGACAGAGGAAGCTACCCTGGCACCTCATTCCCATGCTGATGAGCTTCATGTCTCACTACTCTGACCTGTTTTACAGACTCTGGATTCCAGCAGAAAATGACTTTATGGAAAGTCAACAGCACATGCAATTTATATTCACAATTTTTTAGTTCACTTTTAATAGAACAGTTTAATGTAAGGCCAGAGAGGCAGTATTAGGACAAAGCAGAAGATGACATTGTTGTGGCCCTGGGATCCATCCAGTTTTGTTGCTGGCTGCTGTGGGGAGTTCCATGGACTGCTCTGTCCACAGCTGGCTACACACATGCAATCACAGGAGAAAAGCTCACAACACAAGCCTGCAGCTACTGTAGGTCTGTGTGCAAGGAGCCCCAGGCTTTTGCTAGAAAAGCAAAACACCATTCTTTGCTTCAATAAGGTTGGGATTTTGTGGCATTTTTCGGTCAAAAATCTTTTGGTCAAAAATGTTGACTGAGTGACATCAAAGTCTTGACTAAGTAAAGTCTACTTTGCCAAACTGTTTGCCTGGGGCAGCAGAGGGGTGAATATTCTGACAAAGTTCAAGCAGTTGTTTAGGCATTTTTCATGAAACAGCATATTCTGGTTGCTTTTATTCAGAACAACTCTTGCTCTTCGAATTCTTCCTATTTTACTTCAAAGTATTATGTTGCTTTTTGCTCTAAACTGCCGCAAACTTTTTTTTTATTTTTTAAACTTGAACTGAAAATAATAATTTAGAAAGGACCGACATAATTTTTTCTTTCAGCATTTCAGAAATGTCAGCAACCCCTTTAACTCAGCTCAAGCAGTTCTATAGCTCTAGGCTGTACCACCCAAGAAAGAGCAGCTCACAGCCATCTATCTACCCACCTACCTCCTTCACCGTTGTATTTGCTAAGGGTTGTACTGATGGGAGCCTCGAAAGAACAAAATGTAATGCAGTTTATAAAAGGAGAAGGATGTGAATCTTTTCTATCCCAAAATCCAATAAAGCTTATGATTTTTATTGCATGTGGGAGTCCTTTGGTCAATGTAACACTGATTAGCAGCTTAGCCAGTAAGTGTGATAAAAACAGAAAGTACTCCTGAATATATACTGGCCAGAGACACCTGGGAGCAAAGTGTGAGTGTTGCAGCTGATGGCCCCAGGGTCACACATGTACCTTGGGATTTCTTCACTGTTCTGTTCTGTCTGGCCATGGTTTTGTTGCATTCTCTCCAGAAATAACTATTCCAAACCTTTCTTATCCCTTAATCTTCCTGAAAAGAAGGAGCATTGTCTCAAAATTATTCCCCCTCACCTTTCCAACGTGCATGAATGAAGACAAAAGATTTACAACCTGCTTCAGGCAAGGGTCCAGACTGGACTTTAATGGATCCCAAACATAGCAAATGCGGGATTCTTACTCCTCATCTCATTTAAACAAGGGAACACCAGGAATAACATTACTCCAAGTCAGCAGTGCTTCCCTGGTGCTAATCAGGCCATTAAAAAGGCATAAGCAGTTTGTTTGACGCAGAGGGACAAAGAGAACCACAGAAATTAATCAAAACTAGAGAAAAATTAGAGATTAAAAGTAATAATATTCCTTCCAGCAAACCACAGTCTGAATGCATGATAAGTGGCTAAAAGACACAATCACTGCAGATCTAGAGACAAAGAAATGTCTCCTGACTTCATTAAATGTAAATTAAACTTGCTCTGATGCAGAAGCATTTCCTTTACGTGGCAGCTACTCACTGCCATCGGGAAATCCAGACCCATTTGCTGCGAACAAGATCTGCCACAGCTGACCCTCCCTGATCTTGCCTGTGGAAAACACACGCTCAGAGTCAACACTTGGAGGGAAAGGAAGAAAAACCCAAATGTGGCAGACTTGCTAGAAGAGATTTCCATGGAGGTTTCCTCCCCAAATAAGCAGATGGTTTCCAGTTAGTCAGGGTCAGGGACTGCCCGTGTGGTTTCCTGTCTGCTTGCCTTTGTAGCTTATCTGGGCCTCATCAAGATGTACAGTCCGAAAAAATTAGAATGGCTAAGTACAGGAATTAGGGAAACCAAATACAAATGAGCTCTGGTTTGCACTTGTGCAGAGGAGCAGGGCAGTCTGTGCCCACGGGTGGGATGGAGGCAGCGGGGCTGACCCCTCTGCCGGGTGCTGCAGCCCTGCACATCTGCAGGGTCAGGTGTCCTTGGTGCTGCGCTGCCTCTCCAGGCACCGAAGCCGTGCCTGACTCCATCTGAAACACCCTGGGCAACAGCCCAGCTGCTCTGAAAATACCCCTGGCGTGGGTTTACAGCCCTGCCTGCTTTAACTGTGGTGCTGGTGCCCGGCGGCAGCCCTGCTCCATGGCGTATTCCCAGCCCTGCTCCATGGCGTATTCCCAGCCAGTTCCATGACGTATTCCCAACCAGCTCCATGGCGTATTCCCAGCCCCGCTCCATGGCGTATTCCCAGTCAGCTCCATGGTGTATTCCCAGCCCCACTCCATGGTGTATTCCCAACCAGCTCCATGGCATGTTCCCAGCCCTGCTCCATGGCGTATTCCCAGCCCCGCTCCATGGTGTATTCCCAGCCCTGCTCCATGGCGTATTCCCAATCAGCTCCATGGTGTATTCCTACCCAGCTCCATGGTGTATTCCCAGCCCCACTCCATGGCATATTCCCAGCACCGCTCCATGGCGTATTCCCAGCCCTGCTCCATGGTGTATTCCCAGCCCCGCTCCATGGTGTATTCCCAGCC
>VWZN01021279.1:507414-596762 GCA_013396955.1 Regulus satrapa
TGGCATATTCCCAGCCCCGCTCCAGGGTGTATTCCCAGCCCTGCTCCATGGTGTATTCCCAGCCAGCTCCCTGGTGTATTCCCAGCCAGCTCCATGGCGTATTCCCAGCCCCACCAGCAGCCCAGCTCATGGCTAGAGATTTGCAAAGCTCCGGGCACACACTGGGCTCTCGTAATGCTGTGCATGGGAGCGCAGCAAAACTCCACCAGGAATGTATGCACAAGCTGCCATATGGAAAGGGCATTCTCAAATTAAACCCTGAAACCCAGATGAGATCTGAGCGAAGGACAGTTTCACTTAAAGGAAATGTCTGAGGTCAACCAGCAATTAACTGAAAGGTTCTGATTGAATATGCTATTGACTGCACTCACATCAGACAGCTTCCTGTTTATTATACCTTATGGGCTGTCTAGGTGCCAAGACATTAAGCTGTCAATAATCTATTAATACTAAACAGCTCCTCCCTCCTTACTCCCCCCCCTTGCAAATCCTCTTAGGCTAAGAAACTGCACTAAAAAGATGGAAATTTTTGAAGTGAGATGGAAATGAGCTTTTTAGGGTATTTCTTTGCTTAGTTCCAGCTGAAAGTACGGCAACATTCATAAACAATATAACACGCAGTCTATAACTACATGGAAAAAATTGTGTTAAAAAAAATCAGCCATGATTGAGACCATATCCTGAAATCTGGCTTGCCTTTCCAAGCCATCTTTAAACAGTCTAAGTTAAATTTAATTAACAATTTACAACAAGGAGAGAGAAGTTATTTAAAGACAGGCCTACAGGTCCTTAACATTCAGTGTCTGGGAAACAGTTGTATATAAAAAAAAAAAGTTTTAATGAATTTAATAGAGAAAAGCACTTTAATTAAATGCTGTCAAAGAGGATTGTATTAATGACTGCACACAAAGGAATTTAAAGCAAGCCAAGTATATTTAGCAAATAGGAAGTAGGCTTTCAGAGGCTGCAACTATTTATGTTTCTGCCATTGCAATGCATCTAGGAGATCGTGTTGCCAATTGAAAGCAGTTATGTTATTAGATATGATTTTATTTATTATGGATTATTAAAATTTCAAATGCTACAGGGAATACATTTATTTCACTTCTCAAATGAAAGAGCAAATATATTTCCTCCTTGTTCAGTAAGAGGAAAAATAGGAGAGGAAATAAATAATAAATAATAATAATAACTTAGCACTTAACTAGTAAAGTGCTGTCCAGATGGATCTTTTTACGGGGCTTGTTGAGTCCTGAAATTTCAGTGTGTCTCTTTCTTTCTGCTACAACTGGATGGATTCACAGTTGCTACCAGAGCTTCCCTCAACACAGCACCAAAAGAGGAGACAGCTCTAACTTCTTGTGGGTATGAGGGATCTCTGTGATACCCCGCATGGCTCAACTCCTAGAACTACCAAAACCTCAACAAAAGACATCCTGCCAAGCTTTTGCAAGCAAGACTGAGTATACCAAGGTTTTCCAGACCTAACCATGGCACTTGGCCACATATTGCTCATAAAAACCCGGAAAAATTATGGGTCTGCATGAAGAGGTTGTGCACAGTGTGCTCACCTTCCTCAACATCCACGTGATACGACCTGGAGCAGGAAGGAAGGGGCTCCTCATGACTCACTCTGCCCACGTGCCTTGGATTCAAGTGTGGCACATCAAATGGGCATGGGCTAATAAGTGCAAAATGTAGAGCTTCAAACCATAAATCTGAGGAAAAAGCGACTAGAAAATTCAAGGGAGTCAACATTATTTTGGACTATAATGACACAATAGTAAATCTAAATTTAGCCCAAACTGGAAATAGAGGAATGTTTTTTAACACAAATCTAATGAGATGGCTGGGTCTGTAATATCCAGGATGTGTTCTGTGATTTACCACATCCTTTTTGCCATATGCGACAGTAAAAGGTTAATAATGATTTTAGATGATTCAAACTGCCAAATGGTCCAATAGAGACACCTTATACATGTTTCTATTTCTTTGTTTCTGAACACTAAACCCTTTTTAAAGTAGGCACCACAATGGGAGTTAGTTCCAAGTTACTGGTTTTTAAATGTACTTATTTGTAGTTCAGATTTTTACCTTCTCATTTGCAACATAAAGAAGTGAGTAGAACTGGGAGAGAAGTCATTGGAAAGGAGGTGCAAGGGGATACCAACTTCCTTGCACAATATGAGCAGCATCACCAATGGTGAAATTTAATTTTCTAAATACTTTATCTGATTTTTGTTTAAGACTTTTATTAAAGTCATGTGTGATGTGTGTTGCGAATGTAGCCTTTGTTGTTCCACAGCTAGGGATCTTGCAAACAGCTTCACTTTGTCTGTGCCAAGATATTTTGGAATATTCTTTGAAACACTGTAAGCATAGATGACTGTGAGAAAAAATATGTGCTACTGTACTTCTGGATACTTCATGCGTGAGAATAGGGCGTGCACACAAAAACACTTCTCTTTTCAATCTGCAATTCCTGTAAAAGCCTATACAAACATGGAACAGCATACACAATATACTGACCCTGAAAAACAAAACGTATCTTCGCACACATTACAGTCTTTGGTTATTTCCAACCATTCAGGGGTCAAAAGTAAAAGGAAAAAAAAAAAAAAAAAGAACACACTGAAGAATTTCCAAAAAAAGCCAAAAAGCCTGGCTCTGGGCAAGGAGACTGACCATCTATGTCCTGCTCTGTCACAGTCTGACTCCCAGCACTGCCCAGAAGCTGCGCCACTTCCCTGGAGGATGCTGTGCAACACTGAAGGAAGAGCAGCTCCTTGTTCTTGGAGGGTCAAGCAGTGCAAAATGCTCTAATAGCACTATTCTTAATTATTTCACTCCCCATGTAATTTTTATAAATGCCTGTCTGCAGGAAAAGACCTACTGCAATGATCCAGGGCTCTAACTTTCTCTTAAGATTTCTGTAGAGAGTCTGATAATAAAATGTTGCATATTGCCAATAGCCTATAAACATTTACACATCTCTGATGCCTGATACTACAATTTATGAACAACTGTTGGGGGACACAGAGTAATTAGGGAGCATTAAAATTAAATTTAAAAGAGCAATATTTTTAACTGCAAAAATTTTCAAATGTAAATGGAACAGAGGCTCATCTAGTGGCTTTTCAGCCTTCAAGGTTTGCCTGCTGCTGGCAAGCTTCAAAGGTTATGTGAATTTAAAGAGCTTTATTTAGTTATCTTCCTCTATATGTTTGCTCATCCTCAACCTACTACAGCTCCTTACAACACTAGCGGCTTAGCATTTACAACAGGCCAGGACTGTAAGAAATGAGGGCTAAATCTGGTCAAATTGTGCGTGAAAGGCAAAAGGGTGAGACAACAGGGGCCAGAGCTCCAGTGATGTCATTTGCTAAAACGACAACTTGTCAGAGCAACACCAACACAAACCACCACCCTGCTGCTTACTGCCAAGTCTCGGCGGCGCTAAATCTGCACATTCGGATTCTAAGGGAAACTTCTGCCTGGAACATTTTGCCATGGGAGCCAGGGCAGCCCAAGTAGAGCTGCTTCCGAGGAAGCCTCACAGAAGATGTACCCTCAGAGTCATCTTTATTGTAAGATGCTGCTGAAGAAAAGCACGAGTCGGATCATCAGGGCTCCTTCACCTAAGAGTCCCACCTCATGCCTGTCCTGTTCTCAGCTGACCCTGGACCAAACGAAAGCTGTCCCAGAACAGGTGTCACTGAAGTGGCCTCATGGTTTCAGGTTCTGTAAGAATGGGAAAAGGATGTACTATTCTGACAAGACTCAACTTGCCACCAGAGAAAAACTTGAAACTCTGCAGTTTACTTGATCTCCCATTTCTAGGATTAAATGGAACAGTACTAAACCTAAACTAATTTCAGAGCAGAGGCAGTTTGGCTTTAATTGCAAGTACACTCCCCACTATCATTCAAGGGGAATAACAGGCCTAACATTAATAAAAATCAGCAGCATTTTCAGCCACATTAGATATCCACACTAAACAGAAACAGCTGAGATGGCAAAGTAGGCAGGTTTGGCTGCAGCAGTCACAGCTCAGCGCCTTTCCCTGCAATTCTGGTAACTATCAATCACAAGAAGATCTACTGGATACTTTAGAGTCAAATATAAGGGGGTTATTGTCCGATTTGTGCCTCTGTTGCCTTTGCCAAAGTTGTGCAAGGCTCCTGAGCTACTGTGAGGTGCATCAGAAAAATGGTGTGCACCAAGAGGATGGAGAACCAGAGCATGCAGCCACAGCTGGTGTTTCAAAATGCACCATCTGTGGCTATGGGTCGCAGGTACTGGAGAAGCATGAGAAAGCAGCTCAAAGTGCCTGAGTTTTGTGGTTTTTTGGTCTTTTTTTGCATGTACCACACGCTTTAAACATAGTTCCTTTACCCCGACCCAAAAGCAGTCACACACACAATAGAGATGAATGCAGTGTGAGTGGCGTTTGCAATAAATATTGCTTTCAGCTTTAACACTGCATAGAAATAGAAGTTACATAGTTTGAGACTTTCTTCAGTGGTTTTTAAAGTTTAGACTGAAGGGAGATACTGAAATTGACTGTTGTCTAATTTTGATAAGAGAAAGAAGAAACTCCAGGTAACTAACAACTAAGAAAGACAGATATTCTCCACTAAGAAAATTCACAGACCTTGTTCTGACACACATTTTCCTCTGTAGTTCTAAATCAAAGAAAAAAAAATCCAAGTGCAACCCTCACAAACCAAAGCTCTGAGCATTTTGAGTGTAATGAATAACCTACAATATCAGTTTCTCTGAAAGTCCATCTGGGTTTGCTGACTGTACGTTGTGTCACCAGTCTTGACCACCCCTGTCTGAGCAGACATCAGATCCAGCCATGGATTAAAGAACTGGGGAGTCAAAAAGCAGTGGGTATCAATCTATGGTCTGTCTTTTGGGTGCAGAGAAATTATCAAAAAGCAAAACTATCACGGTGCAGCCGTTAAGAATGAATCACAGGGCACAGCATCCCCACAAAAAATGTGTCTCAAAACAGGAAGAACCAGACTCAGAGAGCTAGCACGGTTTGGGAAAATAATTTTTGTCCAAGTCTCACAGACAACTCAGTCCTAATTTCCAGTATGCAAAATCCCCTGGTGTAACTCACACAAACACAGCAAAACCTCACTGTGCACATCATCTTATAGATCATTAAGCACACCATGTTCCCCTATGGAATAACACAGTTTTGCTTCACTCATCATCTATGATTGCCTAAGTATTATTAATTAATATTATTTTTAAAGAAATTTCAAGTCTCACTGGCTTTTCCATCTGTGCGCTATGCATTATGTGACCCATGAACTCCAAGACATTTTTTAGAATCAGATATTTCATTAGGAAGCACTACTGTGGTGTTCATCCCCCTCTTTATTACTTCTAGAAAGAGAATATGAAATTAGTTTCATTGGATTGCCATCGCCACTTGCCTTGACCCATTTTTACAAGGGGTCCATGTTCTGGTCTTTTGAATTTTGTTGTCATTTCTAAAATACTCGTTCCCTTCTATCCCTCACAAAATTATAAAATTAGTGTTTCATTTTCTTCTGTGGTATGTTATTTTCTGAATATTTAAAGAGAGATCAGAATGCTTGCAGTGAACACACAATACAGAAGAGCTTTCCTAGAGCTTTTTACTAGGCCTTCTTTTATTTACTAATGTTCCTCCATGATTTATGATCTAAGCTAATATATATTGCCAGATTTGTCTAAATCAAAGCTTCTGAGAAATAAAAGGGTGGAGGGATGTCATTTTTTAAAAGTGACAAAAGCTACAGTGTATCGAATCAACATTTGATTGCTCTTAAATAAGTATGTACCTACCAGCTTCAGATCTACCTGTCAACTTAGGAAATGAGAGGCAAGCTTTCCAGGTTCTCTGAATAGAAAGTTCTTGGCTGCAGTGGTGGCTCATTACTCCAGAGAACCATCCTGTCCACCCGCACACTCCAGAGAGAACTGCCTGATTCATGGCCTTCCCAATGGAGTCAGGTTTCTCTGCCCCAGCAATTAACAATGAATTAGCACTATATTAAAGTGCCAGGCAAGATGGTTACTCTCTGGAGTGGTCACCTTGGACACAGCAGACAAACAGTGGGAGAAGGGAGAGAAATTAGATTTAGTGTGTCCCAGCATGTCTGTAACAAACACGGAATCCCGGCTGGCAATGGGAAGCAGCTGTAGGGCACTTGTCAGCACTAACACTCCAATGCCAGCAACCAGCCAGGGAATGGTGGGATTTAGCAAGGGATGGACAGGAAAGGCTCACCTCTGCAGAGCAGGGAGTTAAACACAGAAGCACAAGGACTGCTTGCTGCAAAGGGACTGCTTTGCGCCCCGCTAAGGGCCAGGCCAGATCAAAAGCCAGCCAGGATTCCACTGCTGGTGGTGGAAGAGGATGAGAACACAGCAAAAATGTAATAATGCCTACCAGGATATCCTCCCACCCTCCAGGAACCTGCAGCTCAGGCACTCTGTAATTCAGAGATTTCCTTATGGTACCCTGGCTAGCAACAGCCTCAGTGCTCTTCCTCTTAGCATCACTTTGCTATTACACCACGTTGCATGGAATGCAGGGAGAGCCTTTAATGCTTGCCTCAATTTCCTTAAAAACTGAATGAGAGGCTGTGGCAAGCTCAGCCTGCAGGCACAGCAACATGTAGCTGTAGCATGGATGCTCCACAACCAGCCTTCCGAGGAAAATCCACACTCTGACACGCCCATGTGGTCACACCCAGCGCTGCCAGAGAACACAGCCATGTCACAGAGCTCCACAGGGCTCACATTTTATGACTCTTCAGCACAATAACAAGCAAATCAAGTGTGCAGGGAGGAATTTTTAAACACTCAGCTTCCACTTTCAGAAACAATAACATTTTTCATTTCAGAAACAGTAAAATAATTGATTAAATGGATTAATATATGGTTAATGGGAAAAATCTAATGGAAGAGAGAAAAATTAAAATGTTTGTTTTTAAACTCTGAACCTAAAGCTAAACAGTGAGGTGCAGGCTAGTAATACCAAACCAGTGAGGGCAAGAACCTCTCACAAAGGAAACAACAATCCCTTAAACACAAAGAACCAGCCTGTGTTCAGCTATCTCCTAATGCACAGCTGCCCCACTGAGCACTCTGCCTTTTAGAAGACAGAAACCATGCCCAGCCTTGGGGTAATTCCCCTCAATGAAGTGTCCCCATCACTGTAAGCAGCAAGTGAACTACACAAAACACATCACCATGATATCTTTGCCATTTCCAAGAAGCCATACTGAGGAAAAGGATGCAATATAGCCACATCTTTTGCCTGGTCATGCCTCTTGTAAAGATAGCTAGGATATTCTTCCAAGTCTGACAGGGGAATGCTCCCCAGCCCAGACAGGGTTAAGTCATGGTGGCTGGGAGCTCTGGCAGCAGTGTGGGACAGCCTGTTTTCAGGTTTTCAGGCTCTCCCAGTCTCTGAGCTGAAGGAGCAGGAGACTCAAGCATCAGACAGAAGACAGACACACACCCGAGCCATCAGAGCAAAGAGAAAGATGGGCCGGGCAGAGAGAGAGAACAGAGGTAAGCTCCTGCCTGCTTCTATGTTACAGTTCTGTACCTGCTGTTATTCACAGCACTGCTGCTTGTATCTTCTTCAAAGGACTGTCATTTTGCTATCAAGGCTGCAGGTAAGGGCTTGACTTACAGCACACCAGCAGACCTGCAAGGCAAAGTAGGTCGGTGACTGCAGCTCTTGGATGTTTCCACCCCCTGCTAAACTGCAGCCAGGCACCGTGGCAGACATTCTGCACCCGCCACTGCCTTGAGAAGGAAATGAGAGTTGCTTTCCCACTTGACACTACAGGGGGAATTTCAGATAGGCAGAATGCAATTACTTGGCCTGGAGTTCAGCCAGGAGCAGGGCCCAAGACCCCTACCCTTATGTAAAGTGTCACAAAATCTCCAATGACTGCAAGTGTGAGGACCTCAGCTTTACATCTCTGGCTGCTGTCATTGGTTCTTCATGGCTAATTACCTAATAGTGACCCTCGCAGCAAAGCTGAAAAACAAACCTTGCTTCTCAAAACAATTCGAGTCTCAGAGACTGAAAACTATGCAAAAACTACTTGGTGTTGGGTATCTTTTGACAGTAGAGAGCAGGTGGACAGCAGACCTCCTGTGCCTGGCACTGGTAGCGTGTCACTCAAAAACCTACTGGGGTTTTTGGATGGGCAAGCATAGCTTTATAATGCAGCACCCCCAAAACACAAGTCTACTCTATCAACTGCATACCAGTCTCCAGAGTTTTGTTGTATGTAGTTGCCAGCTGGTTCCATTTATTTTTCTTCATTTTTCATATTTTGACTGCAATAAATAATTAATCCATGGCTTTGTAACTTGCTGACAAATACAAATGCACAGCATTCCAACACAGTGTAACGTGTCACTCACAAGAGCTGACCTGCATGATGCAGAAAAGTGATGTGCAGAAGGCTTTGGAAAGTAGGCTAATCATCAAGGTCACTCACAAGATCCCAGGGAAACTTTTTCTGTCCCTTAGAGGACATTCCCACTTGCTGTGGGCATCAGAGCTGGGTTGGTATGTTCAAGTCTACAGAGATCTAGTAGTATTCCCACATGTTGGCCATTTCTTTACCTGTTTGTAGCTTCTTGCTTCCAAGATCCCATAAACTTCTTGGGACACAGAAGACAAAACTTGCTAAATTAACTACTTAGAGCACTTCTCGTTCTTTATACCCCTGAGAACCTGAACCCCAGGAAATAGTTTGTTTTCTTTCAGGCAAAAGACGCAAAGGAAAGCAAGGAGGAAGAAGTTAGCAGAAGGGACAGAAGGGACTGAACTAGGCAATAATTAATCTCAGCGAGACCTGCATGTTTCAGACGGGCAGGACAACAAGACAGAGAAACCTCTTGCCTTTAGAAAAAAGGTGGTTAGATAGCTGGCAGCACAAGAGCAGCGACAAAGAATAGAGGCTGGATGCCAAGGTTCACAGCAAGAGTAGCCAAGCAGTGCAATCCACCATCAAACAATGGGGAGAGTGAAGGTGAGAGGAGGAACTGCAAGATTATCAGGGAAATGCTCAGTAGAAATAACCCCCAGAGTGGCCACAAAATCTGGCATCAAGTGAATGGTACCGAGTGCCAGGGGTTGAACTGGAGGGCTGAAGGGAAGAAGGGCTGCTGTGGAAGGTGTTGCCTCAGCTTTTTAGATTGAAGAAATATCTCCTGAGCCTCTCTTGACCATCTGTAGATGTTTATGACAAGCATTACTAGTTAGTAGGAATACACATTAAGCTGACTTTCTCTTCTGACTGAAGCTGGAACTGCAAAGAAGAGAGTCTGTAGTATTTTCACTTTGTTTTCCGTACACATATTTGTATTTATTTATTTCTCATTCTACTAATACCTGAGACAAGAGTACAAGAGTGTACCAACCAAAAATTCGTATTAGCCAGAAACGTATAGAGGAGCGAAACAATCCCAATGAGGCTGTGCAATGAAGGCCCATTCCTCACAAAATGCTCACCGTGGTCATTTCAGAAGCAGTTTTAGGTTTCAGTCAATACATAAAAGGGCCCATCTCCATGTGACACTCTTGAAACCCCCTGTGTTACCCCAGCCACCCTGAGGAGGCAGACAGTGCTCTGACCTGCACGGGCTCGGGCGTGAGCTGCACCACGTGCTGCATGCGCTCGCTGTGGTGGTGTCTGGACTCCTCCTCATAGATCACATCCCTCTCATGCTGGGGAAGGTTCAGGAAGCGGCGAATGGTGCAGAGGTTCTCCCAAAGGGTGCGGTTTTCCGGGCTTGGGTTTTCTTTCCAGCGCAGCAGCTCACACAGCCAGCCCTGCAAGGGTACAGGCAGCACAGTCAATTCACTGAGCACCGAGGAAGCAGATGTGAGTGGAAGGTCAGCTAGACTTAAAGCTCTGTGCTGAAAGTTTTGCTGGTCTCATCTCACACATAAACCCCACCACCCCAAGCTGCCCTTTGGTCTCGACAAATCTGTGATATATTCTACTTCCTGCAAGTCGGAGAAACTGAAACAAGCAGCAGTGCTTAGAAAAAAACAGTGTTTTGTCCCCATCATATTCACACCATCTTCAAAATGCTCAGATATAAATATCTTTCCTACAGAAAAATAAAGATGAAACAGAGATGCATCTTCACTTCCATTTCAGAGCCCTTTCTTCATCCAGAAAAGGACACGTAACTCCTGAGACTTGCTAACAACCCTCACTGCAACCAGCAGCTGCCGAACCAGAAATTCAACACTGCTTCAAATGCCTTGTAGAATATACTACCAAGACTTCTGATTTGCTATCACTAATTTGCACTGACCCCCCCCCAGCTCCGAACTCCACTAAAACTTTACATCTTCAAATAATAAAATCTAAGAGAAGATGCAGACTTACAGAAAGGGAATCCTCTAGCATCTAGCACAAAAGCAGAAAACGGGATCCTGCAGAAGTTACTAGAGATACCAAGCTACTAGGCAGAGGTAGCTCTAAACCCAACTACAGATCATAGTAAGAGCACAGATTTTATTTCTGCTGTCTTGTTTTAAGGTTAGTTTGAAATGCCTTTAAAAGGTTACTGCTGTATGTAAGGAACTGTAGGAGGTCTCCACAGACCGACTGCTCAGACCTCTGAGGTGAAAGCATCAGCGCTGCAGGAAGAGGGAACAGCCCTGAACCCCAAGGGCAAGGAGAGCCAAAGGGCGAGAGCTGTTCGGGGGAGGATAGCCCTGCGTGTGCGGAGCGTGACCCGCAGTCCCCAGCAGGCGAGCCGGGGATCTGCTGCTGCTCCTGCCCGGCGTGGGGAGACACAGCCAGCCCTGCCCTGCCTGCCAGCAGCCGGCCCACTGGGGGCTGGGGACAGTGGCTCCCCTCCTGTGCCTGCACGGGAGACGCAATGCAAATGACAGAAGATGAGAAGATAATGCCGAGGATGCTGTCAACGCGCCTTACTGACTCCTGTCAAAATATTTTACCTAGTAGCTTTATAACCCATCATTTTCAAGCTACAGCTCAGCATTCTGACACCATTTTGACAGGCACCTTACAATACCTAAAAGATAGCTTGATCAATGCTAAAAATGTTTGGTACAAGAAGCAGCCAAAACTGTGTTTTTCTGAACGGTGACCGGAGCAAGCTGAACAGCCGGGTTCATTACCAGCCCACATGGGGGCTTTTTGGTATTGCTTTTTTGAGTAACAACTTGTAAGCCATTGACAACTTCTACCGTGCACTCTAAACCCCGTGTATAATATCATAAGCCGTTGTTTGTCTTACTCTCCACTGTGTCTTCTGCCTTCACCCCCCCAAAAAAAGGCAAGATTTGATTATCTCCGCTGCATCAGCCAAGACAGCAACACCAGCTGTTCTCATTGTGCAGCCTCTTCCTCACGGCCTACATGTTAATAACCTGATCATTCCATTTTCTCCTTCAACTGCCGGCTGCAGCACAGCGAAGAGACAAAAACCCAGGCCCATCTGCAGCAGCTGTAGGCACTGAACTGTGAAGCCACCAGGGATTTATAAACTAATCTGTAACACAACACTGCCTTGTTTTTACAAGTGAGAGGCCACATTTGTGCAGACCTGATCTTTTCTTGCAATAAACTTGGAGGGCTGGAAGGTGGGGGGGCAAGGATGAAAACAAGATATGTAATAATTTACTTAGGGAAAAACCCCTCAGTGTTGTATTTTCGAAGTGTTTTGATTGGTTTTTGGCCAATCTCTCAGCCAGGTGAAGTCTGCATTTTAATGTGGTTTGGCCACATCCCTTACCCTCAATTCTCCTCCTTCCACTGCTCAGAAATCCCCCAAAACTTTGTCTCTTTCAGAGAAAATGTAGGAAGAGATCTCCCAGCTCTGCAGTGTTTTCTCAGGGGTTCCTCCACACAGAGGAAATAATTCTTGAAACGGAAAATAAACCATCTGTAGAAAAAAAATCAGCTCCTGTTGCTCCCCGTTTTCAGTGATCTGGATAAGTCTCCAACAGAACTCCTTCAAGATGTTTCAAGCAGGTACGCTTAACACCTCCTGGGGGATGCTGCAGCACGAAGACCCATCGTGTAACAGAATATACAGAATAAGCCCAGCACCTGCTGGAGCTGGACCCGTTGCTGGGCGGGCCGGAGGGAGGATGCGGCGCCTGGCTCTGGCAGAAGCCAGGCACAGCTCGGCGGGGCCACCTCCCCTTCCCAGGGCCGCACCGGGCAGCCCGATGGCGGCGGCGGCCGCGCTTTGATTTATCTGTCCCGTTATAATCAGCGCTCATTACAATCACTTAGAGCAACACTACAGGCCTCATTACGGACTAGGCACTTGCTGCCATTAGTCTTTAAGAAGGATAGCGCTCAATTTGCCTGGCAACATGCGAGGTCCTGACCTTGGAGCTATTAGGGAAAAGATTAGACCGCAGTGTGACCATGTGTGCAGACATGAGCAAACCAAATTAATTTCTGGCAAAGGGAGGCACCAGGCAAGGACCCCGTCATCCTGAGGACACCTGAGAACTTCTCCATTCCCCAAAGGATATAAGCTAATGGCACGTTTAAAGGAGCCTGGTTCTGAAGGTGAAGCACATCCCTGGTATTTAGAGAGATATTAATCCAGTTTCCCCACAAAGTATTTGCTTGGCTGATCAGATTAAGGGATCTAGCCTTCAACAGCACACCCCCACCACAGCAGGCCCCAAGAAATCTGTGATACTTCACAGCCTCAGACATATTGCACCATGTGTACCCAGCTGCTACAATAATTAGCTTATGAATGTATCAGCTGGTTCTGTGATTTTTATAAATAATAACTAACCTACAGAGCAGAAAGATTTCCACGAGCCTAATATTAGCAAGAAATTGCAAGGTGCGCCTAACTGAATTGTCATTGTGCTAAATGCCCTGTCTTCTCTCACGTTGTGCAGGACTGGATCTCCCCCAACTCCATTTATAAATATTTATTTTTGCAATGTATTTGTGTCAGCTTTCTTCACAAGAGCCATTATTCGCTCACCCCCACACATACACACTTATACCCACTGCATGCATGTGTACACTTATCTGCATCAAATCTGTCCTTTCACTGTTTTTCTATCCTTCCCTCTCTTTATTCAAGCATTCATTCACGACCCTCTCCATCCATCTCTGGGGCTGTTTATTAGGCAATAGCTTTGGCTAATACGTGAGAAAACACAGCGTGCCGCAGCTTACTCACACGTTCTTTATGGCTGCAAGTAACCGCCTTCCCCATGCACAGATGAAAAGTCTGCATCGACTTTTTAAAATTATTTATTTAAATAATCTTAGCACGCCATCCAAGAAAGTTTTGCAGTACCAGGCAAAAAAAAAAAAAGAAAAANGTCAAATAAAACAGTGACAGATGACAGTATTCTCTATTGAATAGCACCGTTTCTTCGTGCATGTTCAATGAGAACTCATGAATTATTAATACACAAAATCTCCTTTTACTGTTAAAAATCTCAACTTGGCATTTTTTGGTTAATTTTTTTTTATTTTCTTTTATTTATTTCTTTGGGGTCTGTGTATGTTACACAGAGCTTTCCAGGAGAATTATTTCATTTAAGAAATGATAACATACAGAATTTTTTGGAGCTACAGCCATTCACAGTGAATTTTCATCTATAGCTACGTTTATTGGCATGAAGAAGGAAAAGTGAAGGAGACACTATCTCACCTCCTTTTCCCCCACTCATCCACAGCATCTGAATACAACTTCTGTGAATGTATCCTGAAAAATGTAACAAATAAAACACCCCTCCGCAGACCCTTAATAACACGACGTTTCTGGTCCTGCCTCCCCTGCACATCACAGGTCTCGCTCCATCACACAAACAGTCCCCTTGGCTGCCAGAGTCACCAGAGAGTTTGATACACACCAGTGACAATATGGGTGGCAGAATCCAGCCCTTAATGTCAGCTTCTAAGGTTCTCAAATGGGCATGTCTTCCATTAAAAACAGGAGGAGGAAAAACAGCACAATTAAAGGATGCTTTTGGCTCTACATTCAGGCACACCCAGCGCTTGTGGTTACAGGGAATTCTGCTCAGAACTTCCTTCATTTCACCCCAAAACTTCTAGAGGCATCGAGAATGCAGCCCAATTTAGCTCATTAAAGAGAGCTGCAGAGAAGTGCTGGCCTCTATTTTTGCTGTTCTTGTGAGACAAAATAAACATTTTCTAAGCATTTTGTTTAATTAAGAAAATAATATCATATTAATGTCCTATTTTTAACCTCTCTCTCTGTCTTCTAATCAAACACATTTCCACACAGCTAAGCAAACAACAACAAAAATCCGCAGAAAGCCAGCCATTCCCATTGTGCTTTTATGCTGTTAAAGAAACAGCATGCTTAGAACACCAAAGCGTGAGGCTTGGCACCCTCAAACCCCCTCAAGGACAGCGAGCTGGTGCAGCAATCCTGAGCCATATCCTCTGTCACTTACCCCAGAGCCCTGTTAAGTAGCTTGAGCCTTTCACTTTTGCTGGGCTTACCCTAGAGCAGGGCAAGCCAGACGTAGCAGACTGCAGCAAGGTCAGCTTTTCCAGCACTTCCACTCAGTGAAGGTGTGCACAAACACGCTGACCCCCAAAACTGCTTCGTGCGGATCTGCTGCCCTGCAGGCTGCCAAGGACCACATTTCCGACCAAGGACAAAGAAGGCACATGGGAAGAGTTCAGGCTCACAGTCGTGCTGGGGTACAGGCCCATGTTTACACTTTGCCAAAAGCCACTGCAGGAGGTGGCAGTTGGGTGTCCACGGTGACTTAGTCACCGGCAGCTGTTCTGCTTCGGGCATGGATAAACCTGCAGCTTAACTGACCTTGTGTTTCCCTGCACTAACATTACAATAATAGTAAAAACAATAATAATAACAACAATACAGTTAGCTTTCTGCACTGACATTTTCTAGGGTCTCCAGCGAAAGCATGAGTAGGCAAATGAAGAGTTTTTAGTAAGAGTGATTTGGGAATAAATCTCAAAAATAAACGTAAAAGGCCGTTTCCTCACCCACATCATCAGTGCAGGAAATGTCAACATATGTGACAAAAGGAAAAAAAAGCAGCAATGATTGACGCAAGTCTTGAAAGATTAGTAAAGAAATGCACTCCTCAGAGAAGGCTCCCGTCCCACGTGGGATCACAGAAGTCTTCTGGACAAACTTCCTCAGCATCTCTTCTCTCTGCTTAGTTTGGGACTCTACAGTGCAAAATGAGCTAGATAATATTCAGCTCTTGTTCCTTAGTCGCCAAACTCTCTTACCACGAATCCAATAAGTGTCTATTAAAATAAATAAACCCCCTAATGATTCAAGATAACCTAATCAAGGAAGCTGAAATGGATAAAAGACTAACTGTAACGGAGAGTTCTGTCATGGCTTCAACGAATTCTTGATGAGGGCCGGGGGAGGGGGACTGAACCTGAGAAGCTTTACTTGGAGAATTTTGATACAGTTCAAGGTTAATCACTCAACAGTCTGTATTTTCTGAAATGCTTGGTACTCTTCCTCCCCAGAAAATGCAAAGCACTTTTGTGAGGGCCAGTTTCTCACCAGTCTCATAAAACATGACATTATTAAAAAAGAAGAATGAGATACATGAGCCCTGAAGTACCTTAGGTTCACGGGAACGCCAAGTCTGCTTAGAGCTCTTGGCCTCAGAGAAGGATGCTGTGCACTGAGGATATTTCCAGCATTGCAAGTCCAAACCCGCTTCTCCCTACACTAGAGAGGAAGTGTGGGCTTGTGGTTAGGGCAAGCAGCCCACCATCAGCTCCCGGATCTGCCAAGGACTTTGTGAGCAAAGTCCCAGCTCCACAACTCCACAACTGTCCCTTATTCATTCAGCTGCTGAGAGGCCAATGCACTGCTGCAGATGCTGTCACAGAAGCATAGAATAGTTTAGGCTGGAAAGGACCTTTAAAGGTCTCTAGTCCAATGCCCCTGCAATAAGCAGGGGCATCTTCAACAAGAACAGGTTGGACTCTGAGCAACCTGAATGTTTCAAGGGATAGGGCAGCTGCTATTTCTGTGGGCAGCCTGTTCCAGTGTTTCACCACCCTCGTTGTACAAGTTTCTTCTTCATATATATATATCTAGGCTGAGTTTACTCTATTTTAGTTTCAAGCCATCACCCCTTGCCCTGTCACAACAGGCCCAGATAAAGAAGCTCAATAAACCCCGTTTACCCGAGTACTGAAAGGCTACAATGAAGGTTTCCTGGACCCTTCTCTTGTCCAGGCTGAACAGCCCCAACTCTCTCTGCCTGACCTCACAGGAGAGGTGCTTCAGCTATTTGATCATTTTTGTGGCCCACTCAGGACTTGCCCCAACAAATTGAGGTCCTTCCCAGAGTGGGGACCCCAGAGCTGGATGCAGTGCTCCAGGTGGGATCTCACCAGAGCAGAGGGTCAGAGTCACCATCCTCAACCTCCTGGTCACGCTGCTTTGGCTGCAGCCCAGACAGAGTTGGCCTTTTGGCTAAGAGTGCACTTCGACAGCTCTTGTCCAGCTTTTCACCTACCAGCATTCCCAAGGCTTTCTAGGCAGGGCTGCTCTCAACCCCTTATATCCCTCAGCCTGTGCTGACACTGGGGTTGCCCTGACCCAGGTGCAGGACACTGTACTTGGCCTTGTCAAACCCCATGAGGTTCATATGGGCCCACTTCTTTTGTCCTGGATAGGGACACTGTGATTGCATATACAAGTCTGTAAAAAAAGAGGTGCATCAAAGAAATTCTAAGCTGGCAATGAGGCAGGGATCTCGACATGAAGAAGGACGGTCAGAGGAAAGGCAAAGAACTGTCATAGTGATTTCCATCCATAAGCTTGGGTTGTTTTTTTCACCTAAAGGGCCTCAGCTGAAGGGCCTTTCTGCCCCCAAACTCAAACCCTCATCAAGTTTATTGTTTGTTGGCTTACTTTTCAACAGGATAAAAATACAACCCAGAGACTGATCTTTGGTAGCTTAACATTTTTCTAAATGTTGCTCCAAGGGGTCTCTCTTGCTTTACTGTGGTGTGACTAGAATAAACTCCAGTCTCTTGAGAAGAATTTCAGTTTCAAGGCTATACTTTTTGTTTTCACTGGACTGGCAAAGGTTCTATTTGCCCTCTCCAGGGCTGATCCCCAGCAATATACTTCCCCATGCCACCCCAGGCTGATTAAGAAGAGTCTCTTGCCCTGGGAGAACTGTGGGAAGTTTGATCTTCATGTTCATACAAACTCTGCCCTCCCTCAGACTGTCAACAAAGGCTCCAGCCAGCTGTGCCCGCTATTTATTTTGATAGTCACTGTTTATTGTGAACAGAACTACATTCCTAAACCCATTTTGCAAAGACTAAGAAAAAAATGTCTGCTGAGCACAGCACAGGCCCTGACAGGACTCTGACTAGCAGAGGTCAAAGGGGTGATGCTGCTGCACAGCATTAGAAGCACACGCAGTCATGGGGGAAATGGTTTTCCTGAACTTGTACTGTAGAGCAGTTCCAGAACTGAGTGCAGAAGCCAATTGTAAAGACCAACAGTCCAAGCCCGCAGTAATCCAAGGCCAAAGTCTCTGCCTGTCCCAGTGCCTAGCTCTGCACACACAAAGGCCACCCAAACCTCTCTAAAAAAACACACCACAAACCTGTCTTCTTGTGAATTAAATATGACCAGGGGTGCCCAAGCTGTAGACTGGAAACCAAATCCTGGTGCTCCAGCCACGCTCAGAAACATTCCCAATGTGCTAACACAGGTCCCAGGTTTGCCCACTAACAGGACACTAGCAGGCAGTATTCCCAGAAAATCCTGCTGTCCATTGGTTTAGCTGGCGACTAAAATAGGAGGGCAGCTTTGGAGGCTGTGTTCTGAGGGCACTGAGCTCTCAGCTCCTGCTGGCTTCAAAAATACAAAGGGATGCACAGCACTCCACAAAGGCTAAAAAGATATTGTTTTTAAGATATTGATATCATAATATTGATGCATTTTAAGTTGTTGATGTAAGTTGCAAGGATTAAAATGCGTATTAAGGTAAATAAGTGATGCATAAGTCAATGTATAAAATGAATGGCTTGAAGTGGCTTTATGAAGGTGGATTTCCTTAGAGAATTCTCACCATACTACCTTGGTACCTCCATGAGACCCTGAAACTTGCCTCTCTATGTTGACTTGTGAGCTCTGTGATTTGCAACCTCAGCTTCTAGAAACTGCCCTTCTCTTCAGTAGCTGAGACTCTGCCATGACTTAAGAATGAAAATGGTTACTTGTTAAATTAGAGGTCAATTAACTCCACCAGTAGATGATGCCACTTGCAATAACTGTTCTCAGTGGGTACCACTCCTCCTGTACAGAGACAGAAGAGGAAACGAGGCCTCCGTTGCCTCTGGATGTTCTCTCGGGTACATGACATACAGCCCTGCGTATAAAATGTCAAAACATCCCTGTCGGAGATTCGCTGCCTGCTAAAACTGTGAAGATCTCACAGCACCGTGGATTGCTGTTGACAGAACAGCAGCGCCCAACATAACACATGCCTTGTTAGCAAACTGGAAGCCTCTCAGTAGTCTGGGGTGAGGGAATAATAGAGGAAGCCAACGCAACACAAGCCAGGCCTGTGGAGAATAGCAAGTGAACGAACCTTGGCGGAGAGTCCAGGCAAAGCCTCAGACTGGCTCTATTTTTCCCCCCCTTTCAAACTCTCTCTTCTGCAAACATGGGCAGTTTTCAATGAGCGCTTCCCACCATGTAACCCAGCTGCTGAAATCAGCAGCATTTTCACCAGAAATGTCCACAACTGCCGCAGCTGGCCTGTGCAAAGCACTGGGAACACCCAACTGCTAGTTTTCAAACCAAGACCTAAGGCTGACCATGACACCCTGGGTCTCCCCCATGCAAGCAGCTGTGTCCTTGCTTTTGGCACTCCTCCGGGTCACTGTGCTCCCCAGTCAGCGGCAGGACACCACAGGCACACCAAGCCAGGCCAGGGGCAGGCACACAGGTGGCCTTTGAGGCAGGGGGTGGCCCCGCACCACCGTGGTTCTTGGCTGTGGCTTCCTCTGTCCCTGCCTTCCAGTGCCCCCATAAAGCACTTTCATGCTCCAGCAGAGCGCTATGACATCTCAGCATGGCCAATGCTGGGCCATCCCAGGGAGCCAGTACTGCTTTGGCAAGGCTGCGAAACAAAAGAAACATCAGCCTCAGAAACACTTCTTTATTCGCTGCTGCCGAGGAAACAAAACCTCTATGTGCAGTAACTTTGCTTTAAACAATAACATTTGCGGATCCTGCTCTTAACCTTTTGCATCTGGTGTTCAAAATCTGCCCTGCTTTTTGCCACGTGAAAGACAACAGATCTTATTTTTGTTGTGGCGCTGGTGTGCGATGCTGCCAGAGAAGTGCACTCAAGCTGGCACAGACCAAGGCTGGTGAGCCACCCAAATTATTGTTGGGTGGTTCAGTCCCTCTCTATTTCAAGAAGCCTCTGGGTATAATGACAGGAAGCTTGCAGGCAATTTTAAGCCAAACCTCAGAGAGGCTGGCATTCAGTCTGTGTTAAACACTCCTTATTAAAAGCTGTCCAGTCCGGATCCTGGGTGGAACTTTGATATCTGCATGGAGTAAAGAATAAGGGGCACGTTTGCAAAATCAATTGTGCAGTTTTTATATTTACTGCACGTTTACCACATATGTCATTTATTACACAGTGGAAAACCGTTAAATGCACAGTAGTTGTGCCAAGTGGCATTATGCTTTTAACAGCTTTATTCGTTTAACAGCTCCAGTTCTCATTATATTTTGCCATGTGGTACATGAGATTTTTATGCATTTAACAGTTTAAGAGGGTTCCATGGTATTTTCCTTTTATGTATTTCATACTGAGCCTGGGATTTGGTTTGGGGGGTAGAGGGACTGCAACCCCTGTACCCTGACAGAGAGAAAGAGAAAGCAAAAGGCATCATTAATTAACGATTACATGAAGAAGGAAAAATTAATCAGATCTCCATGTGTCAGGACACAAATACCTGCAACAAGGACAAGGCTTTCCCATGTGCTTTGATAGCCTTTGATGCTTTCTTTATGTGCCTCTCAGCCGCTTATTTTACATCTGCTTTAATGACTATAATGTTGTTTCCCTGCACAGAGGGAAGTGTGTGTTTTTCAGAGTGCACGCACCTAGATACTTCTATCCCACTCTCTCATTGTCATGTGCACATTTGTGCATTTTTGTGTGCATATTGATGCCCTCTTCAAGATGAACTGAATAATTTCATCCAGGATCAGAAGCAGCGCTTTTCACCGAGTAAACAATTCCTTCCAACAATCTCCAATCCACTTGCTGCCCTTCAAAAAAAAATCTGTCTGTCCTCCTTTCCACAAAATCCCTTCTGGTGCATTATATTTTTTTAAAGAGTTGGATGAAAATTTTAAATTAATGGATTCTCTTCAAGAATTTCACCCCGACCTAGGTTTGCCCACATGTATTTTTTACACCCAAGGTAGAAATGAATTCAGCAGAACTCACTGCAGTGCCCTCTCATGCCTTTTTGTAAAAATGATTTGATCCAGTGTGAATTATTCACATAGCAATACTGTATGCAGCACATACAACATGCTAAAAAGGAAACACCTGCCTAATATGCTGTTTCCCATCACCTTCCCTCAGTTAACCACTTGAGAAAGCAATTTCATTACCTGCTGAATGAGTAGGATACCACCATTTTGAGAGTTCCATGTCCTACTAGCAGAGGTGTAAGTTATATACCACACAGGGGAAAAGACAGACACGTTTGTACAAAAGGGGAGGAAAAGTTTGGCTGTGAATTGACCCTTTCCTCATCCTCTTTTAAAAGGGAAAAGGAAACCACTTAAGCAGGCAAAAGCCAAACATGACAGGTTCCCCAGAGATGAAAATTATTATTATTATTGTAGGAACAGATGTAATTTTATTGGTGGGAGGAAGAGATGGATCTAATCCCAACCCCAGAGTTTGCTTTAAAAACAAAACCCCAGAAAGCCCCACAACAATGAAATCCCCTAATCCACTCACCTGACTTTTATTGGCAGCCACTTTGGCAAACAGAGCTTGAGATACCTTGGCCCTTTTCATCTCCTGTTGGATCTCATCATAAATGGCAGCTGTGATGTTGACGTTGGCACTGTCCGCCTTAATGGGGAGGTCTGTTGTTGGTGTCGAGGTTTTGGCCTACCAAGAGACCATGAAAATAATAATTAAAAAAGTGCTGCTTTCAGCCCAGCCATCTGTGCAGAAATTATCAAAGGATTTCAGTCAGCTGATGCCAAACTGCATTAGCTACAGAGGGACACTTCCTGTCCATTATTCTAATCAGGTTAATTGTGATTGGAAATAATTGCAGTGCATTCCTATAGGACATGCAAGGCCCTGTCAAGTCTCCCCCTCTCCCTCTCCCAGCATGTTTATTGAGCAGCTCAACAACAGGACAGGTAGCTGGGGCACTGGGCTGCAGGCAGGCACTGACACTGGCTTTGCCAGCCAGCTACTGCAGCACAGCCACCAGGCTCTACCTTCTCCCCCCTCTCTAAAAGTGGCCTACACCTTGGAGGAAGAGCCAATTCTCCCAGAAAAAATGAGTAAATGGGTAGAGGTCTCTAAATAATAAATTATTACTCAATTTAATGCACTCCCTCAAGTCTCCCTCATCCTTTATTAAAACTATACGTATGTCATTTGAGTATGTATGGTTTCCCAGCCTTATCATCATTATGCTAGCCAGACAGTCACCTAATTTCACCTAGGAAATCAGTGAAAATGAAAAAAAAAAAAATCATTTCATAAAGCTGGGCTTTGGCATGCCTTTGATGTGCTGCCCTCATTTTCCTAAACTCATATTGAGATTTTGTGTATTCCACTGCACTCCTTTTAATTGAATGATTTCCCATCAGCTTCTGTGACAAATGAAGGACAATAACGGATGCTGCCAGTACTTTCCTTGGGCTGGACTACCCCTGCAAGGCTTCTGTCAATACAGTTCAGAAGACTGCTACAGGATTGCTCAGTTTTCAAGCCCCCTGGACTACTGGTCCCCAGATTGCACTGGCAGGAGAGGGAGTGAGGGCTCTCACTGAGTGCTCCCACCACCAGCAGCCCCTTGGAGACAGATCTCATTTACTTTACGGGGCTTGAGGAGGAGATGGCAGGGCTGATCATGGCACCCCTTACACCTTTCAAGGGAAATGTGGGTTACTCATACCAACCCACTGTTTTGTCTTGTGACGTAAAGGTCCTAGGAAAGAACACAACCTAAATGGTAAAGCTCCCACTTCCCAGTAGACCCAAACCCCCCATACACTGTGCCCCAGTGACACTCATATTTGGCCCAATTATGAACCTTTTCAGATGGATCCCGTGTCCGAGCTGAAGTCTGCTAGAGTACATCTCATATTAATTTTTAACTAGGCAGACATGCCCAAATGCTTTTGTGTTAACAGGAAGATTAATTAGGCAAAACCAAACCTTCTAAACTTCTTCTGTTCTGCTGTCCTCCAAATCTTCCTATTCCTCTATTCCTGACGCCTCTTCTGTACTGAGACCACATTAATAATGGAGCCAAAATCCAATCAAGACAACACTCCAGACCAATCACTCTTCCTTACAACTTCCAGACAAAGCCCTAACCGACCTGTATCTTCTCCCTTTCCGGGCTCAGCAGGCACTGCTCTGGGCTTGCTCCCTGCCTGCCATAGGCAGAAGGAGGGCAAGATTCTCCTCTTCCCTAAGGCCAGCCCCGTGTGCAGGCAGAGACAGCTGGACAGCAGCTGGGGCAGAGCACGGCCCCCATGTCCCAGGGCGAAACCGCTGCCATCCACAGGCGGGGTACAGTGCAACACAGGCACCCACAGGGACAGCCCGCTCTGAAGTAACAGTGTTTGCAGACAGATGAGCCTTAGGGCCATGGTGGGAAGTGTAAGAAAACTACAAAGAGTTCATGGAAAGGAAAAGGACTGTGCAAGTCTGTCAGGACTGATTTAATGGAGATTTGTCAGATATAAAAAAGTCTTCCCAGGCACTGGAGCCTTTGGCTAGCACAGCAGCCGAGGTCACCATGGCCTCAAAGGCTGTTATGGATGTCTGAGATCCTGAGAAGAATAAAATTAGCATGTAAAAGAAAGATTTAAACTGTAACTCCATCCTGTATGGGTCTCCTACACTTCCAGGTCCACAGCCACATGTCAGGAAAAAGCCTGCCCTGCACACTCTGAAAGCTGCGCCGTTTTTTATTTAATCCCCCAAATCAGAAGGGCAAATACCAACCAAAAGTCACTAAAATCAAGCATTTAAAGGCCTAGATCCAAAGCTAGTCTTGGTATTAAGAAGGAGTTTGCCACTATCGAAACATCTTATTGCAAACAGTGGGGGGAAAGAAAAGAAGTGTTTGCAGCCACAGTGTCAGAGCACTGCGACCCAGCCCCTTACTGCCGGGGTTCTGTGTGCACCCGACAGCTCCCAACAGCTCAGAGGATCTTCCCCACAGCAACTGTACCCCATTCTCTGGATCAATCTGCCATTCCCACCTTGAGGCAGGAGCTGAGCCAGGGATATCACGAAAGGGTGGTATGGGGCTGGCTCAGAGTCAGGGAGAGCTGAGCTGGGTTGCTCTGCATGCCCTTACACCTGCCTGCGTGACAGCCCCAGCACGAGCACTTCCACAGGTACCTGCCATTCCTCTCCTACCCAGCACACTCAACCCCAAAAGCATTGCGGCAGGATATCGGTATCTATGGAAACCACGTTTCCAATTGCCATTCCATCACCTTCTCTGGCACACTGACACAGTTCCTGCAAGGCTGGTACAGCTCCTAGCCCTGCTGCCCCAAAGCACCCCGCTGCAGGGGAGGAGAGAGAGCTGCCGGGGGAGCTGCCGCTGCCGGAATGGCCGCGCTGCCTGCGAGGACGGCATTTGTCTTGTCACAACTAATACCAGGCATATGGGGAAGCGCAGTAGCCGTGCTGCCTGCCCGGGAGCTGGGAAGAGCCTCATTTGCAGAGGTGTCCAAGTTGTCAAAACAGCACCTGTGCTGACTGGTGCTGGCCCTCTGAGGGCTGGGGAAATGTTACACAGCGGGCACAAGGCGAGCACTGGGTACGCAAACCTTTGTGTGCTGCTTTCGCTGATCAAAAACCTCACAATATCCTATTGGGTTCTTCAAGATGAAATAAAACAAGTATGTGCTGGTTTATATTTCTAGAGTATGGTTTTCTAGCAACATTTACCTCTTACAAAGGCAGGCAAAACTTCTGTTATTTTGAATTATGTTCTAGCTGTGGCTAGAGCATGGAGAAATGGCATAATTCAACACAGGAACGAAATGGGGCAAGAGATGCAATTTTTCTTCTCACCGGATTGCATCTAAACTCTCAATTTCCTTTCAGTGCTTGATTCTAGTACAAAGCCTATTGCAATAAATATAAGCAGGAGTAAGGTAATTTTTTAATGAATCTATACCAATGCAGAAAGTAGCTACACTATTTAAATAGTAAAATAGTGTACTCACTATTAAAATCCCTATATATTTTTATTATCACTTAAAGGTAGCTAAAGGATAAGAAGTGTAGAATGAGTTTTCCATGTAATGAAAATTCAGTGTCACATTTGGGTTGGCAGGATAAGCTTGCTTTCAGTGAAAATGGTTATTTACATCATTTATTCGGTGAAGCGTGTCTGCATGTTTGGGTTAAAGTGAACAATCTCAACAGTTTCTACAAAATCAACACACCTTCCCTAAGGATGGTCACTTCAAACGTAAAACTTCACTCCCCCCAGCAGTGCTTGCTTGCTTGCTTACACTTAACAGCAGAGACTGCAGAATGGAATGAGAAGTGATCATTGATTTTATTTGAAGGGTTACACGGGCCCATCTACTGAAGAACAGTGACGTGCTAGAACTGACATACCATGCCTGTACTGTTAGAAAGCTCAGACTCCAGGCAGGCAAATGTCACGACAGGAGTTCATCAGCAGCCTCGTGCAAGCACCCTCACTTTGCAGAGTACCCATGTAGGACTGCATCAGCCTGGTACAAGGGGGGATGACTATTACAGTGTACTTTGTGGATGCTCCTTCTTACTGCAAAGGAACAACCTACCCAGGGAAGAGTGGGTGGCAACAGCACGTTAATAAACACATGCAGTTAAGTCAAGGAGATAACAGCTGCTTGGGAGCTCTAAGCATAATTTTCCTTCCCAGCACGCTGTCCATCTCCACTTTCTGTGCCTCAAACATTTACTTGTAAAAACCTCTAACACAAGGACTGTGATTTCCTACGCAGAATATGCAGCACAGTATTTTCTAACAACATCTATCTAATACACTATCAACCTCTGTTCACTAGACATGTTTTATGGCAACATACATGAACCAGAAGCCCAGAAATCTCCTGTGGTCTGAAGAGGGTAATGGACACAGGTAAAAAAGCTACATGTCTTTCTGTAATATATTCTATAATAGCCATTTAATGGACATACATCAACAGCCTGCATGTAATGCCCACATGCACTCCCTCTTTCAGGCACTAATGTCAGGTACTTTTTTACATTTATGGCATTGATTAAAGATGGAATGATCATCAGTGTCTTGTCATCCACTAAACGTCTCTTAACAGCCACTCCAAAACCTCACGAAAGATTTTCCACAACTCATCTGGGCAAGGGGAGCAACAGACAGAGGAAAGGTGGAAAGAAACTCCTTTCCTGGCATTATCCAGACAACAAACGGGTAGCAAAGGATTGCATCTTACCTGGGGTGTTCTGGAGGAGCTTGGGCTGCTGGCAGCTGAAGACACCATGCTCACGTTTGGGTTCATACTTCTCTCTCTCTCATCCTGGTAGATACGATCCCGCTCCGAGTCAGGCAAGTTTAGGAAATTCTGCATTGCCCGTAAGTTTACCAGGAGGGACTGGGAAGCTGTCCTAGGGTCTTCTTCTTTACGCAGGATCTCTGACAACAAACCCTGGTTTAAAAAAAAAAAAAAAAAAAGAAAAAAAAAAGCCAGTCATGCGTTGATGGGTTTCTTTGGTTTTTAAAAATTTGTTTAGTGTAACCAGCTGGGTTGCAATACTGAGAATCTACATCAGAATCTCATGGGCTCTCCCTGAGGGGATATTTTGTAGGAAAGTGTTTGTCTTCTGGGGGCAGGAGTTTATTTTGGGACTGTCCTATTCTGGCACAGTAATAAGCTTCTGAGTATGGAGATGCTGGATAGGAAGGTAGGTGCACTGGTTAGAAGAAATTGCAGTTATCACCAGGTGCTTGCTGCAAATATTTTAGGAGCTGTTAGAGCTCTCTCTCTCTTTCTCTTTTTACTTGAAGCTGGGAACACTTGGCAATCCTGTTCATCTTTGAAAAATCTGCCAAGGTTGGTAAATTTAGTTTCGACATTTAAACAGTACAGGAGGTTTATAAAGAAAAATGTTTGGCTGGGTTTTGATGTTACAGTCCGCTCATTTCAGTTTGGACAGTCATTTCTGGAAAGAGAAAATGAAGCAATAATAAAACCTTAGAATCTAGCTTTAGGGATTTAACCCATTCTTTCATGCCTCA
Source organism: Regulus satrapa (assembly GCA_013396955.1). Classification (NCBI taxonomy): domain Eukaryota; kingdom Metazoa; phylum Chordata; class Aves; order Passeriformes; family Regulidae; genus Regulus; species Regulus satrapa. The sequence continues at coordinate 534,021 of VWZN01021279.1, forward strand.
TTTTAAAATACCACAGGCTTCACACTGCAACTGTCAATGAACACCATATTAATCTAGTTTTTACAAAAGCCATTACATAGTATTTCTAAAAAATAAAGAGTTAAAAAATTTTAAATAATTGGAGAGATGAGAATGTCATTTAAAAAGGCTTAAATCTAATGATGGGGCTAAATTTACACATAAGAGTATGCACTCGCACTCAGCAGTTCCACGGATTATCTGAAAGTTAAAGGCACAGCACCCAAGTCTGGATCGGGACCTACAGAAACTATCAAGGACACAGTGTGTGCCACCAGCTTCCCCCAGGCACGCCCTCATATCCGACACTTCACAAACCGGGACTTCATTCCAAACAGCAGGCGTAGCAAACTCCTGAACTACACCTCTTTTAATGTACTGGTGTGCAGGGAAGAAGGGAGGGAGCGTTTCTGCCCATCACGACTACTTCCATCTTAACGTCACATATCCTGATGATATCCAAACGGTATCTTGCATTAACACGCCACTCTGTGTGCTCATTATTTCCAAAGGCTATTCTGGCAGTGAGCTTCCCTGAGCCACCTGCTGCCGTTCCCGCTCCCCTCCTGGCCCAAAGCAGGCGCTGTCTGTGCCGGGGCTCCCAGGAATGGCGCCACGGAAGCCAAGTGAAACCCCAGCTGGAGCTGGGAGGGCTCACCTTGGCCTGCTCTGGGAGAGGAGCAGCTCAGCAGGACCCTGCACGGGGACCCTGCAGGCGCCGCCGTGGCTGTTGACACGAGTGTTTTGCACTTACTTCACAGCCAGGACCCAGGCAAGCTGCTTCCCAAGGACAGGCAAGGCTTACTCCTTTCTTGTCAGAAAAATGGTACTAGAAAGCAACCACATACCCCAAGCTCTGTTACATTTAGTTCTCATTTATTTTCTTCCATATCAGAGAGCCTCCTTCAAAAAGCCTTGCTAAAAGCACTGCCACTGCAGTTGGCCAATGAACCAAATGACAACATTTTCGGTATATATTGACCTTATTTACCAGTCTTCCTGACAAAACCAACTGACCAAATGATGTACCTGTATCTGTATTTATCTGCTATTAAAAATCTACACTAAAATACATATGTGAGACCTCTACTTCAGCAGAGTTTATACCACAAGTGCTCTAAGCAAGCTCCTACACAACCTGAAGGCAGGCTCCATCTTTTCAGCTCCTCATCTACATAACCAAGCCAACACACTCCCAGTTACGTTTTTCTGCAATGATTAGTGCGGGCACCAGAAGGACTGGAGCTGGGAATGGAATCATGGTTAGCACCACTTGGAAGTGGGATGTGAGAGAGAAGCTGGCTGGTGAGAAAGGTTTGCTCTCTGGGAAACAGTTGGAAGAAGCTGCAGTGCTGGGCTGTCCTCTGGTATTCTGTGTGACCTCAACACAACTGCATGCTCATACCTGGCTTCTTGTTCAGGGTTTGCCACCTCTCAGAGAAGCTAAGGACATTTCGAAAAGCTTTCTGAAGTTTGAAAGTCTCATAGGCCTTTCAAAGGCCTAAGCAAGAAAGGACATACAGGAACTTGAAGCCACAACCCGCAAGGTTCCAAGACCAATGCGAGTCCTTATTAAAATTTTCCCCTCAAGTCAGTGAAAAATTCTTCAAGTGCAGTAAAGAAAGGAAATACTGGTTCCACCAATTCTCTGAATTTCTAATTTCCTGTGTCTTTGGAAGGATAAAGCAACTTTAGAAGGTAAAACTTCTTTTTAAAAGAAAAACTCAACTTCAAAAATTAATGAGTTTAGTATGAAAGAAAGGGACCTGAAAGCTACTGGAGCTGACTCTAAGACAGTTTTTTCTCCCTCTCATTTTAGCCTCACTAAATTTATGGTCCAATTTCAAAAATGGAGAGCAGAAACATATGTGAAAGCATGCCAGCAATTACTTTTCCATGCAGTCATTGACTCTGTATGTAAATCAAAAGGCTCACAGGTATGAGTGGCTTGGTCATGGCACTAAGAGGTATCTCACTGCCTGAGATACCAGCCCTTGTGCTCAAAGGTTCTCGATTTGTCTCCAGAAACATCTTATCAGGGGTAGATTGGGCGCCTGCACTGCTGCTTCCATGACCTGCTCCAGGGATGCAGCAGTATTTTGCAGCACCAGTGTTCCATCAGCAGGCTGGGAGTCTCCTCCTAAGGCAGGCACCTGCTCCGGGGGGGGACTGGCTGCTTCCCCAGCACCGTGACACAGCAGCCACCGGTAGGAAATCTGGCTGCCAAGAGGGTTTTTCTGCAGCTCCTCTAAGTGCTTTGGCAGTTTAGGAACCATGTAAACAGCAGGAGAGCTAATAAGAAAACTGACTCATGAGGGACGAAGCTCGTGTCCTCCTGCAGCTGAAGATAAACAACAACGCCAGTAAACAGCAGCAGCAGATAGCTGAGTGATAGGGGAGGACAATAAAATGAAGTGTCTTGAGAGCAATAACGTTTACAATAATATAATTCTGAGCTACTGAAGTATACGCAAGCTAACCAGAGAGCAACGTTACAAAAAATAAAGTGATATTAAATAATCTGTTCAGCCTTTTTGTCACCTGCAACAAATTAGCCTTTCAATATGCAAAACATCTTCCTTCCAGAAAAACAAATGATCATGATTTCATTTAATTGTAATTTAATGAGGCATAATGTATTTTTTAAAGTGATATACACCAGGTGTGTGGTGAGGAAACTGGCCCAGCCAGACAAACTCTACTGTTTCTATTTTTGAGAAAACCCTAAAGCCAGCCAGAGACTGTTTTCATTTCTGCAAATTATGTTTCTGCTGGAGGGGGTGAGGGAGGGAAACCCACAGCATTCATAGATTTCTTATAAAATTCCATTGGCTAAATTAGCTCATTCCGACTTACTTACATCTCACGTATTAAAAAATAAAAATAAAGAAATTGGCAGTTTGCAGAGTAACCAATTCTGCAAACCTAAAAGATCATCTTCAGGGACTAGAAAGTCTCAGTATGACTTTAAATAGCCAAACAGATCTTCTACATAGAACACAGTTCCCAGGATACATTTTAGGACATGTAGCTTGATAATATCTTTGCTTTTCCACTCCTCTGCATCATTTTTAAACCGGCTGCTGAAGAGGCAACTGATGAAGTTTAATGTTCCCACAGGCTGTGCTTGCAAACGAGGGGTGTGATCATCCTGAGACAAGGGCTCTGCACAGCCTGGTTTACCCTTGGAACTTGCACTGTTTTTAAAATTACACACTGGATCCATAACTGACTTTAAGAAAATAATACCTGTGGTGGAGAAAAAAAGCACATGTCCAATCAAAACAAAAAAGTCACTGAATCTATTTAAGGCAGGAGTAATTTTGGTGGTGTTTTTTCAAACTAGCTGAAATGCAGTCCCTTCAGGCCAGCAGAGTCACTGTCACAGGAGTTTGCTCTGAATTTGTTCAATAAAACCACACTTGTGAACTTCTTTTACTTTTATTAACTACAGGATTTCCAGGACAAACAATTCAAACCTCACCTAATCTTTTTTTAAGCAGCTTCTGAGAGGTGATGCAGCACAATGTAGAGTGAATGTTATTCCAACTGACTCCAACATCCAGGGGACCAACTGACCAGCCCTGGAGGCAAACACAGCCTTGTCCAAAGCACAGAGAAGGTGAGCAAAGCCTCTGTGCCCTCCTCCCAGAGGGCTGCTGCTCAGCCTGGGAAGGGTGTCAGGGAGTCACTGCACCACCAGTGACCAGAGGCAGGACAATTTTATAACCAGAACTTTTGAAAAGCAATCTGGATGGGGATGAGACAGTGCTGCACTCGTGTCCTGGAGAGGAGGGCGAGGCTCATCAGGCAGCAGGAGACTCCCGAGCACTGGAGGGCCTCACACACATCAGGTTCGATGACTTGGACAGAAGTCATGCTCTCTCTCTTACAGACCTAAGCCATTTGACTACAAAACCAGGCACTAATGTTAAAGAGGTTCAGAATAGGCTTTGGACAATCAAAACACTGGCCAAGGCAAAAATTTAAATAAACCCAACTAATGTGCTAAACCTCAGTTTATATGTTCTGTATAAGGAAATTATATATATGAAGGACTGAAAAAGCATAAACACTTTTTCAGACTTTCAGTCTATTCTAGTGCCTCTCCATGCTTCAGCTATGGCCAAAATCAACAGAGAAAATGCTGAAATACTAGAAAAATATTGCTTCTGCAGTGCTCAAAGTTCCAAGTACCTTTAAGCCCTGCACTCGTACTGACAAGTCTCAATAGAAAAGCTATTCCATTTTCTGTCAGGGATAGATGTGACCCTGAGCAGGGTATGAAAACGTAGAGATTTATTCAATTTCAACATCTGGATCTTAAAGGTCAGTGGTGTCAACTTGTCCCCTCTCAGCACACCAGGCTTGTTTCTGGCACGGAAGGCAGCACTCAGGGAACCCCTGGCTAGCTACGCGTTTCTACCAAGCTACAGTGCAATTGTTTTGCCAGGCTAAAATGACCACTTATATTTACAGTTGTCTGCTACTTGCAGTTGCAAGCTGGAGGCAGCAGGTCAGCCCAGGAGCTCTGCAGCAGAAGCACTGACTTCTCACCACCCTTCAAGGAATAAAGCAATTCCACCCGCTGCGTTCTTCTCACATCAAGCCACGGTTTTACCATGACATCTCTCTGCCTCTCTGCATTTACTCCAGGTCTCGCCTTCAGTATTGTCTTCTGGGCTGAACAAGATACATTCAACAACTCTGAAATACTTCTCTTTGCCTCTAAATATACAGCACTCACCAAGAACCTCTGTATGACGTACTTGTAGGCTTCTTGGGACTCAAGCTCATTTTCAAATGCTCACTGCTTTGTTTCCATTCCCTTGCATCTCTTCCTAATTCCAGCTAGGATATGAAGCAGAAGTGCTGGAAGTCTATCAGAAATGCTTATCTTGGCAATGCGTCCAGTTCAATTTTGCTGAACAAAATTGCCTTAGATAATCAGTGGAAAATTTTGAGTGGTTAGCCAAACCAAGCACCTTCATATCCATTCTGTCACAGTTTCCATCAGGCAAAAGTGTTTTTGTACCCTGCTCCCTGACCAGCTCTTCTTTCTCAATAGTCAAAATGTGTGGTGCTACATTTGTATTGGTCTTACAAACCTCAGAAGATGAAGGATGCTGACTGAGGCTAACTCTCCGTGAGTGGGAGACCAAAACCCTCCCAGTACACTTCAGTGTACACATCACATCAGTCCTTCAATTAGAAGAAATCTTCTGATCTCCTGATTAAGTGCCTACAGCCAGAGTATGAGCCTTGTTCTTAAACTCATTTAACGAATGCTAAAATACATACATCTCAGGAGAGAGCTGCTTAGGCACAAAGCATTTAGAGGCTGATTTGAATAAAACTTATACAGGGTGCAACAATGACAATTTGATTTTTATTATTAAAAATGAAGTGTTTAAATCCTCAAAGAAAACGGCTTTATTGCATTAGTTTAATGAAGCCTCCTTTTTATTACGGTATCTGTTTTTATGAGGGAAGACAGGATGTGCATGCGGATCTGAACGTGGATGCATGCGGAAAAGGAGGCAGAGAAAGACGGATCACCTGCAGCCAACAAAGTGCCACCATTTACATGACATGTGTGTCAGACCTTTATCCTGAAATATGCTGGGAAATGAGCAAAGACACACAGCTTGTGCACACTGTAGATCTGTGCCTTTGATTCCGAGGCTCAGGACTCCTGTGCATCAGCTGAGCAGGCAGCAGCCACCTCCTACTAGCACACATTCTGAAAGCCTGACTCACATGCTACTTAAGATCTTTTCATTCAGCCTATTGAATACAATTAAGTTAATTGAAACTGAAATTTTGGGCAGTGCAAAACCCCCTGTTGGAACAAATATCCCATATACCAAAAATCTGCAATTTATTAAAGTAAGCACTTCCCTTACAGACTGCCTTCTTTCCTGTGAGTACAACAGAATGCCGCTTGTGCCACATTACACCCAAGAATAAAACAAGCAGGCAGCATGAAAGGGTTTCATGCTATAAGAGAGAGTTTTCTGTGAGGGTAAAAACCAACAAAAAATCCCCCCGAAAACCCAAACCAGAAGCCTTGCTAATTGAAAGTCTGTACACAATGGGGCAGACACCATAGCGATGAATGCAGCATGACTGTCTCACTAGATACCAGGCAGAGAATTAAAGCTCCTTGTGTTCCTCTCATTTGAGTTAAGGGAAAAATTATTTGCAAAAGGAATTCTGTCCAGGATTTGGCTCACAAGCAAATAGAGGTGGAAGAGTCAGTTATTTCAGCAAACCATATTTCTGATCTTAATGCCTTGTAGAGGACTCTCTTCTGAACCCACTTCTGTTTGGGGGAATTTTGCCAAAGAAAGCAGAATTAAAACGAGGACTCACAACCCACAGCCTTATTTCCTTAGCAACCAGACTCCTGCTGTCAGAGCCCCCAAACCCTCTAGAGGTGACCAGTGACACCTTTGTGTGCCAACAAATGTTATTTCCCTCTTCCTCATTGCAGAACCCTGGACTTGCCTGCAATTGCACCAGAAGTTGGGGCAACACCCAGCACCAATGCAGTGCTTCCCTATGCCTCAACCCACACCTGCAGCCAAGGTGTGACCAATCTCTTGAACAAGGAGGAGCAGTGCAGCTTGTTCCATCATAAACTTCACTACATCTGAAGCTGGTGGAGTTTTCCTCCTCCTCAGGCTGTTAGTTCCTTTAATCCAAAGAGACGTGGCTGGCACCAGCTACCCAGGCAGGAGCTGAGCTGGGTGTGTGCTGCTTTCCCATCTGCGGGCTGGGAAGCCAAGGCTCCCACATGGAGCTGCTCAGGGCAGGAAGGAAGGAGCAGCGCTCTTCGGGAAGAAAGTTACAAGCAGCCTGAACACGCTGGTGTTTTTATCCAGCTCCCTTGTATCTGGCCCCACAACGACTTGATTTTAAAAGCCTCAGATCAGAGGATATTTCCAATTTTGGAGGCTGTTCAGTTAAACGAGCGCTGGCCACTCATCCAAACATTTTACTAGTTTTGGCTATTATGCCACAACATTGGCAAAAAAAAAAAAAAGATTATTGAAAAAGGAGAAAGATATAAACTGAAACACTCTTTCAGTCTGTAGGCTTTGCACTCCACTGGGCACTCCCAAGGAGAGCAGCAGCTCACTGATCAAGTGATTTAAACTGTCTGGACTCTTACAAAGACCCCAATAGACTGTCCTGACTACAACTCCATGAGCCTACAGCAAAAAGTAATGCTGAGCAAACGAGGAGGAGAAGAACAATATGTTCATTTTCTTTATGCAAAACAGGATTCAAATTACCTGTTTTCCAGTTTGTATTTTGAAGAGTGGGATCACTTCATCCCCTTCAGACTTGCTGAAAAGCTTACCGGCAAAGCACAAGGTACATTTTCATGTATTTCCTTTAAAATAGTCCTCTTAGTCCTACTTTTCCCTCTAACCAACCTACCAATTTATCAAAACATTACAACCTGCAATAAGCAAGTTCTGATTATTAGAACCTTTTGGTTGCAATCTGAATGCCATATTAGGAGACAATAAACTGCAGGACGGTACAAGGACTCTGCCCTGAGGATGGGCCACACTCCGTGTGTGTTCTCCTCCAGGAAGAAGTCCATCGGCCATCAGGCCCCTTGTCCTGCCTCCCATTTCAGAGTTATCTCCACTGGCCAATGTGATCCTGATGTAAAGACAATGCAGGCTTCAGCCAGGTAGGCATTTTTTGAGAACCTCCAGCCTGCGCTGGACCAGTACTGCACTGTACAGGCAGCCTTTTAGCTTCACTGCACTCTTCAAAGGAGAGACACCAGCTCCCTCTGCACACTAAAACTTCTTCACCCTCTACAAGACTGTATCTGTATTCTTATCATTGCTGAGGAGACTGTAGGCAACACCATCTTAGACAAACATGGTAGTGTTCACCACCATTTTAAATATTTTGAAGGTCGTGTAGGAAGTTCTTACTTATTGAAAAGTGTTGTTAAAATCACCTGCAATAATTATATTGTCTGTGTGTGTGCTTCTATCCATCCCATGTGGTGAATAAATAGATATTTAGATTCCACAACAGTGTGAATTAAAATTATGATACAGAGTCATCTAATATAAGAAGAAGTAGAAGGTAGCCCAAGACACTAAAAATCAGGCATACACACTTTGAGGGTTCTTCATTCACACTTTCAAATGAATAGGAAAATATTCACTTTGTAAGTTTCTGTTTGAAAGAAGCCCCCTTCATGGCTAACCCAGCCTGGGCCATCTCCTCACCAAACAGCCTGTGCAGATCTCCTGTGCATGCAGCAGGTACTGAACTACCTGATGTTCAGTCTCCACCTCAGTGGGAGCACTGTGCTCCAGGCAATGTACAGAAGTTGTCACAGAGCCTGAAGTGCTTTGTTTTCATGTGTGCAGACAACATGGCCACAGGTATAAGCAAATATTGCTGTCTTCAGTTACGTATTTCCAACTTCAAGAGGAAGATTGGGACGTTTCACAAACTATACAATTTCATCTCTCCTTCTTCTGACCCTCCTCACGTTCTCCCTCCCACACACACATGCATACGTACAAGTGTCAGCCACTTGTTCCGATGGATTTAGCCTAGTTTGGATCAAAGCTTCCTCTACTTCATTTAACAGATTTGCTCAGATGGAAGGTCTCAGGGGAGAAATAATGTTAGTAAGAAGGGGCTTTTCAGCATTGAGTATGTAGGTCATTGGACTTTAAAATAAATTAGAGAATAGTTTATCTATTAAACAAGCCTCACAGTACATATTTCATGAAGCTATACTTAATTATAGGCTAATGTGCACCACAGAGCTACCATGAAGAAAGATTAAGCAGTGGCCCATAATGCAGTGATTAATACCATTATTAGCTGGCTGGCACACAGCATCTATTATTTGGTACCATCAGGAGAAACAACAGACCTCCAGTTTCCAATGGCACTTCTGTGAAATGTAACAAACCCAAACCTTTCCAGAGAGAAACACATGCCTTCTCTACCTCGGAGGCAGCAGGGGGGGATGCAAGGAGGTGAGTGAGAGTAGACTTGAATTTCCACTCTAAGTGCCTTTTACGGAGTTTGCTTCTCCACCATGGATGTGTGGGAATATCCCACACCTTCTAGTGTGCAGTGCAATACTGACTGCCTGAACCCCTCTTCTTAGTACCATGAGCAGCCCCTGATGAGAGGGGAGCTTGATTTGAGTTGGAATTAATAGCTGAGCACAAGGAAAGGTAAGCGTGTGTCTACGCTCTTTTGCTACAGTGATGGCCCCTGGGGACATGATGCACTGTATTTAAGAGCACTGGTCTTCTGTCTTAGGGTGCTGTTGACTAACAAAACACTGTTGTGAGATGAGCAGATGTTTTATGAATGCTGTAAGGCTTGCCTCTGTTCTGGAATCACTATGTACGTTGTATTACTGATGATGGAGGGCTAAGAAGCAGGTAATATCTTTCTTGTTGGGGAGTGAGCCTTTAAGAGCAGACTTGGGCATTACCAGCCCAGGTGTCTCAGTGTGGCTAAAGGAGAGCTTCGTGTTCGTTGACAGTGACAAAACCCTCACAGGCAATGTTACTGCCGACCTCTTGCTCCAGTTCAGAATATGTCATTCTGTCAATACTATCCACCTTGATTATACCAGGCTTTATATACAACGGGTTATGATCCCAGAGGGATGAAAAGCTTTTCCAAATTAAAAGCAGCATTTTAAAGAGGAAATACTCATACATTCCTATGTAGTTTTCATTTGATATCCTCAAGGCTAACCCCAGAACTCAAGTGTTTTTTTGAGTGCAGCCATCTTATGAATTTAATGGAAGAAGGGAAGTAATAAAATGTGCTCCATACTTTAATTAGTTCCCTCATAACGTGGCATTTCCAAAATGGCAGTGCCAAAGAAAATCATTAATCTAAGAGAACAGATGAAGGCACTGCATGGGGCAAGGGACAGACCTCCTAGAGATACACATTCCCCTTTTCCTTCTCTTGCTGCTAAGTCTTACCTCAAAGGACAACTCCAGCTACACAAAAGGAATTTGTACCAATATTAAATATCAAGCCACTTTCCATTTCTTAAGCCACTTTTCATTTCTACAGAGTATCACAACTGAGAGATCACATGTTGTATATCCTGCAGGATAAATGTAAATGGCCTGTCTTTCCAAGCACTCATTCACCCTGGGTACTCCAGGTGCCAGGCTTAAGCTGATACTATCATGCAATCATTTCAGCATCTGCATTTCACTAGGTGAGTCAGAAAACTTGTGTCAGATGTCTGAAAGCAAACACAACCTGCTACAAAGGCAGACACTTTTCCCAGCACACTTGCCTTACGCATTTCTTGAGGGAGCAGCCTCTGGCACTAAGTTGTGGCATCAGCTGTACCACAAGAAGGAATTGAGGAAGTGTCAGAAAGAAGCCCAAAAACACCTCTGACTCTCAGTCTCTTATTAACTCTTCCTGGCAATCAGGCAGGGGAAAATGTGGAAGTTTATAACCACAGAGAGGAGCTCAGGGAAGAGCTGCCGTGAGCAGAACGACCGCTAGAGAATAAAGCTTAGGCAACAGCACAGGAGTGGCCAAATGCAAACAAACAGCTGTTCCAGGAAGAAACAGCCTTGTTCAAAACTGACGAAGAGACTGGAGAAAAGACTGAGAGCGGTTTGACCTGTTTCTGTGTTTCACACCCCCTGCCCTGATCTGCAACAACCACACAGCCCCACAAGAGCCACAGCTTTGCCCCTTCTTGGTTATAGAACAGAAATGGATACCTGTGTGCGGTTGAATGCTACTCTTGCAAAGACAGCTTGAGACACACTGGCCCTCTTCAGCTCATCTCTGACTTGCTGGTAAATATCTGGAGAGACTTCCACCGATGAATTTGATGGCTCTGGTTTGACAGCTCTAGGGATGGGCGGATGATTCAAGAACTGCTGGTTGATAGCCTGTGGGTGCTGGTGAGCCAACAGTCGGCTGACAGCGATCTGCTGGTTTATCAGATGGGCCATCGCTATCTGCTGCCTCACCAGTTGTGGACTGAGCTGAGGAGACAGGAGCCCAGGGTTTATCATTGTTTGCATCGTTGGCACTTGGTTTCGGATTGGAGTACTGTGGTGAATTTGGCCATGAGGAGACTGTTCATTAGATTTTCCCAAAGTTGCCAGCTGGTTGATATTTGGTAAGTGCATGGGACGTTGACCAAGAACACAATAGTCTGAAAGGTTTTCTCTTTCCACTCTTTCCACTGTTAAAAGAGAAAAATTAGCTTGCTGTCATTTCAGTTTGCACTTAGGGCAAGGATTATATTGCAGGTGACTGCACACAACAACACCTGCTTTACTTTGTAAGTCTACACTTGCATAGAAATATCATAGAAACATAAGCAAAAGAAACACAAAGCAAAAGCAACAAGAATAATTAATATTATTTTGGACTTCCCAGGCCTCATCCACAGCTCATGAAGGCTCCTTATAAACAACAGGAGGTATCCTCTCCAGCTTCCTTCCCTAAAGAAACAAGCTTGGACACTTCCATTTACACTGTTACTAACATTTGAATCTGTCACAGAAAATTGATTAACCTCTAAAAGTGGCCAGTGTTTCAGAATCACTGTCATCTAGGTAAAGAAAAGAAACTCAAATAGATATCTACACAAACCAAATGGAAACAAGGCCCTTCCCAGTGCAGCTCATGGCACTGCTTCTCATTACAAACTTGGCAATTGTTATATTTTCCACATAAACTCTACCTTGCACTGTGTGGGGATAAAGCTATCTGGTACCATCAGGTTCACCACAGCAGACTTACATTGGTCGCGTGAAAGTGTATTACAACACAGTGAAATTCACACATGAGAAAAGTTTAAAGCAATGGTTCCTATACCCAAAGTGTCACTGTCGTGAGTCTGTCCAGAAACTTTAAAGCATTTTGCACAAATGCCCCCTTCAAAGAAAGTGCTTTCACTCCCTTCAGCAAAACTTTGTTTAGGCCAACAGTGATCTCTAAGTGACATCATGTTACAAAAAATTAAATGGTATACACTAAATGCATATACCATAGTTTATATACTGATGTACATTGTCCCTGTTAAATATCTTCTGTCAGCAATATCACAGTATCTTTTCAGGTAACTGCAAAACTAAATGCACATATTACAAAATTAAATCTCTGACAGTATCATTTGAAATAGGAAATGAGGTTTAGCAAGTGCATAAATATAACTCCTGCCTAGGTAATTTTTAGCAATCAGAAGTCATTTTACAGTAGGCTGCAGATTCCATAACTCACCCTACATGCAATTCAACAGGCATTTTTATATCGATCTGATATCAAAGTGTTTAAAAACACGTATCATAGAAAACCACTACCTCATCCCTGTACTGGTCTCAGCAATAGGAAGATTGGATTTGTTTCAGAAAGGTCATAATACTATTATAACTTGCGTAATGATTAACAATTGTATGAGATTTTGAACTCTTTTTAAAACCTAATCTATATAAAGCTTTGAAGCTTTACACAGTTAATACTCAGAATGACAGCTTATTGCTGATGACTTGCTCTGTTTTCTTCTAAATAGAAAGACAGCTCTTTTCACCTTCCAGAGTTAATCTAAGACAGAGAGGGAGTCATGCCCTGAACACGTACAAACACACAGTTACTATCTTTAGAACTGTCACTCTGGAACATCATAAGTCTGAATTTTACAATCCTGGGTGAATTAATACCCAGGATTTCCTGAGTAAGATATAGATCCAGAAAAAGAAATTTTAACTCACTCTTCCAATTCTTTAAAAGGAAAATCCCATAACAGCTTTAGCCTTCTATTAAATAATTGCTTTAAAAATTTCAAAATAAAAATTGATTTCTAAGAAAACTGAATTTTTCTTTTCCATAAAACCTAATGTTTCAACCCAACTGAATTTATAAGTAAGTGTTTACCTGTATTTCAGCTAGGAAAGGCAATGCAAAGTGCGTGATACACAAATATTATTGTCAGCAAACTACTATTTTGCTGTGTTACTAGCAGGCTGTCAGGTACACAATGCAGTATTTAATCTTGCTGAAAATACTGAAAATCTCTATTCAAAAGCTGCTCCTCATGATGTCAGTAGGCCTCCCTGAAACGAGGTACAGAAAGCTACATACACCACTTCAGGAGCAGACACGAAATCAATGTGAAATATGCCATGGGAGTAGCGCCAATTCCAGGGATGGACCCATCACCAATACAGAGGTGTGGGCAAGGGAGTGAGGAGGGGCTGCTTTGTCACAGCCTCAGACCACATTCTGTAACAATGATTCAGAGCCAACATGGCCATACTGTCGCCTCCTCAGCCTCTCTGCACTAAGCCTGCACCTGAATAATGCCATTAAATACACACAGCTGCCAGCCAAATGCAACTATTCCAGAGGTACAACAGCTAGTTGGCAGGTGTAAATAGAATAAAGCTGTTGCTCAGTGTAATGAAATATTTGGAGCATCCTGCTACATAACTGACAACCCTAAAAATGAAGAGTCCTTCCGCTAGGAGCTTCAGAAGAGCTGAAAAAGTTCTGAACTATTTGTAGTTTGAGGAGCACACCGAGAATAAGTCACTGAAACCAACTAATTATTACTTGTTAGAACATAAAAACAGTAACCAAGTGTTTTTGAAAACTTGGTGAGAAATAAATAAAAATAACATTCACTTTCTGGGCTGAACCACATTTGCCAAGTTTCCACCCACTCTTGACTTCAATGCCAAGTTATAAACCCCTATAAAAATAAAGTTTAAGATGAAAAGGCTGCCAGGCTGTTAATCTCTGCAGTGCTACTTGGAATTACACAGAAACTGATCACCTGACTCGCTTCCATAGGTACATTTTTCCCTTATTATCAGTTTCCTTTCTGATCACATTAGACTATACAGCCACGCATAGGCTCCCTATAAACAAACCAGATTCTAGTCACTTTGACCACTTTAGTAATAAAAGGTTACCATTAGCAGTTACGCTGGATGGAAAAAATGTGCATTACTCAACTCCTCAAGACTCTTTAGCTCTCTAATACATTGCCCCTATCTGATTCCCTGTTGTTCTTTGGTAACTATGGATTGGTTACCAAATCTGCAGGGCTGAACAGGAGCAAGGCTGAGACAGCCTTGAGATGGAGACTGGCACGGTCCTGAGAGACAGGCCAGCTTGCCAGCAATGCTCTATGAAAAAAGGGATACAGGAGCCACAAAGCTTCTGTGCCACCAGCATTCTGCCTCAGATCTTCCTGAGACAGGGCTTTTACCTTTGCATCCTCCACTTTCCATGTTCATACCCAATTACAGTCTTTGGTTGTTTGCTATTGCTCTACTCAAACTGGGGATATGTTCAGAGCTCTTGTAGTCCCATACTGATTGAAATATAAAGCTGTACTGACTGGAATATAAATATCTGAGGACAGAGCAGCAGGACCTTACACTGGGAAGGAAGGGGTTCCATGGATATGTGCTGTCTACATTCAAGTACTGCTGATAAACTACTTCTGCTAGCAATGCCTGTAGTAGTTAAATAAAAGCTGGTTCAGGAGGCTGTTACCTACCTCCATCTGTGGTGTGACCACAGCAAAAGACATTGCAGTGTTTTAATTTGCTCTCTGCCTCACTCACTTGCTATACAACGCTGCAGCTCTTTGCTTGAAGAGTTCATTTAAACCAAGTACAACAGCACTGTCATACTGCAGAGCCACCCAACCTTCAGAAGCCAACCGCTAGGTAGGCAGAGACTTGTGTCTGGACAACAGGTACCGTGCTAAGCTCAGGAATCAGCCCTGAGAGAACTCTAGAATAGCATCTGCCCTTGGTTTTTCTACACCTCCCTACAACATTTCACTACCTCTGCGAGAGTCAGAAACCAAAATGATCGCCAGAATGGGAGCAGCAAATTATTGCATTTGACTATTCCGTTCTCATCCTGTAATGACTGCCATGTGTGTCAATGTATTTCAACTCCATACTGAGTTAAAACTTCCTGGATACAGCACAAAAGGAATTCAGTGCACCCTTCCCCTGTGTGATGCTCTTAACCTCTAGCCCAATCTTCCTTGCACAGTCAAGCAGCTGACGCAGACCACAGCACAATAACTTGGGGTGGTCTGCATGCAACTTTCCGTTTAAAATAAAACCAGCTCAAAAGATTTAAAATAAGATTTATTTCTCCACCTTCTCTTCCCCTCACACTTTATTTGCACTGAGTTGTTAATAGGAACATTCTGACAAACAGCCCGTGGGGCATTTAGGGCTTATGCGTGGCACTGAATTGACTGACAGCACTGGAAACCAAATTCCTATGCACAATAAGGGATGCAGCGGGGAGAGCAAGAGTGTAACACGTCTCCCAGCACTGCTCCGCAAGCAGGGACACAGAGGACCCGCCAGCGTCCATGACCCAGCATGTCCGGAACTTTTCAGTCCCACAGGCACACAGGCACTTTGCCCCAGAGTAAGAAGAAGCTGGTAAAGAATCGTTTTGTAATAAGTTACTAGCCGGCAGAATTGCCATGCTTCAATTGTGACAGGATGTCACCACCCAGGGCTGCTCTCCAGTGCTTCAGTTTGCTTCTTTGTTTTATTTATTATTTAAAACCTGGTGATCATAAAAGCCATTTCTAGCAGTGGTCATGGCCAAGTTGGGAGAGCTCTGTGAACCCTGGTATACCCTGACTAAGCTTGAGACAGAAAGGTTCCCACAATTTCTCCTGGCTTAGCACCATCCTGCTCACTGGAGCAAGACTTGAACTTTGGAGCCATGCTTGGAGGACAAAGCACAGCACCAGCTCCACCTTGGAGAGAGAGAGAGACAGGGCTGCTGCACTACACCCAGAGGGTGCCGTCTTGCTTATGCTACGCAATCATGAACTACCACTTTGTAAACAACAGAACCACTCCAGAGCACAGGAGGTGCTTTTAAAGTGGTAATTCCATATCTTCTTATCTGTAATTGGGATAATTACTTATTTCTTTTAATCACAGCCCACTTAACCACTTCAGTTCGAAGGGCTGTGCTGAGGAGTCTCGTTTTCATTCAACATCCGATCTTCGTGTTTTCCCATAGTCATTCACTGGCTTCAGTGCCTGATCTCTGCCTAGGCCACCTGTTCCTGCAGTCAGGACTGGAGGAAAAGCAAGCTGACCATAGAGGCAGACGAGACAAGAAGCTGTAACTTTTAAAACCTTTCCCTTCCCCTACTCCTGCAGGACAGCACAGAACCTCAAAATAGCTATAGAGCACATACAGAAACTGTTTGGCCGCTGGCTGCGGGTAGCAAAAGCCTTTATCCAAGCCTAATGGAAAACAGACAGGAAAGGCCATTGTCTGTTCTTTGTTGAGTTGCAAGCCATTCAGTTCCCACCAAAGCACAAATCACTATTTTTTTACTTAGACTCATCGTTAAAAGTGGGTCTTTAACCACCAATCACCAATCTGAGGTAAACTGAGCAGAGTGTACTAATATTGCTGAATCTCTTTGTGCAGCTGACCTTCTCATCCCTTATCCTCAAGACTAGCTCTGCATCATCCCTTGGGACACAGGGATGCTAACATGTCTTCTGCCAGCTCTGCTTAAGCATAGGAAGTCATATTCTTCACATGGGCTGTCCCTGGACTGCACTGCTTCCAAAGATGCTTGTCAGAAGACAAGTATCATCATCTTACTTTTAGATTTATTTTTGGGTTTGTGCATAGGTTCAAGAGGCACGCAGAAGTATGAGCTCAGTTCCTCATAACCATGTTAACATTATCTGTCAGAAGGACATGTCAGATCCATCTGTCAGAGAAAAGCATTACACTGAAGGTATTCTAGTGACCACCTGCTCTAACCCATGAATACTGGCCAGGTGAAACAGAAAAGGAGAAGCAGCAGAATCATGAGTTAGAGCTGTCTGGCAGAAACACGAGCAGTGCTGCTTTAGATGGACTGATGTTATCATTTGATACAAAAACATCTCCCTTCCTGTCAAACCGTTGTAATGGTAGACCCAATCTTTCATGGGCATCTCGAAAGGGAGGTACAAACCTCCCAGATGACCCAGTCAATTGTGCAATCCTCCTGGGATACACATATGTGTGTCTTCCTGATCCATGATACCAGAAATGGTGAAGGGAGGGACGCGGAACATGAACATCATTAAGTCAGAGATACAGAGATTGAACTCTTCGGGTATTTCGAGTGAACAGAATGCCATTCTGCTCCTGAAGTTACATATTCTATGAAAGCCAGGGGATCAGAGAGACACTTTGCAGCTTTTCTCATAGGAAAGCTTATGCCTGTACTTAAGCTTCAAGTTATACTCCTGCTTCAAACTAATCTCCAACTAATGCTTACTTTGTAAAAATAACATTTCTTCTGAGCTAACATGTCGCTGTTTGGCAGTACACTAATAATTTATTTAAATACTACAGAAAATAAATTTTGAGATTCCAGAAGTTAAAACAAAAACGTGATTGCTTTTTAAGAAAACAGAGATGGCCACTCTTTACTAAGAATTCAAAAGCACAGAAGTCCCAGCTGCAGCACACAACTGGTCCTCACTGGGAAAAGCACAGCACTGGAACAGGAGACGTTTTAAAAAAGAAGTTCAGCGACATCATTTGAGCAAGACACGGGACAAGTGGCTAGACAGCTCCTCCACAGAAGGGTTTCCAGTCTTTACTGTGTGGCCTGTGTTGCCTACAGCAGCACTGGCTGCAGCTCTAGCCACACACAGGCGCAGGAGATGCCACTCAGCAAATCTCAGTATCCTCTGCCACAGCACAGGCACTGTGAGCAGTGAGAGCCACAGCTCCAAAACAGCCACAAGCCAGGGAAGATATTCTGCAAAGCTGAGGTTCATATATGCATTTACCTTAGGTAAAAATTACTCTTAATTAAAAAAATAAACCCAAAGGGTGTGTTTTAATTCTCTTAACAGAGAGGAATAACCAAGAGGGCCACAGCTCCTACATCCCTGGAACGCATGGCAGCAGCTAAATTGGTTTTTAACAATACACATGCACAAATCCCCCAAAGTGGCACGTAACATCACAGACAACGCTGAAATACAAAATGCTAATGTGGGTGGGGAAAACAGCAGTCAGGGAGTCTATAATTCTTGCTGAATCTTTTTTTAACTTATATTTTTAAGTGAGAGGCCACTTTTTCCTTATCATTAATGACAACTGATGAACTACTCTCCTCATAAAATAGCAAAGCAGGCCACTAACAGGATGTCTTCAAGTCAAGAGATGATCTTCAGGTCATGTTACCTAGATGCTGACAAGTCTGCTTGTGATTTATGTAATTTTCCTTCCTTTTTATAGAAAGTGAGGAAAGCCCTGGTTTTAGTGAAATGAATACGCAGTAAGGAGTGTAAAAGTAAGCAAAGAAGAAGTTATAATAATGTCAACAGCCCCACAGCTGACCCTAAATGCTTTCGTGCCAGAGCCACAACTAATATCCAAACAAGATATGAAATGTACTTCCTTGAAAAACTTAACATTTCTGCAAAAGGTCAAGATATATGCATATAAATACGTAACATATATACAAACCCCTCTACTCACATAGAGGGAGGTAAATCTGCATGCACGTATCAGTAAAGAGAGTATTTTTAAAAGTCAGAAAACAGTGTTTGGGAAAGATCTGGTGTGCCTTTTCATGAGGCTTCCACAACATCTGCTTCAGAGGAACAATTAAAAACTCTTCCTCAAAGCACATAATGACAGTTTTCCCCAGGCTCGCGCTGGCATTATCACCGCGCCGCAATCCTCAGTTCCTTCAGCCTGGAAATAAGAAAGCTGGGAGCCCTTCTTAATGCTGCTTCTAACCTCTCTGAACCTACACTGGCCTCTAGGAGCACATTAAAAGAGAAACAGATTGCTCTTTCTATCCATTATTGGAAGGAAGCAAACAAACTTTCAAGAATAAAAGAGCACATAAACAACAAATCAGTAATACTGGAAAAATGAAAGAGGAGCCAAAGCAGATTCTCAATGTAAGGAAAGCTTTTTTTTACATTCTTGATCTGTTGAAACAGAAATAATTGAGGCCTCCTCTTTTAAACTGAAAAGCCTTATCATTTCACAAAAACTTTGAGACAGCCACAGTCTCAAAACTCACATCCAGAAAGCTATATTTTGACAGACACTGATGGCAGGAGCAAAGATGACATATTCTTCATACGCAGACCAAAAAAAAGTGTGTCTTTTTATTTTTAAGTCCACAATGTATTTATTTCTTCCCGCTGCCTTCCTAACTTCCTCCCACCGAGCTAAGTTGTGTCATCAGGCAAAAAGAAAATATTCACACCAGTTAAGATTTTCAGTTGTGAAAGAATTCTGATACAGTGATAGTCCTTCTGATAAAAATAGAAAGCATGACACATAGAAGTGAAATATCTATTGAGAAAGAAAGCTAAAAATATTCTAAATGCTACAAACCCAAAACACTGGGACACAAGTAGGTAACTGGTACGAGTTTGACCCCTTGACAATTACCCGAATGGCATGGTTAAGTTCTGAAATACCTCTCTCCATATATACCTATATGCATATACGTGTATATAGTTACTTGCAAAGTGTTGTTTTTATTCCTGTACCTATTTCTTAATCAAATTTAAAATCAATGCAAGCCTTCCAAGCAAGTATTAAAATCCTGCATTTCAACAATGTTGAATGCCTTCTCCCAGCCTCAGCAAGTTCAGCTTCTAGAAAAATCAGACGAGCATTTCTCAGATTGAGAGAAGCATCCCCATGGGACTGGGCAGGAGAAAGACAGTTTGAGAACCACTGGAATATATATATATATATATATAGATATATAGATGCACACATTATATGTTGTCATTGATTACTATGTATTCTTTAGTAAAAAACGGGGATCTCTGATTCTTCATTGATGCAGGTTTAAACATAATTTAAACATAATTGAGCCTTGTCATGTATGCAGAACTTTATGCTAAAGGCTTTGCTTTTTCCCTCTAAGAGAAAAAGAAAAAGGCAGTTTAAAAAAGGGAAAAAGAGGCTTCACATACTAATATTAGATTGATTCATGGTGCATATTTTGTACAAAATTACAACACATACTAAATAGCCTAATTACCACCTCAAGTTATTACAGACACCTATGAGGGCAAAAAGCCCACAGTAGAACTGTAAAGCCTTTTGTTTCCCAACTACTGTACACATTCCATTGTAACTGTTTCAATATAAGCTCTCCTTCAAATATTTACATCTATCCCAAAGAGACTGGAAAGAGTGGACATCCCATTAAAATATTCCTCATGTCTTCACACACATCCCAGGTGGCAGACCCAGGGCCAGGAGGAGACAAAAAGCCTCCATCCTCCCATGTGCCAATTCCCAAATGGGCCTGTACACTAACTCTCGTGCTGCTGAGCAAGCTGTGAACTGTCTTAAAACCTTAAGGGGATGGGGCAGGGCGGGAGGAAAAAAATTCAAGCAGAATTTTATTCTAGCATCATCTGAGACAAGACAAAACTGCCATGCTGAGCTGAACAAACTGAAAACTTTTTCAGAATTATGAGCATAAGTAGTTTAGCTGTCTTTTCAGTAAGTTCAACAGAATGCACACTGAGAATGTTTACTTGAGATTTGATACAATTCCATTTGTGTACAGCTTTTACATCTGTTGCTAATGATATCAAAGTATTGATTGTTCACTTTCTTATATTGTTTAAATTTTAACTATTCAATCAGCAACCTGATGCATGTCTTTTTTTTCCAGAGAACTTTTTATTTCTGTCTGTCTTTGGTTGTAATTACTTTGATCTTCCAGAGACTATAATTAATTTACTGTTTATTTATTTCTATGAGAAAGGAAAAAAGTTTGACCTAGTAGATCTATATGTGGCAATTTGTAACAGAATCACATAGCTTATGTTTAGGAAATCATGGTTTTGATTAAGAAGCGACCATTTAGTTCCCACTGTTTTATTAAAACAGACATTAGCAGATAATAGGAAACACATTTAACACTGTAGGCTGCATTTAGTTTGCAACGTCAATAAAGTTATTTTGAAGCCCCTTCCTATTTTGCATTTACCACAGCTCATGTGAATTGGTTTTTTGCTTTTACTTTCTAGTAACCAGCTCTAGAGATACACAAGGATACACGTGCTGGTTCTAAGGACTCTAAATCATAGTTTTAACTAATGTATCCAGCTACAGCCCAAGATACCAAATCACTGCATCATCCCTTCACCTTCATGGAAGTCGTTTTTTAAAGCATTATTAAAGGAGTATGTGATGCATGCAACTTGAGTCACTGATTCTGCACACTAACTGAGCTGTCCTGCAGGACTATCTGGCTACGGAAAAGAAACAAAACTACACTAAAAGAGAGATGATGAGAAACTGAAACCACCTAAAGAAGTGCAGAAGGCCTCCTGTTCGCAGGCAGCTAAGATTACTGCTCTGAAGTTGCACGACTGTTTATTCTCCATGCACCACTGTACCTGCCACAGACTCTTTGTTTTCTCTCCCACTCATATGGTTGATGAATCAACACTACTTGAACTGCTTTATAGCAGCTTGTGTTTACTTCACACATACCTTAACCTTCCTTTTTCTCCTCCTACTAACACACACATAAACTTCCAAACAGCAACCACCGGCTGTGTCTCTGAATAGCAGATACAAAGTTATCTGGCAACTCTTCAGGTTTGGATCCTTGACCTTTTGATTGAGGTTTCCTTCTGCTTTTACTGGACTTCACAATTTAACTGTGCACTTACTAAGTAAAAAAAAAAAGTAAGCTCTAAGAATGGAAGAAAGTAGAAGACAACAGTGTGCTAGAAATACTCAGAAGCTGTAGTAGTACCTCTACAGTTAAGAACACTACAGTTAAGGGCTTCCAGTGCCTCTGCAACTGGCACCCTTGCCCAGCATTGAAAAAGAAAAATGAAAAAAAACCCAGCCTATTTCTTTCCTCCCAGAACAGCAAGTAAAAGCAAATGGTGATGACCTCGAAGCTGTTTGATTCCTTTGATTGCTTTTTAACCATGAGGTTAAAGCACTTTGAATAAAATTCTGTTATTAAGAGACACCATTTAGAGAAAAGAAACCCTTCTGAGTCACACAATGGACATTTAGAGAGAAAAGAAAATATCCAGTTTATTTGGCATGAGGGTAACCACATACTAAAATGTCCAATCAACATTTTTACTTCTAGCCTAAACCATTTTAGAAAAGCAACATCTCCATTTTTTTTTTGCCAGCACTGTTACCCCAATCCTGCCTGGACAATTTTCCTTCTAGACACAAATAATTTCACCATAGAACATTCTTTTTTCCCCTCGTGAAAATCTAATCATTGCAGAGCCCAGGCCTGAGTGTCTTACAGGTATGCTCTGCACAAGCCAGATGTGCAGAGAAAAACCAGATGCCTCAGAACTTGTTCTGATGTTTCACGCAATTTCGTTTCATGTGTTCCTAACCCAAGCAGCAGACTTTTTATGGTATTATTATGCAGATTTCTAGTCTGTCCTAAGGAAAATAAACAAGCAACCTTTTGTAGCTTATGTTTGCCAGCCTTTTTTGAGGAAAAAAGATGGCACACTCTTTCTGAAAGGTGCTAATCTTCACACAACTAAAAATGCAATGCTTTCTCAGGAAGAACATGACATCTCTCTATTTCTTCATAATGTTTGTGAATTCTGTTATGATTTTCCTGGCTACTGAAAGGATCACAGACAGAAACGACAATAACAGTCTATGCCTTCTTTCAGACAGTGAAACTTCCTTTCAGTGCTGTAAGAGAGAGAAAAACTATGGAAAAACCTTATTCCAGGATGCAGGTAATCTCCAAGGGTGAAGGACATTTGGGGAGAGAGGAGCCAGGTGGAATTGTGAGAAAACTTTTGACTATCATCTTAACTCCTGAGCATTTAAAGCACGAATGTTTAAAAAAAAAAAAAGGTCCAGTGCACACCTAAGTGCTTTGCCAAAGGAAAGGGAGAATAAAAGAACAAACCACACATAACAGATGCTTGCCACATCGTTTTGTGCACCTCTGACAGGTGATCAGACAGTTCAGTGGTGAGAATGGGATGAATTTATTTAGAATAACTTTACTGCCTCAGCCACTGCAGACCTAGTAATACAATTTCATTATAGATAAAATAAAAACAATGGGCTCTTTCTCTCTTAACTTTAGTGGGTGCAGCACCTTGTTATTTGCAAGTGTCTCCTAATAATCAGTGTTATATCTTCTGTATCCAGATTCCACAGGATAAAATCCAGCAGGAAGGTCAGTACACTTTGCAATATTCAAAACAGAGAAGAAGGGCACATGCAACTTAAAGTCAGGTTTCTGGCTTTCAGGAACAGAAAGAAAATAAGGAAACTTACATAGCAAATTAACTTTTTAATCCTGAGATACAACAACATTTTCTTTCCAAAATGTTTTTGCTTAATTCAAAACACAGTTGATCTTTCAGCACAGCTAAATGGGATATTTTAAGCATGTTTTGTGTCCTGTGTTTTCATGCCAGCCTTGTTTGTAAAGTATCAAATTTAATTTCAAATGCGCTGTGACTGTGTCCTATTTGTAGACAAATTCACTAACATTATTATAGCTTATTATTACTTTTATTTAAAGTAAATAATCTCAAACTGTCAGCAGAATTTCAATAACTTGGAAAGCAACAAAAACAAAAAATCAATTTACCTTTAATCTTCTTGTACTTTTTGTACCATCTCCCAAACTCCTGGCACTTGGTTGCTGACACATTGGCATAGTATGTGCTATTTACAATGGATGAAATCATACTCTGGAAGTATAGAAAGAAAAAAAGCGATTTAAAATATCTTCCACAATTAGAAATCTTTTCCAGGGAAAGCAAATGACATGTGCGTGCATAACGATCATCCATTTGTGACTTTAAGCCCAAAAGAACCAACTGGTGAGTACAAAAATTTGATTTTATTCTCCAGTCTATATGCCCAGCCACTAATAACATCACAAAATAATAATGATTGTTTTGCACAATTATGTTTAAAAAAATGTGGTACTAACCTACACTGAGACCTGCAGCTCAGGCTGGGGGGGGAAGTTCTACTTTGCTCTGTACTTCTGATATTGCAATAGCTAAACTTCAGTTGCATAACAACAGGCAGTGCCGTGCTGAGGAACACATGCTCACTGCACCAAGCACAATTTAGGAAGCAGATCATAAAGGTAAGATTAGATGCTCCAGCATGCATAATCCAAATAATGCTTTTCAGATGTCTCTGTTCTGCTTCCAAATGCAGCAAGACCGCACAGCCAAGAACTGGGGAACATCCGTGCTACTCGCTGCAGAACAACAGTTAGGCAAATAAGTTAAATTAATGTAATTTATAGAAACGTGTGATTAGCCCTTGTGTGAAAAATCAACCAGAAGAGAAATTAGCAGTACCATTCAGAGCACGGGGAACTACACATACTACAACACAGAGCACTCAAAACTCACAAGAAATCTCAACAAAACTGAAATATCGTTTGCCTAACCAGCACCCCTCCCTACTCTGCAAATTCCCTCAAAGCAACTCCATACAAGTTGACTGAAGAGATAGCTGCAGACTGATTTTCCAGCACCTCATGCCAATAAAAAAGGTATTTTATATCTGGGGTGCTTCTGCCCAAAGGGTGGCAAACAGCCTCATGTTTTTCCCTTCCTTTCCTCCATGCTATAGAGGAGGCATCCTGTTAACAGCATTTTGCTCTTTTTTTCCCTTTCCTGAACCCTTCCAGGGTCAAATAGTTCCCAGCACGTGTACACTGTCAGCAAGGAAATGCAATCTCACAGCACCAACACATAGGAGCCAATGCACCTACTCCACACACTGTATTTTCCTCATGCCCTCCTTTCTGCACTTGTGTCAAAGCTCAGAGAAAGCCGTGGCACCTTGTTCTCCAGGGAGAGGACAGAGCAAGGGTGATGGCTTCAGGCTCTGGTCTGTGAGCTCCTGCAGGCTCTTGGCCATCTCTGGAGAGCTACAAGGCTTATGCACTGGCTCACTGAATTTAACAATGCTTTGAAAATAAAACCATCCCTGCCCTCTTCCAGATTTACCCAGCCTCCTGTCCTGTTCACTGCATTATCACAGGACTCTGTTTGTTCCTAACTCTTGAGTTTTAGGAACCTAAATGTGAGCAAAACTGAGAGACTTAAGATAACTTGGTGATACAGATTACTTTCAGTCTTCAACAGGTCACTTCACTTTCACTCAAGAAGCCCTTCTGCCCTTTTACTCTGCCTTTTCCAGTCAAAGGGTGCCACGGTGCACTGCAGTAGAGTTTGAAGGCTATGAAGTTAAGAGCCTGTTAAGTAGCAGCTCCAATTTCTAAAACTGAGATTCAATTTTCTAATTAAAATCAATATTTTGAGACATAAACCTAGCATTGTGGCAGTCAGCAGCAATTCCCTGCCCATAAATCTTCCCTTGCTCTGCAGCGTTTTAAGAAGTAATAGAATTCTGAAAGCCTGACATGGCAACAGCCTCTGCTGAAGAAGGCTTTTGAACAAAGTTGAGCAAACCTGGGGGTTTTTTGCATCACTTCAGTTAAATTTCCATTCACTAAGAAAGGATGGGGAAATTGCTGAACTCTGTCTACATACCAATTTGGTTCTCTTTACTGTTTGGTTTGTTGTTTTGGTTTTGTCTTTGGTTGGTTTTTTTGGGGATTTTTTTGGGGTTTTTTTTTGTTTTTTTTTTTTTTTTTTGTTTTGTTTTGTTTTTGTTTTTGTTTTTTTGTGGGGGGGGTTCCTTCTCCAAACCATCTAGCTCAACAAGAAATCAACACTAGTGAAATCATGGGACTATTAAATATCACAGAATATATTAACCCATTAATCTTTATTTGAAAAATAAACTAAAACTAAATAAACTTAAACTAAATAGTAAACTCAAACTGTAAATCAACTATTGGTGAAAAAATCCCAGGACAGATTGTCTTCTACAGGGGAAAGAACTACAACAATTTTCAAACATATCCTCACTATTATATGTAAAGGAACACTAGGGTTATTTCTCTTAGGAATCTTGATAAGTCTGCAGAAAGGAAATATCCATTTAAAAGAGAGCAGGGAAAAAAATCACTAGTTGCAAATTTCTAAATAATGCATAATATTTCTGGAAAAATCCTTAAGGGAGGAATAAAGCAGCACGTATGTTTGGTATGTGTGTGGCCATGACAGCCATGTGTCATGAAAACTACTTAGACCAAGAGCTAAGAAATACCCACACAAAGAAAATCTGGTGCTGTAGGTTCAAGGACAAAAACATGGGACACACTCACATCCCAAAATAAAGCCTGCTCCAGCAAAGAGACAAAATACATGGTCAGTGCTGAAATCAGTTATACCACACAAGAAAGACAGAGATCTCTACGGAAAGATGGAAACGCTGAAATAATTTGATTTCTTTCTGCCACACACACTCCCCCCACCTACCCTCCTTCCCCCCAGCTTGGTTAACTGGGATTTATTTGTTTGAACAGGAGCCGTATGCTAAGGGTAGCTAAGCTGCAGACATGTAATACACCTAGCAGAAAAAAACCAGAGCAATTTTAAATCAAAGTGAATGATTACATTTCCCATTAGCAGCAATCAGAATCCCCATCTGGGCTGCTTGGAGAGCTCGGGCACTGAGAAGCAGAGACGGAGCCCCGTGGCTGGTGGGAGCAGGAGCTCCCCGCGCTGCCCCTCTCCACTCCTGTACTTGAGGCACTGTGAACACATTAATAAACAGCAGCATTTACTCTGCAGTTTGACTCCTAAGAGACCACTCTGCAATTTGCTGCTGTCAATAATATATTAACCACAAGGGGGTTGTAATGACATTTCACATTTGGCACGATATTTTTTTAAAACTGATTTGGGAGAAGGAATTGTATTAGAGGCATATTCAGATGATGGTAATAGACAGCTTCTATTCAACCTTCCAGTCTATCTTCTGGATTTTGTGAACTAAACCAAAAGAGACTGGAACTTTTTATGGCAATAATAATAATGATACAAGCTGCATCCTGCAGTCTCAGTTCAAGGGTTAGTCACTACCCAAGGTCATTTATAAAAGTAAGCAAGATCAATTTCCTACAGAAGGATCTACTCTTAGCTTTGTCCACTAAATAAATACTGGGGCAAGGATTTTGGCTGCTACACTTCTGTCACCAGTAATTTTGTAAATATATGTCAGACTGAGGCTATAGAAGGAGTAAACCAACTGCAGAGTCTCCACCTGGTAGGCTTTGAAACTGAAGTGGGAGGAAACAAACCCAGACAACAAATGAATTCTGCATATGAAATGATGCATAGTTTAGTTATGCTGGATATTGAAGAAGACTGGGCAGAGACAACCATATGCTGCAATCATCATTAGCTGACCAGATTCCACAGATAATTCTATTTAAAGAAATTACACTTAAGCTGTGTGAAAAGGAAAACACTTTCGTATTCAATGCATATTCCACACTGTGCATATCTACAATCACTGTTACTCCTTTACTAAATCAGCAAGTTCTGTGCCTTTTCTTACAAAACCCTTCCATTCCTGTTAGCTCTGCAGATCCCACATGGCTAAAGAAGGTGAAGAATGTGATTTCTACTGTCTCTGTATTTGACCTCTGTGCTTTCCCTGGATTTGTAATCATAACACAGCAAGGCAAAGAGAGGATTCTCTTGGATCATGGAGGCTTTGAATTACAGGATGAACATACCATGCAGTGGAAGACAGACAATCATGGGAGGAAAAAATCTTGGATATGAGCAAGCAAAGCAATGGATTTTTAGGAAGCTGGAATTACCCATGTTTTGACTTTTAAAATATATAATGAACGGATTAACCTAATTCTAGTACACATTTTAGAAGGCAATGGATTTTTCATGCCTAGCAAAGTTACTGGTCTGGGTGCTAAAGTGTTATTCTAGTTTCTTTTGAGAAGCAAGGAGAAGTAAATCATAAAAATTTTATGAATGCCTCATTATGACAATCTGAAAGTACAAATAGAGCTCGTGACATCTGTAGGAACCTGTGTCTTAGACATGACATCACTGCCATTTAAAAAGCAGTCACTGAGAATGAGGCTTATTTTTTGTTCTTTTTTTAACGTAATTATATATACCTTTTTTTTTTTGTTGCTGTTTCCTTGAAATTGGGGCACAACTGTTAAAACTGCATATTTTTTATCATGGTTGCAGGCTGATGAGAGCTACCCGTGGGTTAGGGGGGAAGGCAAGCCTCTGCTAGTGGGAAGAAGCCACTCGAATGTTGCCTTTGAGGATCGTTAATCCTATTGCAATAGGTTCAGATAAAAATCTAAATAAAGGATTTACATCTCTATGAAAACAAATCGATTCATTCATAAATTTTATCTCGCAACCCAGTAAGAAAACATGGTGTAAAGATACTAT
This sequence comes from Regulus satrapa, assembly GCA_013396955.1. NCBI lineage: Eukaryota > Metazoa > Chordata > Aves > Passeriformes > Regulidae > Regulus > Regulus satrapa. The sequence goes on from VWZN01021279.1 coordinate 562,466, forward strand.
TTAACATACTAATTGGAATTTCTCCTTTCTAAAGAAAACAAGAAATTTATTTGGTGTTTACGGGACTGTTGTTTAGTGTAGTCTCTTTATGGAACAAATATGAGCTTCAGTTTCTGCAAATCTTTCTTTCCCTTAGCCTGCTGAAAACACTGACCTGTGAGAGAGGGCATTCTTTGGCTAATGTGCTCTGATTCATCTCTTTGAGCAGTTCCTTTAAGGCATTGCGAACTGTGGCATGGTTCCACTGCTCTGCTGGCAGGTCTTCCAACTTCGAACAACTGTTAAAACAGAAAGCAAAAAGCAGATAGAAACATCACCTGCACAGATGCTTACTTTTTGCGTGCAAGTACTGTAGAACTTCAGGCAACAAGCAAAACCCAGGAGTTTCCTGCTTGGCCAGCCCATCAAGGTGTTTCTCCCCTCTGTCTCTCTCCCACCAAGCACGATTACCAGGAGATGTGCAGTTCAACACACAGCTGCTGATCCTCCTAGGGCATATGTGAGCATAACCATTCCTGCTGGAATGGCCTGATGGAGAGCAAAGAAACTGCATCAAGCGAGCCCCAGGAATGGCTGAGTAAAGCTATCCTCTCCAGACAGATACTCCTGCTGGGGTAGAAAAAGAAACATATATCCTGCACTGCCACTAACAAAATCCCTGAACAGTGAGGGCCTTCATTGTGTGGAGGCAAGACTTTGAAAAATTGGTTTAATTTTATACAGGTTCTTATCACTGCCCTTATCACTGAAGTATCTGAGAGCCTTTCAGAAACACATTAAGCCATATGCCCAACATCTGTCACGTGCAATTCATTCTCACTTTCATTCCACAAGAACTGCATATGTAGTGACGCTTTTGTCTTCATATGACTTGTGCCTCTTCTAATTTAACAAGCTTATGGTTTGTGGCTCCATGCATGGGGACAGCCCCCAGGAAGCACATCAAAAAGGTGAGAGAAACCTGTCACTGCCATTTCTGCTGCAGAGCCTTAATGCATGCTCTCCAACGGCCTGCCTCTACAGCCTGGCTTTTCCCTCAGTAAAAAAAGTTCAGTTGGGTTTGAGGAGTTCAAGCAGTCAGTGATCATCTTTCTCTCAAAATCATGGACTATCTTTTATTTGTGTGGCACCCCGGCATTCAGGTACCTTGAAGATAAAGACTCAGATCTTAATCTCAGGTTCATACTCTTTGCTAATACAGATGTGACAATAGACTACATGAACTCCTGGTAGCTCACACTTCTGAGGAAATTACTTATTACCCTGTTTTTATAGCAGCTATAGGGTCTAGACACTCTTTTACAGCTACATAGCAGAGATGCAGCCCAGCTGAAAAATTTTAACAGTATATAAAACCAAGGAAAGACCTGTTCATGGAAATCAGAAAACCCAAGCACCATGAGAGATTCAACAAGAAAGAAAGTTGCTGTTTGGAAGTTTAATGTCAGTGAGGCATCAGCTGCTTCCAAATTCTAAATTGAACTGAACAGTTGGAGGGTATGTACCTGCCACCAAAGGACAGGCACATATCCCTGTGGGCCCCTCTTCTGTTCAAGCCAAAGCTTCAAAGAATTGTCAGCAAGTTATTCCAGACTGTCTGTTATTTTTTACTCTTCCCTCTGTCATGTTCTGGCCGTACAGCTACGGGAGGCTGTGCAATGTAGGCTTATCTGCAGCTCTGGAGTATGCCATGCACTGCCAGGGACCTTACATTTGAGGACTCTTTGGAAGGATGAGAGAGAGAAAGAAGAAAAAAGGAGAGAAGAGTGGGAGGAAAGGAGGGTAAATAAGTGTAAAAGTGTTGGGAGCTTTTGCTTTGCTAATCAGAACTAGCCCTCAGGGAAGGAAAATATTTTCCAAACGCCAAATGGAGCTGCAGTGACACTTTCCTTCCTTGTCTTCTGTTTGCTGGAAGGACCACTGGAGAAAAGAAAAAAAAAGTAAAAAAAGCTCCCCTCCTCCACATCTCAGCAACTGGCTGCAGAAGACCTGCATTTTCACAATGCAGCCCCTAGAAAAAGGCAAGGAATTTATTATTTGATAAAATTAGAACTTAAGAATCCATTAAATTACGGACTGTAGAAAGGTCTGTCTCTAAAAGCCCCGTATCTTTACTTGATTGGGTTTCTGCCCTTCCCCTCTCTGTTACCATATTGCTACTTCAGAAAACATCCAATATCAGTTGGAACATGCACCAAAAAGCTTCCAGGTGACCCACCCTTCTCTCCGTTTTCTTTTCATTCCATCAAAAGCCCAGAAATTAATGAAGACAGGATGTGCTAATCTCTGTAGTAATGCTGTAACCGACAGAGCAGCTCAGAGAATAGGGAAGGACAGATGTTCAGCAACACCCACCTTTGTAATTGGATTTTCAATGTCACAACATGATAGACATCTTGTAGCATGTCGGCTACTGTCGCATCTGGTGCATCAGTCACATAACTGAGAGGGAGGGGATTCCACCTCCCAAGCTTGATTATTCCTGAAAAGAAAACAAAGATCCATACTTTATATTTTATCAGCCGTTTATTAAGCCCTTCAACATGGTTGACTGTTCCCAAGATCCAAGTTCTGCCTCAAGGTTTATTGCAGTCTTGCCCAGAAAGATGTGCTCTACTGACTCCTGAGGCAAACAGTGGGGAAGATCAGGAAGAGATTCAAAATTTTTAGCAGACAGCTGCTGACATGTTCTTGACTCTTAAATTACTTCAAGGAAACACAGGAGACTTCCTTCATATCTTTCATCATAGCTCTAAAGCCTAGCTCTTTAAGTTAGAATAAGCTTTAAGTACTCTTTAGTCCTGATTTTGCAGTCTACAAAAACTTTTTTAGTAAATAAATGCATTACTTTTGACTTCAACAGGAAAATTCCTACGCGTAGGCTTTCAGCACTGTTACAATCTAAGCATGGTACGATTCCCAGTACGGATGGATGCCACTGGAAACCCACCAAGCAGGAAGAGTTCACTCCCAGATACAAGTTGCACTATGCAAATGGTTGCTTTTCTTTGTGGAAAAAAAAAAAAAAACCAAAACAAAAACCAAACAACTGCAAGCTGCTGACCACAGATCCAAAATAGCTTTTTGGAGGCGGGGAAGAATGCTGTAAGTTCTATTTCTACTTCTGTTCATTCTTTAATAGGGATCATCACCTCTTCTGGATGAGCTTGTCACAAAGACTGTAAACTTGGATGGTAAACCATTTGGTGCAGAGGTATTATTTCTGTTCAGACAATTGCAGAGGGCCCACCCACACCAAAAACAATGACTAATCCCAGGAATTACTTCCAGGAAGACACCAAACAAAGAAAGCCACAGTGCCATCTTACATGACAGCAAAGCAGTTCAGCCTTGTTCTGCACTATTGCCACTGCTGCTTTTATTCCCTCCTTCATTGTGTTCCCACTGCCCCACTGTTCTGCTCACTTAACTTTCCTCAGCTCAGCCTTACAAGACACCATTCTCCCATTCAAACCGACGCCTTCTGAGGTTTCTTTGTACACTGTTTGATCTTTGAAAAGACATCCATAAATTCAACTGCCAGAAAAGAAGCAATACACGAATGCATGAGAAGAGTACTTCTTGTGAGATAACAGGCGCGCCAAGAACTCCTCTTGGGTATCTGGAAGGATGTTGTGATGCCAAGAAACTTCAACCGTCTCCTCCTCACTTTCTACTCCCAGATCTTCACCAGTTCTGGAACTAACTGAACTGCAGTAAATGACAAAAACCTTTTATCCTGATCTCCCCAAAATGATCACCATTATAAAATGATATGATTATTTTATAATCATATTATTTTATAGTATGATTATAAAATAAACACCACATTGAAACAGTGGAACAAAGCTTCTTGCAGAGACAATAACAGAACACAAGGAGCCCATGAAGTACCTGCTCTATTTTTCTCCATTCCTACACAGATTGGAGAGGAAATAATTTTAGTACAACTCCTTTTCTGTAGCACTTAAATCTTTGCATTTACCACCGACATACTGCTTTGCACGGCATTCTGTCACCACGTACTAAAAGAAGCTGTAAGTGACCTAGTTCATCCTCAGTGGCACAAAGTTTCACTGTAACATACTGGTACAGACAGGCTAATATTTCAAGAGCAGATTAGAAAGCTTTTGGCAAAGAGAGATATTGTCCAAAGGAAACAAAAAGTTACTAAGTGTTGCTTGATATTCAATGCTTGAAAATGGGACATAAACAGAACAAAAACATTTCAATGATGCACTGTTTCAGTATTAAGATTTAACAATCTGGTGCTGAATATGCTGCAGTATAAATAGTGCCTGGACTCAGATCCAGTAGAGTAACACACAGCACTCATTCACAGCACCGTATGTCTCCAGTGCTGGCTCCTTGAGTCATATTCCACTTGCCAAGAAAAGCTGTTTTTCTTAAGGGGATAGTTTACTTAATGTTATCTCTGGTGACAACAAGAAATGCATATAGTACAGCATATATTAGTCATGAAATGAGCATCAAGGGTCCACTGAGTAAAATACATGCTGGAAAAACAGTTTAGCTGCTGACTTCCTTCACCTCCTCCTGCTATAGAATAATTTAAAGCAAAAATCACCTAAAAATCCAGAAATCTATACCGGCTCCACAGAACACTTGGCTTCCTAGGTTTAACCTCGCCAAGTTTTCATGTAATTGAAAAAATAAGCATCATATGTGCCCCATAAGTCACATCTAAATTGGTAATATTTTACAAGAGGCTTTATTTTTCATTCAATTAAGGAAAGCATTTAGAGAGCACACCATCTGCAACTGCTCGGGCTTTGCAATGCTGGCAAAGGACAAAGAGATGGTCGGGAAGCACTGAAGTTACTAAAGGTGTCTCCAGACTAAAAAGGGTTTAGAGGAAAAAAAAACCCCAGTGCAGCCAGAGTGCACCATGGGAAATACTATGCAAATTGTTTTACAGGAATGTCTGCTACTACTGGAAGTCAGGGAGATTTTTTTTTTTTTTTTTTTAAAATCCTCCTCTACAACTGGAGAGGAAATTGTTTTGGCTGGATTTAAACAAACACAGGTGTTACCATAATGCTCAGTGCCTCTGCACGTTAACACCTGCTGAGAGTCCTTTACTCTGTGTTACAGCACTGCTGATGCACGCTATTTTTTCAGCCGGTGTGATATGACGTGTGAAATATTTTTTTCCAGAGCACATTTAAGCTGGTCCAAACGATAGCCAGAAGCCATGGTTTCCATTCAGCTCCTCAGCAGACTTCACAGGTGCTTATTTCATGGCACCAACGCTGCACTTTCAGGCAACTCTTGGGCTATGTTTGGGAAGATGATGCCAGCTTGTTGAGCAAATGAGTTCTCTGCATACTAAGACATCTCTGAATGACTACTCAGTAAAAACTGAGCAGACCAAAATTTTCCCCCTAAAACGGTCCCTTCTTACCCAGACTGGGTGTTTCTAGCATAAAAGCAACCCCAAGATGAAAACAGCCTGGTAGCAAGGGGTCACTTCCACATACACATTTTTTATTGTTCCTCTCATTGACTTCAAATGGTACAGCTCAGGCCTCTAAAAAATCACTTTAACTGGCCTGGCTGAGCTTTTATCCTATCGCAAGTGAGACTTGGGACGTGGGACAGGAATGAGCAAAGGTCACTGTGTTATTAATGAATATACTCTGGAGGGGTATCACTTCTCTGTCAGCTTCAGGCCTTCTCAAAATTAGGTGTGGATAATGAACTGCAGATCAGAAAGCTCAGGAAATACAAAAACACGTCTTCCTTGAGTTCCCAAAACTCTTTTGTTAACAAATCTGGTTCTCTTTCCTGTTTCTATTTGGTCTTTTTTCCTGTGCAAGTTTTTTGAAGGGAAAGCTAAGAGACTTCATTCAACGCTTGCACACACTCAAGAAATGGCCATACACTAGAACAGCTCTCAACTCGCCAATTAATGACTGAATGCAGCCCTTGCCAGTTAGGCAATTAAAGACAATAAAGACAACAGTTTTCTCAAAAAAAATTCTTTTTCCCCAAAAACTTATTTTAGAAGAGATTCTCCATCCACACTAGCTGTTGAATGGCATATACCTCTATAGTCAGGTCTTTTATTAACTTTTAAACCTCAGCTTCATCAAAATGCAGACAGGGAGAAAAGACAGAGTAACTTAGTGTAAAATGTGTATAATTCCCTTTACCCACAAGAATGGCAGAACACACCAATGGCAAACTTCTGTGAGCTCGAGTGTTAGGTTTGCACATTAAAAACCACTGCAATTTACTGCTGTCTCTCCACTTAGGCCAATGATGTGTCACTCTGTCAGCATGTTTCCAATCGAGTTTCATTCAAAAAGCAGCTCCTTTGGAGAAGAAAGTGATAACTACATGAGTGAGAGCAGAACACTGCACTGAATGAAAGCCTTGCCCTGCTATACCACATCTGAGCTGTTCTATATCCAGCAAAACTCGTCGCAGGATCCTCAGGAGCCTAATTTTATCATCTGAAAAAATGATGCACCTAAAGCACTGGGATTACTCCTAGGACGTCACTCTATTGAGATGTGAGCTGAATGGATGCAAGGCTGGGACTAAAGCAGACTTCCAGAATCATTATTTTGATCAGGAGCATAAAATGACAAAAAGCAGAGAGCTGCTTTCTAGAAAAATGCAGCTCAGCTGGCAAAGCCTTTCGATTATTATGTTATGTATGATTATTACACTAATTTTCCCATGAAAATTATTTATCTACATGGGCTAGAAACCTAATTTGTCATTGCAAATGGAAAGCTAGCCACACAGTACACTCATTCTAAGAATGCCACAACTGGGGTTCAGAACAAACGTATCACAGGCAAGGCATGACACTTCTTGGATCTAAATGCAATGAAGACCAGGTCCTGCATCTCCCACTCACCTGCACAGGTAAACTTTAATCTGGATAGCCCCACAACAATTACTGGAGCACTTCAGATACATCACTGCTGTAAAATCAAACCCTTAAAATGGGGCATTTTCCAAATTCCTTTTTGCATCTCAACAGAGCAAACAGGACCAGAACATGCTTCACCCTGTCACTAGCTCCCTTCAAACCACCCCCTGCTCCCACCATGGATATACGCCTGATTTCACCTCTCACAAGCTATGAGCACAGCTGGATTACATCTTAAATGGATACTCATATTATTAATGCAAATGCATATGCAGCATTAATGTAATTTATTTCAAATGCTAATCTGCCAGGGTGAAAAGTTAGTCAGGTGTCCTAGAATTTGTTTCCTTGCCTTCCAGGGATCCCAGGACCACAGGCTGAGAGTGGTGGACTGCAAACATGAGGCTGGTCGAAGAACACAAGCAACATTTGCTGCTGCCTTGTGAATTCAATCAAGTAGTTTTGATCAAACATCGTGCTGTTTAATAGCAGCAACAACAGACACTCAGGAGAAACTGCAGGTTAGCACTAACCCCCAAACTCTTCTGATTTCTTTTACAGCTCCAAATGAAAGACTTCAAGGAGATACCCAATAAAAGCCCCACTTCTGGGACCTCTAAGCCATTTCTCTATCAGCCACTAAGGCAGGACTTCCCTCCAAGGTGAGTAGGCTCTCTTGACAGTGACTGCATCTGTTTATCCCCTTCAAAGGCCCCTATGCTTCAGCCTGTAATTCTTCTTTGTTGAGCTGTGTTTTGTTACAGAAATTGAAAACTGCCTGTCCCATGTAATAAGTACAAAGAATTATTTATTCATAAATCAGTTTGCAGAAAATCCCTACCCTGCAGTACGTAACAACTCAGCCCGTGTTTCTTACCTCTACACTGGCTGTAGTATATCATCACACTATAACAACATAAAACCATGATTTGTAGTTATTACTGTTAATCCAGCAAAGTGAACGACTTTTCAAGCAGAGAGAATGAAAAAAGCAATGGGAAAAATTATAAGAAAATAAACTGATTATATTAATTTTTGTATTATATTTTTGAGCAGCCTTTTCTAGCTTTTTGGAAAATCTAAGAAAATATTATACTGCCTTTGCCCATTGTAATGAGCGTGCCTAAATTAATTCTACTGAATTTCAATCAATGACACATTGGGGTAATAGATGGGAAAAAATAACCAGCAGAATCCTTTCCCATACTTCTAAAGCATCCTTCATCAGAGGGTCCCAACTCACTTTAAAAGCATTAATTAATTGAATTTCCCAATATCCTACATGTGAGGTAGACAGTATTCTGCCAACTGACATATTGGTGATGTAGTGATTGGAAGCACACAATGAACATAATCCTATGCTTATGCCAATACAAAAGAATCCCCCTCCTTCCTCGTTTCAGTCCATAATAAATAATTCAGTGAGAGAACAGGAATAAACCAAGTGATTACACTGTGATGTACACATCTACAAATCAACAGGAACACCCACAGTCCCCGAATGACGAATGCTCCACCCCAGCTCATGAGACTTGTGCAACTTCAGGGCTCTGCACAAAAGGGTGACCTTCACCCAAGGGGAAAGCACAGCCGAGCCACACGGAGCTCTGGCAGCACAAAGCCTCTTGAACTGCTGCTGGAAATCTTTGCTCTTGCTGTTTAAAAATGCTCTCATAAACTCTGTGTAGCAGCGATGGTTTAGAGCACAAAACAGCACATCTGGGAGCCAGTCAATTTAAACACTTTCTGCCTTGCACATCTGTATCAGCACACAGACTTTAACACAGACTACGCATTTACATGATTACATATGATATTTATATGTCTATGTACTTTAAAAATTATAGAATCATGGGTGTAACTATCAGTAGAAAGACTGTTAGTGTTACAAGGTTCAGTGCCAAACTTCAGAGTACTTTCATAGATGAAAATCACTTTGATACACGAAGCTCGGTTTTGCATTTTTAATTTTTTGAATGCTAGCACTGCCCCTTCCTTTCCTCCAGCAAGACTGTACTGAAGTATTTGACTTAAATAACATACACTAAACAGTTTAATGGCTTGTAATTCTACATATCGGGTTCACATTTTACAGTAAAAAGATTGTGCCTCGTGTAATAGATGCTGCATCACATTTGGGAAACGTTATGTGAGGACCCTGACTTTTATTAGATTAATTTAATATAAGCACTAAGTTACTAGACTAAATTAATAAAGATCTTCTTAAAAAAAAAAGAAAAAACAAGGGGGGGAGAGAGAGAGCGAACAGAATGAACCCACAAATTAAATAAAATTTTCTGGAGCTTGTTATTTTGGAAGTCCTTATTTAATTTTCCAACCTCTATTCAGTTTGAAAAAACAGTCAATAATTGGTAAGGAAGCTGGAAAAAAAATTGATGTTATTTACTTCAGGGGATTATTTTTAAAACTGTTATATGATAGAACCACAAATAAATAGAAGGGCAAGGAAGCAAAAGAAGTACTATTAAAAAAACAAGACAACGGACCATTCACTTAAGTTTCCAGAGTGGATTCAATGATCCTTGCGGGTCCCTTCCAGCTCAGAATATTCTGTGATTCTGAAGTATTTTTTACACTTCCTATATTACTTTTAAAACCACCTCCACTGAGGAAAACCACATTCAGTCCTGCAAAATATCTCTCTTTCGTCATTTTTGGGGTGTGTGCGTGCTTGCCTTGGACAGCAAGAACATGCATAAAGAGAGAAATCCACCTCTCTCATCTGAGACAGAGAGCCACTCCTCTAAATATCACCTCCACAGCAGAACACAAAGTCATTTAAGTCATGACAGCTCATGAGAGAAAGGCTCCTGCATCCAGGTGTGTTTGATAACACACCCTCCACCAGGCTGCCCTGTCCTGAGAGCCACCCTCGCTCACACTGGGGCTCTCTCAGTGGTGTTGCTCAGGAGATCCAGTGCCCTCAGGACCGCAGCACCCACTGCGTGTCACTAACATCATCCCCACATCGTGCCCAGAGCAGGGCACTCCCCCCAGTTTTGCACAAAATTACTGTCTTTTGGGCAATCTGTGCTTTTGTGGTGAGATCATTCCCAGCTTAGTCCTGGGACACCTGAGCTCGTTCAGCTGCAGGAGCTCAGGCTGTGCCTCCTCCCAGGGCCTGCTGAGCGCCCTTGAAATCCAGAGTGTCACAGCAGCCAATTGCCTGATCAAAGAGCTTCTTTAGCTGCTGCCTTGAGTAGAGGTTTGCTTTGCCATCTTAAAACCACTGCTGCTCCACTTGCTTGGGATATCACTGTCTCTCCTCGAGTCCCAGGGGCCCTGGCAAAATGTGACACTTCTCTGCCATCCCAGCGTGGCACCAGGACCTGTCTCTAATTTTGGGCCTCCCAGAGAGCCAACATAAGCAGATACAGCTAGTGGGGACCTGCAAGGGGCTTCCAGCTCAGCCTTACAGACTGAGAACTGGGGCTTTGGTGTAGCTGCCTCAGTTGCTAAGAAATATGAATGCAGGAGTACTCAACAGGTGGTGCTTTTCTCCAGTGCACATGTTCCTGAACAGACATAAACAACGCCTGGATCGTCTCGCCACAAATTTTGGACCCGGTGGCCGTGCTGCCACCCCACCACCTATAAAGGGCTGCACATGAGTAAAAGGACCAGAGCTTTACACAACATTTGCTGTCCGACCTTTGTCAGCTTTCTGCCAGCCTATCACCACCACCACCAATCTGCCTCACGACACGTTCAGCAAGAAGAGGGTATCCAGGCAGACAGCCTTTGGTCCCTACTTTCCAGAAGCCTTTCTTGAATTTTACATATGTTTCCCAAAGGAAAAGAGGAGAGGTAGAAGGCACTTTCCCTCATGGAGGAAAACCCTTCATCTGTTTTTAAAAAGATGCCCCAAACCCCTTCAATTCAGGCAGCTTCAATGCTTGCCTGTAAGCTGAGCATGGAACGTCAGTCTACTGAGAAGAAACAGCACAGAAACATGGCATTGCAGCTGGATACATGAAACACGTTTTAAAGGTTATAAAAGAGCATTGCTAACAGGACATTGTAGAGGATAATAAGCTTAGAATTAAGCCTACAGACATTGTTTGGCCTTGTATGAATCTGAATATCCTGCCCACTCACAGTAACAGCTACAGAGAGCACAGAAAGTCTGGCTCAGAGTGCAAACTTACAGTAGCCAACTATCTTTGTGTTCTGTTAACTACAAGTAGATTTGAAAATTCATGGGTCTCAAGTCCAAAGAAAAATAAGGGCACACAGCATGCTGTGCTGCACAAACCAACCCCTAAACTAATGCAGTTTCTTATTCTGGCCTATGTAGTTTAACAGCTTAATCTCTTTAGTTTAAGATTTGTGTCTTGGGGTTTTCCTTACACTGTATAAAGACTAGCAGAATGCTTTCTTCACCAAATTACTACTTTTGGTTTGCCTTCTGTCTTTTCCTTCCTCCCACCAGACATTCAATTCTTGACTTCCATGAGAAAGAAACAACATGAACAACTGAAAAACTAGTAGGACAGCATCTAACTATCAGGATAGAAAAGCAAGTATTGCTGAGGAAATAGAGGGATTGAGGATTTTACTGATAATCTCAAATTACTGCTTCCACTAATTCAACATGAATGCAATAAGTGAAGATACAGTTGCTGTAATTTTTGACATTCAACTTTGAACCCCTCTGCTCTTTGTAGCTGCCTTACTCATATACTTTATACTTGTAGAAGTATATCCAGATCCATTTAGGATCAAAAAATGTCCACAAGCTTGATCCCAGTATGTCTAATGACATTCAACTAAGAACTAATTCCACGACGAAGCAGCTAAGGGAGGCAACACTTGTATTTTAGTGGTTTTATATTAAAATTTTTTATGGAAGCAGAAGTATCCATGAAAATCTGCATGCACGTGTATATTTAAGAACAGGCAACAGACCTAAGACTGTTTGTTGGTACTTAGGCTCAGATCTCACTCACAGCACCAACAGGTAAAAGGTAAGGGACTAAACCTCACCCTTCCCTTACAAATTAATCAGCTAGAGAGAGACAGAGTGTTCTTGTCTTTAAGGCTGTAATATTTCTTTTCAAAATACATTTTAATAACCCTAGTTCTTAATTTGTGCAGCATTGCAAATTCAGATTAATTTGATTAAATTAAAGAAGATATTTTCCTTTACCAACACTTATTTCAGTTGATGATCTGATCTCAAGTTCCCCATCTCTCTCTTTTATTCCCAGGAAGAGCAAAAAAATTCTGCATTTCTGACAAGTCTAAATAAAGCTTTGCTGGTTACTGAACTATGCTACATTTCCTATCAACAGAAAACAAAAGCAGGAAAAAAAAAACAAAACAAAAAAAAACTAGTTCACCACTAGAGGAGATGACTCAGAGCAAGCAGGAACTGTTACCAGACTCAGAAAAAACAGTTTTCCCTTGTACCGTTGATGAGCCCACATTAATGTTGAGATGAACCTAGATTTGTTTTCTTAGCCCACATCTTCCTAGAACTGAACCTATTTTCTTACAAAGCCTTTTTGGATCCTGTTAGCATTTTAATTTCACGTTAGTCATTTTGTGAAATATGAGACCGAAAAACAGAAAGACAGAAATAACTTTTTTTTTTTTTTAATTTAAATGATAAATTTCTGTGCACGTGGCAAAGACTGGAAAGAGCTATTCACATTTTGGATCTGGAAGTTCGCAGCACACACACACACACACACATCATGCTCAGAAGCATTTCCAGCTCCCCACTTCTTTAGTAGCAGCTAAGACTGTCACATAATCGCAGCACAAAGAATTTGTGGAGCTGCTACAAAGAAAAGTTAACTCTATCCCAGCCAAAACCAGCTTGAGTCTTTAATGGACAGACAGTCCAGGCCTCAACAGCCTCAAGCACTGGTGGCACTGTGAACACCCTTGTGAAATGATGGAGAGCTCTAGTACCCCCTCTCACCACTTCTTTCTCTTTCCTAAACTCTATCTCATGTTCAAATCGAAGAGATGAAAAATGCTGCACGGTGACATTTCAAGAGAAAAGGGAGGGAAGACTGTCATTTCTAATCATCTCCCAAAGCCCCAGGTGTCTTGGGCCCACGTATGCACAGCGTCTATGAGTGAAAGCAGAAAAGGAATCCAGAGGCCCATTCCCAGTTCTGGGGAATATAACTAAAGAAAGACACAGTGGGATGATGCCTTATTCAGAACACGGCACCAAGACTAGAAAATCCCTGGAATCTACCAGAGACACCATTTCACCATAAGGCACAGCCTATACAGCTGCCAGCACTCTCCTGTGTGCCACAAATACAGAGTTATCTGACTGGGGATTTCAACTAATAATATCGTGCTAAAGGAGAAGACAAGATATCAATAATTATTTCACAAAGTCTCACAATGTAGGAAGATGAAGAAACTGCATACATCTTCTCAAATAACAGGCTGAACAGCCCTCGTATAATCCAGATATATTCTCTTCTCCTTACTGGCACAGGGAACAAGGGCAGATCTCAGCACTGAGGGAGCATTACTAGCCCAACACACCAAGGAAGTTTATCATTTTCACAATCTGATTGATTTCAAAGATCACCCTGGAGGAAAAGCCTCAATCTGGTTCCTGCCGACACACTCGTTTCCCACAGCCAGTATCTATTCTCTGCTCTTGGCACTCTCTCAGATGGTGGGATGTGGGTTGCACTGTGGGTATCTGCGTCTTAATGAAAGTCTATTTTACTCCCCAAAGCCTATTGTTCATTTGGAGAAATGGAGCATTACTGGTTTTTCCATAATGGATGCCTTAAGACAGGTATACACACCAAAGCGATAAAGACTTTGTAAGGAAAAAACTTTAGAACTAAAGAATTATTCTAAAAATCTGAGATGCCTAAAATACAATAGTAATTCAGACTCAAAACTATTTGGAATTTCTTCTAATCAGAAAAAAAATTTACATATATATATATATATATATGTATATATATATATCCTCCTTTCTTCATTTGACATCTAAGTTCATGGTGGATGAAAATCCAATCAGTGGAGCCTATCAGCACTAAATCACCTCCCATGTTCCCCAGGTGATGTCCCTGGTTTACAGTTTATCAGAGAATAACTCATTTGAAAAGCTCTTACAGGAAGGATCCCAATCAGTGGTACCAGTCCTCAATGATGAAGAAGACCAAAGCCACACCATTAAAATTGCAATCTAGGAGAATAAAATTAGATATTAAACAAAATTGATAAATCAGAGATTAATCTATAGGATTTTGTGAGAAATGGCTTAGTCTAGATAAACTGTTCTGAACATGCTGCACTGATAAAATTCAAGATGTTTTTCAGTCAAGCCATGCTGAAAATTAAGTTCTACCCAATCTTCATAATCAGGAATAATTTTATTGCTAGAGGCCCAAAAGAGTGGCCTCCTTTTCTTACTTCTCAGGTGAATTTTTTTCATCACATGTTCAAAGAAGCGAACTGAAGATAGAGAGGCATCTCATCTGGAGATGTTTAAAGAATACTGTTAATTTAGAAAAAGATAAAGAGTTCGAAATCGAAATACTGTGTGTTAAGGCTAAGCTAAGAAGCTCTTTACAAATGAAATGGGGGCACTTAGGGACTTACACCAGCTTTTATCCAGGTATGTAGTGTACAAAAGGCTTCATTTTCCATTAACTGTGGTGAGTACCTCCATATGCTCTGCATAAACAAAAGGAATGTCATACCTGAAGCATCTCATGAGTCATTTTTATCTCGAAAGAAAATAGTAGCCAATGTAACTAAGTGTCACAACCAAAACTTTTGAGCAAGCACGGCAGAAATGCAAAAGCATGCTATTATTATGGCTGAGTTTTCTGCCAGTAGAGGAAAGGGAATTTGCGATGCTGTGTCTCACAAAAGACAGGAAAGCTTGACAGGTTGATGGGCAAGAACGATGCACAGTCTCCCTCAGCCTCAGTGAGACAGCAGAACCCTCCACCAGCAGCTGCCCCCGGCCAGAAAACAGTCTCAACCTTGTTACCAGCCTTTTAAACCCTTCTTGTGCATAAAGAAAACCAGTTCAATGTTGAGGTTGCGTATCAAAGAATAGGTTTTCTTTCCCCTTCTGGATCTGCTTTCATGTATGCATTGTGAGATACGCAATGGAATATCTATTCCTAAATAGCAGCTGTGCTATCTTTAAATATTTTAAATATTATTAAATATATTTAAATATTTTTAAATATTTTGGGCATAAGCCACACCAAAGGGAGAGAACGGAGCAGTCATTTTAAATCCTGCCTCCTTTGCTGATTTTTATAGTAAAAGTAGTAAAGTATTTGTAGGGAGCTGATACAATGTAACACAAAGGAAATGAAAATTTAAAGGGAAAAATAAAATATTTACTTCAGGAAATAACATTTTTCCCCTTTCCTGCACATAAGGATATGTGTAGCTGTGTTAACTCTGGACACTACGTGTTTGATACGTATGTATGTAAATTTAGACACAAATACACACTTGTTTTCATAACTCAGTAATAAAGTACCAAAAAAAATTTGAAAAGCAAACAAGTTTTTTTCAGCTATTACTCCTAGAAATGGCAGAAAATTCTTTGTATTCAATCTTGGGGTATGGACATTAGTAGTCCTTCTTTGACAACATTTATGAGATAAAAAGTTAACTTTACAAGGTTGGTAAAGTCATTATTCCTATTGCACAAAATTATCTTCAGTCCTTTTGTTTGCCAAACCACCACCAAACCCTGTGTAACGCAGAGCAGCAGATTGTGGAAATAACAGATATTTTACTTTGGTGGATAAAAATCAGGGGAGAAAAAGAGAGAGAATCAGTTCATAAAACCACAACTTGCGTAACTGGTTTTGCTTAAATGAAAAACAAATCAACTGATCATTTCCTGGCAGATGAAGCCTTACATTCAAACAGAATTTAAGAATTTTATTCTTTAATTATTTAGCCGTATTCTTACTCTCTCTCACTCAATTCCCCTTTTTATTTAAAAACTTGGTTTTGAAGCAGATAAATTTTCAAGGAGAAACTCTGTCTCAAACTACAAAAAGTTTGAAAAGAAAAACATCTAAACCAAATCATCTTGAAACAACCTCTTTTTAAAACTTATGTCCATGCTTCCTCTGCTCTTTAACTTTCTCTCTTGGCAAAACCATTCTAAGAATTTTATAGGACTACTAATAATTTGTTTAATCCTCCAGTCCCAGCCCTCCACAGACGGCTTTTAGGTGGATTTGTTAATAAATTGTTAATACTTTGTTAATAAGCAGTGGCACAGCCTTGGTGGGGGAGTTTCCCAGGTGAGAGCTGAGCCCTCATGGATCCAAGTTCATCACTCACCACATTGCTAATGAGACAAGTGCAGCCCAACACGAGGTTAATTGTCAGAAGCAATAATCTAAATTAAACTGGCCAACATTCAAGTAAAAGGTACCATTTAAAATATCCTTTTCCAATGAAAGCAATCTCAGGAGTTTATTTGCCTACTCAATATAGAATTCCAGGTTTTAAAAAAACCCTTCTTCTTCCCCTCTAAGGAACCAAAGTAATTATTTTTAATACAGTGACATATGTTAGACAAAAGTATTAAGGAGGGGGCTTCATTCCACTCCAAGTCTCAATGGAATTTTCCCTTATGTGATCACACATCTGAGCTCAGATTTTACCCTAACCGATGAAGATTTTTTTTTGTTAAAAATTGCTATTAGCTGATGAGAAATCTTTTCACAAATAATCCCAAAACATGGAAGATCTAGTATCGTGTTCCCAGCACTGAGAAATATAATTAAAACAACATGGGGAATTAAAAAAAAAAAAAAAGAAAAAAAGTGAGAGTTCACAAAAACATTTGAGAAACAGTTCAAGTCAACTCCAAGCTCACTTGGTTTTGGCTGGGACTCTGGGCTCACAACAGCTTCAGCCTGCCAAAATAAATATAGCCACCCGTTTGTTCCCGACGCTTGCACCCAGGCAGGGACCTGCTCCTTTGCTTTCCCCTGCTACGATAATGACATGTCTGCTAGGATTTAACTGGGGTTCATATCCCTGCCTGCCTTTGAAACAAATATTATTCTGTCAATTGTGAAAAGAAAAGGACTTAAGTGCCACCTCGGACTGACATAATAACCAATACCTTCCAGATAATAATTATGGGCTATAATTAAAATAATGCACATCATTTAGGAAAAAAAATTAAAAATACCTTGGAGGGAAGTAGCTGGGAATATAATTCCACAGAGGGAATCTGTTTAATTGTGGTTGTAACCATAGAGGGAAAATATAGCATTTAAGATAAACATTATTCATTTACAACAACACAGAGCATCTAATAAACATGAATGTTGTGGTTGTAGCTATGATGTTTATATTTATATGTTTACCCATAAGGAATGAGTGCAACATGTAGGAAAAGGTAGTTTTCAATTAACTTTTTTTTTTTTAATTTTAAAAATTATTTAGTTCTTTGTCATTTTTGAGAAAAGCTGTTAAGTGGATACAAAACTCCTTTTCAAAGCACTCGGTCATCTATACCTAATCCCTGCACTAGTGACCATCAGAATATCCAGGTTTTCAGAACTCCTTAATCTTAGCCTTGAACATGAGATCATTCTAAGGTGGGTAATGCAGTGAAAAACCTCTCAGCTGAATAACAATAAATGCAACAAGAAAGAAAAATGCTTCACAAAATACTAGGAAAGACAGTGCATTCAAGTAAGTAATATTTTTTTAAAATGGGCTCAGCTTTTAATGATATTGCACAAGTGCCTTTCTTTTTCTAACACAAAGTTGAACTCTTGAATCACTACAGATGCCTTAGTCTAAGAGGTAGCTGGCAAACACGATGGCATGAAAAGCATCTTGCATTAGACACGGCCAGTTCCAGATTAAGATGCTGACATGAACTAGTTAGAAACATTTTTACATTTCTCTTTTTTAAATTCCCATTGGGAGAGCTGCTGGTCCCTCTTCCAAACTTATAAAATTCAATCCACAGCACAGAAGCTCTGTCACATTCCATTCCTTGGATGCATTGGCCAGTCTACTGCCCTCTCGGGAGCCCAAAGGGAACGTACCTAACGACACTCTCGGGGTACTAAAATGAACTCTGGAAGTTCCAGAGAAGCACGTGTTTACCTCTGTGAACCAGCACGACCACCTGCAGCAAGCTGTACTGGTAGGACAGTAAAAAGCTAAAGATGGCTTTTTGAAGACAAATAGGCAGTGGCAGAACAGAGAAGATTCTAAAGCTCCTGCACTTTGATGTAGGTACTCATCCCAGGCTACTGCCAGTGCTCTTCCTGCCTGATTCTTAAGTGCACAGAAAAGCAAACAGCAGATGGTCAATTCGTAAGACCGGCAATAGTGGCATAATCAACACAGAGCCACCAGGCTGTGCCTGCACTCAGCCAAGCAGAGGCTGATTGATCTACTGAGATCAACGGAGCCAAGACCAGAGATGCCTGGAGAACACCTACAGAAAGGACTTCACTCACCAGGGCACCCCGAGTAAGGTCCAAGGTAAGGCATCCACAAAAAAACATTCTGCATTTCTTTTCCTATATAGTGGCTTGTTTTCTTTCTCCTTTAAATCTGAATCTCCCGTTTCAGATGTGGGAAATGAGCATTTTAATCTTCAGTTCTCCCCAAATGTTATCAAAGGACAATAACACAATCCCACTTAAAAATGCAAGGAAATACTTGACTGAATAACTGTTATAGATGTAACGAGAGAAAACTGTTTTGTTTTTAGCATTTAAAGAAAAAAAAAAAGGCCAAGCAGCTTTTCTAATTGCACTAAAAAGACACTAGGCAGCATCCATTTTATCAGTTCTGTTTCTGAAGCTTATTCTTCATTGTTTCAGTGCTGATTTGAAGAACGGGTCTGCACTAAGGTCAGACCTGTTAAGTACTCAGGACACGGGGGGTTGAATAAGACAAGTAACATAAAACAGCCTTGGTTTTTTCCTCTTTCTCTCAAATGAAGTAATGCACCATAGAAGTCTCTTCTTGCCTGACACCGCACCTCCAGCAGCCAAGGAGCAAAAGGCACATTAGACAGCTGTAGGACTTCTATCTGGAAGAAATGCAACATTTCCTGTCCAAGTCCAAAGACAATGATCCCATCCCAGCACACTACCCAGCAGCTCTGTAGGCCAGATTGGTGAGGTTATAGCTAGCTATTTCTGTCAGTTTAAAGCCTAAAATGCAAATGCTTATTCAGTCTTCTTACAGATTTAACAACTCAAGCACACTGGATGATGACCACCTTTGCAAGGCCAAGCTGCTATTTATCAGTAGTTAGAATTAAATAAAAGCACAAAGACAGATTTTGAAAACCCAGAGCACATTCAAAAAATTACATTCTGCTCCAAGACCTAACACAGTAATAGACTCTTCACAGGAATAACTATTTCGCTGGCAAGATAGTGCAATAATGCAATTACTGCCATTTAATTAATTTATATTCTCAAAATCTGTCTCCTTACAATTTCTAAGTATTTCGCTTTAACATCAAGACAGGATTTTCTGCCCTGGTTTGCCATAGCAACCCTTGCAACAAATGGCAGTTGTCTATAAAAAGGGGGGACTCTTTGAGTATGCATGCATGGTTTGGTAAGGTTTGTTTTAAAGCAGGTCAGAGCACAATGGACCTTTTCTACCGTGTGGGATTGAACACCAACAAATCTCACTTCAAGGGCTGCCACGCTCCTCTGCAAAATGAAATGACACTGCTGCTAAGTCTGGATGTAATTACAGATATGAAAGGATGGCTATGAAAGTTGCTTGTATCTTCCTCTCCCTTCTCTACTATAGATGTATTTGCCATACAGCTGTTAACATCCTGAACAAGTAACATGCAGCAGACTTAACATTTCCTTTCATTTTAAGTATTAGTATACAGTGGTGGCTGTTAAAGCACATTTACCAGTAAAGAATGAGACCTTTGTCTGTCTATTGCAAGCAGAGCTCTGCCCTGCCTGCCTGCCTGCACAGCCCAGGGCAAAAGCTATACAAGGAAGCCTTGACCTCTGGCCCAACAAGGACACTTAGTAGGGCTAAGGGCAATCCCAGCTTCTCCTTGCTCATTCAGCTTCTCGAGCTTTTTGAGGCAATCATTACCAACACAGCTACATTTTGCGGTCATATTCTAAAATGAATCATTGTTCAAGAGTCCAAGATTGCTAAACTTGTTTTATGTGTGGTTTAGAGTAGAGTCACTGGTTGCTCAGACCCCTCAGAGCTCTACTCCCCCCAGTCCAGTCGCAGCAGGGAAAGCGCTCGTCTTTGGCACGACTCCAAACATAGGATGAAGTAACCGAGCAGCATTTGGCCTCTAATGCTCCTTCTCACCAGTTCCCCGGGAGATAGCCAAGATTTTTTTTCAGTCACTTCCATATGAAGAGCCTTTACCTCTAAGGATCTCTTTTGTGCAGTTTTAATACAATTTCTGGGAATTAAAATATCTAGCACTCTTTCTGAGGTACTCTGATTGTACCCTCTGAAACATTACTTCTCAGTACATGTTCCTACAGGCACAATTTCTGTTTTAAGAGAGCCTGTGGAATATCTGATGTTGGGATTTGGTAGGAGTGAATGAATGCTCCATTATTCACCCTGGTGGTACAGCAGTGGTTGCTCTGAAGTTTTACAATGCAGCATATTGCTGTAATGACATCATATGACATCATAAATCTCCCACAATTTCTAAAGGTTCTGATTAATGTTTCTCCATAAGCACCTTGTTAATAAATTTTAAAAAAAGGAGTTAATCAAATAAAAATCTTTTGCATTTGTATATTATTTAGAAGTCTACAGAAAAGTACTGACCACCTTATGCTTTAAAACCAAAACTCTTTTACCTTAAGCTTTATGGAAAAGAAGGCACCACCTTGATTTATGGATGCAGTCAGACAGGGCACCCTGCTTTCCACTGTATGTGAAGACCTCACAAAATACATGAATCTCAATTTGAATTAATATTTTTTAAAAATTCTCTGAAAACAAAAAGTTACTGTATTTCTCCTTTTTACAACCAAGTGTTCATGTTTCAACCACAAATAGTCTACATTAACAACAATTTTCCTCTTCTTTTAAAACCTTCCTACATACACATACATATTAGTCAAGTTAAAGATCAGCTTCTCAGTCTTTGCCAAAATGGTGGATATTTGCTCTCCTCACCTTCAGTCAAACACAGACACACACACACACAAATAAACCAACACCTTACCCTACTTTAAGGCTCTTAACCCCAGACTTCGTGTGTCTCCCTGCTCCCTGCAGCTTTTTCCTGCCTCCAGTCTTAAGGAAAGTACTTGAAACCAAGTCAAATCTTACATATATTAAGACACACATGGCTCCTTTCAGTCTTAGAGTTCCCACACTTCTGGCCTCTGAGGACACAGGTTGTCTTTCTCCATGACTCTGAAAAGGTAGGAGGATTCCTAGGCAGGAAAATAGGCAACCCCTATTTTGTTGTCCTAGTCTTAGTCACTCATATCCACATAAGCAGGCAAGAACCCACACCCAAGCTTTGATGATATATTAGAAATAACAATCAAATTACTCTGAACATCATTAAACAAAAAGTATCCTGCAAAAGGATGTTTTTCATACAAGGAAAAATGTTCTGCAGTAAAATGGCTTTGGCTTATATCTCCTGTAGCTAAATAAATCACTCCGGAATAGCTGTATTGAGTTTGGTTTTCCATATTAGGATACAGCTGAAAAATTACATGGATGGAACTCCTCAAACAAGCTCTTTGCAAACAATCAATTATAGATCAGTAACCACATACTAATATACATAAAATTATGTGAAACTGTGGTGCCTATGGTCCCAACCCACCTCACGACACATTACTTACTTCTTCATATAAAACAAGTTTGAAATAAAACTTGAAATATATCTGGAAGCAAAAATCATGTTTCAACCTCCGCCCTCAATTGCATCAGTGGAAATCAAAAAACTTCACTGACTTCAAAAGCATTTCACTTTATTTACAGTTCTGTAACTGAAAACATGGCTTAATTTTCTGGTAAAGAATCTCTCACTGAAGCTACAGCACCAACAACTATGAACACTAACACCACTGTGTGAGCTGATTTTGGACCCTACATCACAGCACTGGATGCCCCTTTAATTTTTCTATTACCACTTAGTCTTCACACCAAGACAAAACTTCTTAGTTCCATTTTTGGCCTTTTACTACAATAGTAGCAGAACCCTGATTGCAAGTTTCCACCATTGCAAGGAATATTTTTCTCTGAGACATGTGCCACATGCTTATATTTTAAGAGGTCAGGAAATTATCTCTAATACTACCTGCTTTTCCACTCCCGTTCTTAACTCCTCCTATTAAGGATGCAAAGTCCCAAATGACATTGTCAGCCTGGACTCCTCTTGGCTGAAAAAATCACGTTCATGATGAGCAGTTCCTGCTTTGGCATCTCTGGTCCTTTCCCATCTCTCTTCACAAGACATCTGCTGGAAAGCACAGCTTTTCCATAACCTTTGCTCAACTCCACTAGCTCCCTTAAGTCACTTCCAGCCCCAGTTTCTGTCAATCCCTGTGCTGTTCTGCCAGAACATCAGCAAGATGCTAAGTAGTATGTATAATTTTAGGGAAATATCTAATCTGCTATTTTTGAAAGTTCAAATTGCTTTGCTGCCAACAGTCAGGAATATGATAGCAAGGTATTACTTAGCACTGAAGTCCTCTTTTTTTATTTCTGGGAAGAATTAGAAAACGTATGAACTGTCCTACAATATTCAGTGGTTTGCTGAGCGTATCTATGGTCCAGCCACATGCCATAGTGTATATATAGCCTTACAAGTTTATAACATACTGAGGTTTCTGCTTAAATTAAATCTGCTACTGTATTCTAATACCCATTTCTCTCGTTTCCCCATCTCCACACATCCCCCACCAGCACTCGGTGCCAAAGGCTGAGAAATAACAAAAGGGCCACGGGAGGCCCCAGGCATGTTTGAAACCAACCCAGCCCCATGTAGGATCACACTGTCACATGCCTGCACGCCCGCAAAGTAATGTGCTTCAGAGAGCAAGGCTGCATCCCAAAGTTACCAACCAGCTTCTTTTTGTTCCCAGCAAATTAAAATCCTTGGATTCTTTTCTATTTCATGTTCTCATGCCAAAGACAGGATCATGCTAACAAGCCTCGGATGGAATCCTCTAAGAATTTTTTTTTATCTTTACAAGTTAAATTTTTACAGAGAAGATGAAACTCCCCTTGTCAAGAGCCCCAGAAGTATGGGGGGAAAAAAAAGTCAAGAATTAACAATGCCAGATATTACACTCCCACACGGGGTTAATTTTTTTTTTTCCAAACAGCACGCAGAAATCTGTCCCACCCATCAGATGAGCTCCTATACTTCTATTAGCATTCTGGCACCTCCTTCTGTACAAACATAGCCCTTTTGCCATAAAACATGTTATATAAAAGACTTAATCCATCAAGAACAGAAATAAGGATTTTTTTTTTTTCTTTCTTTCTTCCAGACTTGAACTGATCACTCTTTGTATAAAACAGCATCTTCTTTCCCCCAAATACTACATCACACAACTAGCTGCATGTAAAAAGACATTCAGTAGGTGTATGAGATAGGGGAAACCAGGACCAGCCTTCCTTTATATAGAGAAATTGCTACGACACGAGGCCTGACTCAGTAGGCCAATGCTCCACGACAAAATTAGAACACATTCCATCTTTCTCCCTGTTAAGCGACAAACTGCACCTCTCAACTGTTCTGGGAAAATAACTGCAGGTTTTGTAAAAGATAAATCCTATGCCAATATAAGAACTTATTTTGTCAGAAAACAATTAGGTTTTGTATATAAAAACACAGGGACAAGGGGCTGCCTATCTGCTACAGGATACACATGCCATGGGCACATTGCTGCAAATGCACACTTAGATACACATCATGCCATACTGCACATACAATGGTTTTAATAATCCTATATACAGTTCAAATGACAGCAGCTTGCATCCATACCCAGTTCCTGGATACGTGACCAGATAAAATCTAGAGAAAATGCTAAGCACTCAAAGGAAAACAAAGTACACACTGTCTATTAATTGCACTGGAGTTAACACTGCCATCGTGTAATCCTTGGTGAAAACATGACTTTTTTAATGTATTTTTTTAATTTCTTGTGATCTATTAAAAGACATTCTATTTAAACAGCATTGCACAACTTCCAGACAACTGAATCTGTGAAAAAAGCCTTATGGCTTTGTGTCAGGTCTTGCCATATTATTATGGTGCAAAGGCTACATAAATTTATCTCCTTCTAATTCTGGATTTTTTTAAAATATGAAGACACTGAAGGTTGTTTTTTTTTTTCCATCTGCAGCTAAGATTTCTCCATCTCCTTCACATTTACATGCAAAATGTGAATTTGCGCACAAGGACCCAGATAAAAAAAGATAAGGATTCGGGAGAAGCCTTGAAGACGTACGATGGCAATTTTGTTCTGTAACAGCCCCTCCTTCCACAAAATTGATGTTGCAACCCTGGGGCATCACAGTGCCATGCCAGTGCTACAGGTGTGCCTGCAACCCCATCCCAGCTTTGGGCAGCAAGGAGAGGAGTGGAACAGGGATTGGCTTTGGAGTGCTCACTACGCTATCAAAAAATCACATTGCTGTCCCTCACAAAGTCACGACATTGCTATTACACACGCTGTGGAAAAACTTGTCTGTTCTCTCTTCCTTTTTGCTCTCTCTCTTCCCCTTTCCTGCACTGACACACTTAAAACTGTGATGCATAAGAGGTTCTTGCAAAATAGATTTTTAATACAGAGCTACAGAAAGCTAAGGGGGGAAAAAAAAAAAATCTCATGTTTGTATGATTACAAAAATGTTCCTTAACCTTGTTATTCCAATCACTTTAGATTATTAGGCTTTCTCTTTTTTTTAAAGGGTAATCCACATTCCACCAAAATGCTGAATTTTTTGTCTCACATCACTCAAACCAGATCACAGAAGCGCTCTAGCTAAAATCATTACATTTCTTTCTTACTCACCTTTATGAAGTGACATACTACCCTTTTGGAGCCCTTCTAGAAAAATTAATAAATCCATCCATACATTGGAATTTAGACCACTTGGCATTTGTATTTTAGTATCTAGGAATAACAATCAGTTTAACAGAAGCAGCTTTGTATTAGTAAACTTCATAATAAAAGTACTTTTGGATAAATAAGTAAAATAATGTCTCTATTATGCAATTCCAAACTAATTCTTGTGATAAACTTTATTAATTCAGCCCTCCATAGGTCAGTATAATAATAATTTGTTCCTTGCACTAAATAATGTATTAGAGTTTAATCTAAGCTGGTTAAACAGACATTCAGCAACATTCCAACAGCCTTGGCACCAACACGGACACAGCGTAGTAAAAAAAACAGTAAAAGTATCATAAAATATTTCAAACTTTCAATGCCAGAATACAATTCTATAGGAAGTTACAAAATAAAAATCTTTAACAAATGCCAGTTTCTACTGAGTCCTGCCATAAGGTTAATATTCAATTCTCAGATTACTATGTCACTTGGAGTACCAAGTTCGACACCCCATTGTTTCCAAAGGACAACCTACTGTGCTTTCAAGGCAAGAAGGCAGAGCTGTTCAGGACTCCATGGGAAGTCCCCAAGAGGGAGGGACATCCTAACTGTGCAGCAGAATGCCATCCCCTCAGGTTGTGTGACACCAATGGAGCCAGAGAAGGACCTGCATTTCCCTTTGCACCAGGGAAATGTCCCACACATCCAGTAAATTGTTCTTTACATCACCCCCAAGAGAAACCAGACGTGAAATCCTTCACCTGTGTGCTCCAGTCTACACCGCAGCACCTCTTGCCTAGCTGGAAATCATTTTACATGCAGCAAGTCACCTTCTTGCTGAGCTAAAGCACGCTTTTGGAATCAACAGGTCTCTCCTCTGGGAACAAAAGAAAAGTTGTGTGTTTGATCCAAAAAGTAGATCCCACTTCTATAAACGCACATAAAATGTATTTCCCTTGAAACAGATTTATCTCGTTCTGCATAGGGGTTTTTTTTTATGGGTGGGCCTGGGTTTTGTTGATTTGGGTTTCTTCATTTCATGGCAATTAGTTGCAAAACACCTTAAGATGCATTGCTAGAATGACTGCTCGACAAATAGCACTTTGCATCTTATAGTAAAATATTCAGACACTCAGCCCAAACAAATGGTGTCTGTAATAAAAATACTGCCATACATCTTCATTTGTACTAGAACAAATCCATTTTATTTGTTCATTCTGTGTTTTAGTGTCACAGGTCTCTTAGAAAATATAATTTATAATTCCTTATGCAATTAGATATGAAATTAAGTTGTCTTACTCTGCAGAAGAATTTATAATGAAGAGACCAGGTTCAACCAGTTCCACGGAAAATATTTTGATAGCGTATTTTGATAGCATCAAAAAAGAAAGCATAAAGATCTTTAGTGTTTTAACAAATTAACACATGCCTTTTGGGTAAATTACTGTACATGCTGTTAATCTTTTAATTAGGTTCTCAATTTCACATACACATTTATGGTAGGGAGAATTTTTAATGATCAGAAAATGCAAATATATGATGTTGCTATGCTCTTTTTAATAGATATATCAAAAAAGTAAACAACCCCATCCCCTAAAAGAATCCTAGTAGGTATAGCCCTTCATTTGAAAGAGCAACAATAAAATATTAATAAATCTCCATTAATATTACTAATACAATACCACTCCTCATTTTATTATTCAAACAGCTTTCAGATTGATAAAAGTAAGACTTGTTCTCCATGGTTATACCACAGAAAAGGAAACTTTCATGTTTGTAACGCATGTAGCTTTTAGACCCGTCACAAACATTTAAAAATATATAATAGATGTTATCTATATGCATGGATATACAAATAGTGACGTTTAAAGCACATTCTATGGTAGTATTTCACAAAACATCAATTTTCCCATGCTGACTGCCACATAATATTGCCTAAGCATCTCCTTCCAGGATCTTTTAAAATACAGCATCATCTATAGCTCATTATTGGACAGAATTTTTCCCTCAAGCATTTGGTCCGTCCTCAGTTTCAATACAAGATAAACACTTTTTCCCCCACAGACTATTTCACAGCATCTATAGGTGGTGCTGAAGAAAAACCCATTCAGAAAGGCAGACAAATTGCCATCAGTTAACGATCCCCATGCCAAGGGACATTTTTAGCACGGTGTTGTCTCTGTAAAAGTAGGAATTATCTACTAGCTACGCCACATAATGATTTTTGTTAGAAAAAGGAAAAAGGCCAAAATGTGGCTAAGAAGAAAATACATTATAAAAACAAAGTATGAAACAATTTAGCTGTAAATCCTTACTGGCCCATGCATCTTCCTCCCAGCTTACTTGTTTGAATTTAACTCTTTGTTGGTAATTTGGAAACAGATAGGTGAAGACAAAGGTGCCACACATGCAAAAGAGTACAGAAAGTAAAACCAGAAAAAAATACAGACCGTCTTTCCCAGGGCTACTCTAGCTTTATTGACAGTTACTTCATTCTAGAAGAATTATTTTTCATTTGGAATAAGTTTGAAAGTAAAATTGCCCATAAAATACACAGTGAAAAATGCCCCAACCTCATCTCATCCAACCTCATGCAATGCCTTTTTAAAATCACACCTGTATAAACATGTATTATTTTAAATTGTCTGGATAAATCAAAGTTATTTACTGGCCATAAGATAGAGTACGAGCAATTCTCCACAAGTCCTCCACCAGTAAAGCAAGGAAGAGACTTGCACCCTGAATAATCAAGTTGCTCAGTGGATGGCAGGAGAGCACACACACCCACTTCTCTCAGAAACAGCTTGAATTTGAACCATCATCCGTACTCTCCACGTGGCTTTGCAGTGAGCAGGATAGTAGGTAAGAGAGGTCACTAATAGCATTGTCTTTTGCCCATCCTTTCCCACTCCATTCCATTAAATGTAGCCATTTAATCTGCTGCAGACCCCCGATGACAAACAGTGCAGGAGGGCAGATTGCCCTTGTAAAACTCAACCGGTATGAAAGGACCGAAACATCAAATGCAGTTGCTGATTGACAGCTTCATTTATATTCCAGTGAGGAGCAGCAGGATTAAAGCCAGGCCCTTCCTACAATGCACCCGTACAGCGCTGACAAATCGTCTGAACTGACCCTTTGCTGTCACTGCCAGGAGGATCTCTCCTGAAGGAAGACACTGAACAGGGGTTTGGTGTCTTTCGCTTTTTTAAACCAGGAAAAACACTTTCTGGTTAGTCCCCTCAGATTTTCTAAGCCTACTTTGTTAGGTTTTCAGTTTCAAAACAAAATGCTTAGTTTGTCTACATGGTTAAAGGGGACTGAGAAGTATTGCTTTACACCACAAGCTTGCCCTGCAGCCAAGCACCTTTGCTCTCCACAGGCTGAAACCAATTCCCCCAAACACGAGCAGCAAGATCCAGACCGGGGGCACTAACAATAAATGGACTTCAGACAGACCAGCTGGCAGAAAGAGCTCTGCCTTCTCTCCAGCAGCATAACCATCATAAATGCTGCACAGGGAACCTACACCCAAGGCAAACCAGGGATTCTGAAAGGTGGGGTTGACTTTTACATAAGCAGGATCCAATCTGGGGGATGTGTCCTACCTCTGCTAGGTTAAAGAAAGAAGCTGCTGCTGGTGGGCTCAGCTTTGTATGCCGGTGGGAAAGGCACAATCTGCAGCTGGAACAAAACACCAAGCCCTCCACACCACTGGGTTAAAATGCTGCTTCCCTTATCTAGAGGAGGGAATGGGAAGGAAGGAGGNAAAGGAAAGCTAACATGCTAACCAGCACCAAGGTTTGCTCTGCTCATCCTACTGAATGTTTAAATATTTAGCTTGTTAGCTAACAGACTGTTAACTGCACCTCATTTTCCTTCTCTGGACAGGGGAAGACCTAGCCTAACCTAATCTAATGCCACTTTTAAATAGAGCACTGCTTCCTTATCAGATTCATGAAGAAAAAAAAAAAAGGACAACAAAATCATATTTTTAATTAAAACTAATAAAGACCATTTCTCAGTTTTATTCAAAACCACCGGTGTTTCTTGAACTTGTGGATTTAGCTGAGATTGGGAAGAAGACAGGAAAAATCTGAATTTATTATACATGGGTTTAAGATTTTAATTGAGTACACACAGGCCTTTCAGAGTGAACTTAGTTTTTATTTCACCCAAACTACTGTAATGGTTGCTGTGACACAAAAAAGCCTGTGGCTCCATTTCCCCAGCATTTTTTCACTGGTTTATAACACTGGCAGAATACAGGCAAATCTTTCCCTGAGCAGTACAAAGCTTCAAGAAGCCTCTGTCCTGCAGTGTTACCCTTCTGCACAAGCCTGCAACATAAAGTGAATGGAAAGCATTAAAGAACGTGGCCCTCATCAACCTAAATAGGCACTGACTCATTATTACAGCCTCAGCAATATTGCTCAGAAACAAAGAAAGATACAAGAACAAAAGGTTTAATGATTTCTTCCCATAGCAGAGTCTGAGTTTGGTCCGTTATGCCCATGGAACAAACAAATGACACACACACACACCACTGCAACAGGTTCACTGGAGCCCACGGAGCCCGTGTCACCAAAACACGATGTGCCCCAAAGCACTCGACACCCAAGTCCCTTTGCAGGTATGTGGGGTCTCACAGAGAGAAGGATGAAAGGGAGTTTCTCTGGAATAACCAAAGCCCATTGTGTCCACTCTGCTCCCTCCTTTCCCCCTGCCCCCCTCCTGCTTACGAGCCTGCTGTGCTCAGTCACAGACCGCAAATGAGACGGAAAGCAGCGTCAGAAGTGCTGAGCTGTTCAGGACTACCTTTACTTACCCTCCTTTAAGCTGTTCAAACACTAATAAATTACCCATTTACTTATACTACCCAGATGTTTGCCATCTAGAAAAATAGATTATTTGTAGAAGGTTTTGTTCCATCACAAGAATCCTGTAAATAATATATTGGGATCAGAATGCCAATACCACATGCTAACTTTCGTATGCCAGTTTGGGAGGGGTGGCAGGGAAAAAAAGGAAAGACAGACACTTCCTGACCACTAGTCATAAGTTAAGAACTTTCAAAGAGAGCTTATCAAAAACTCAAATATTCACTGGAGTTCATACTGTTGGGATAATGAGGTTGTTTAAAATAACAGCACAAATGGAGAATAAGGATGAAAAGTAATCTGAGATTAATTCATTAATTTAATTCTGAGCTTTTGCTTCCAAATATATATTATACTTTTACATAAATATATATTTGCATGCATATGTATAAAATGTCTGTATACTAAAGTATAAATATATTATATATGTGCTTATATATATAATCCAAAGTAAAACTTAAAATATATTCCATTTATGTATCTATAAATATGACATTCTAACATTTCTTTATATGTCACGTTTTCCATAAAAAATGCAACACTAATTTTAGCAAAGCCTACAAATATAAGGAGCCTCAATCTTTGTTGCTTCTTTTATTTTTTACATAAGATGCCTTAAGAGTTTTTAGGAACTCTTAAAGAGAATTCTAGGGTTTTAATTGAAATGGCATGAGCCGCTGAACCTTTAACAACAGTGTCTTTCAACCCCTGTGTCCATTATGCACAGAAATGCCTATCAAAACCCACAGGGAAAGAAGAGGTTTTCTATATTCTCATTAAAATGTGACTTTTTCTCATAGTTCTAGCTAATTGAATTTCACTTACATGTCATGAAGTTTTGTAGGATAGACAAAACAGTGATTTGCTGGTAAATGATGTATATAGGGAGAGAAATAAATATTTGAGAGGTCCTTTAGCCCTCTTTCTTCAAACATCAGGGAGAAAGACAAAGAGCACAACTCAAGCAATGAACAGTTCAAGGAGCAGCTTTTACAAGGAAAACTTTGATCTGGATGGCTGAGTATCACTGCAAGAAATCCAGTCTGCTTAGCAATCTCAGACAAGTTGTCATGGAATTGCACGGCAGGGTTTACTGCAAGGCGTCGGTACCCGCACACATACACTACTGTTAAATGATTTGATTTGGGCCTTTTAGAATGGCACCTGCAAAACAGGAGAGAAGAAAGAAGAGCTTACCCACTAAATATCCCCAGTAGAGGCCAGGGAGACAAAGGGAATTACTAAAGGTAATTAGAGATGGTATAAAACCAAACTGATGAAAAGGAGTGTGAAGAGTGCTGAGTGGGTTTCTTTCATTTGTTTTGGGATGTTTTGTTTTAAATCACAGTGGTTTAGCAGGGTGGGAGTAGTTCCTGTCAAAAGAGTTTGAGCTCAGAGAAATACAGCAGGTTTCCATGGATTGACAACTCTGTTAGGTGGGACCAACACGCTGCCTCTATTAAAATGAAAAAGTAAAAATTAGCAGGAAGGAGTGACAGTCAGGAAGTGACCCAGTATTTTAGCTGGTTGACTCATGTATTGTCTTGTTATTTAAGGTGTCATATCACCAATGTCTCTCCTATTTATTAAACTCTTCTCTCTAGAAGGTCTTTGATCACATTAACAGGGAGCCGTGACTCAAACACAAGTGACAGTGGGCTGAGGGGTCTGAAGATCCCAGATTAGAGCAGCCTTGTAATTTATCACACATTATTCACATGAGAAACCTGAACTCAGGTTTCCTCTCATTTTTTTCCTGTACTGCTACCTTGCACTTGTGTAGAAAATAGTATATCTGGTTTTCCCAGCTACAGCAAACTTGACTGTGTACATCAAGCACAGTTCAGCAGGGTTTTGCCACAATTTTACTGTACCTTTCTTGATACATAAATATAAAACCAGCTTGTGCACGTGTGTTCAATACAGACCCCAACCGGTATGTTCTCCCTTTACCTGACATTCAGCTGGAAGCTATTGTGGTTCTGAAGACAGCACAGATGGGAATATTTCACAGGATCTTATCCCAGTAATCATCTGCTCAGGTCCCTCCAGTTGCCTCAGAGCCCTACCCTCTTGTACCAGCTTAGGTAAATCCATTCTCTCATCGGTATTTACACCCTTCAAATATTTGTACACATGGTTATAATCCCATAAGGGACAAGATGGTCTTGCTACTCTCACAAAGGCAGTCTGAGTGAAGGAGCACAGTGCTCTGGCTGCCACATTCTTACACACAGCAGCCTGGGGCTTGCACTGATCCCCTGACCAGCACCCTCTCACACAGATCTGGTCTGTGCTTTGAAATAATGCTCAAACGCAGGCCACGAGTGCGAGGGGCCTCCAATTAACAGCGGAGAGTAAGGCTGAGCTCACACGTTTAAACCCTAAATTATTAAATTAAAGTAAACGAGCACCCTTGCAGCCTGAGTTATTTCCCCAGCCATGTGCAATATCAATCCAGAGGAGAGATCTTAGCATGTCTGTGCCTTAGTTTTCTTTCTACACAGTCAGAAGAGTCACCTTTCTCTCTTACTGCATCTCACTGCAAAGATGAGTGCTCCAGAACACACTTCTCTGGACAAGCAGCAAAGAGAAGCTGTCCTGTGGCTGCAAGTCAAGGCAGCTGGAGTAGGACTGGAGTAGGTCCTGAGGTACCTCTGTGTGTCAGCTACTCTGGCCAGGCACTGATCACCCCAACAGAATTCTCCTCTTTCCCACTTGAGTGATGCAAGGCTGACAGGGCTGAGCTGTCTGATCTCTGCTCACTAAGCCACAACCCCAAGAGAGCATCACTCACCTACCTCCATGTCCACCTATTACAACTCCACATGCCAAGGCAAGATACTTAAAACCTTTTTCCTTTCTTGTTCTTGTACTACACCTTCCCCACCGACCACTGCCAACCTCTCCTTCCAGCCTTCCACTCTGACACACAGCTCTTTGCAAGCACAAGTCTTCCCCCCTCTCCAGTTTATAGACAGCACTAGAGAAAACTGAGCACAAGCAGGAGAGGCCTCTGAGGCATAAATGCAAGGCACTGCCTCTTGCAATGGCTCTGCTCGAGGTAATGTATTGCTTAAGAACCAGAGCTTGAAACTCTACAGTGACAGGGATGGGAAGGATCTCACGCCCTGTGTT
Organism: Regulus satrapa; assembly: GCA_013396955.1. Taxonomy (NCBI): domain Eukaryota; kingdom Metazoa; phylum Chordata; class Aves; order Passeriformes; family Regulidae; genus Regulus; species Regulus satrapa. Next base: position 595,483 of record VWZN01021279.1, read on the forward strand.
AACTCTTCCCTCTGTTGTTTTCTCACTCCTCCTCCTGTTCAGCTTGTCATCTGAGCACCATTCCCTCTTCTGTACACCTCTTTCCTTGTGATGGCCACACGCAGCAACTAACCCAAGCAGCCATTGTGTCAGTGCCTGCCCAAAGCTGCCCCCAGAGAGCAGTCAGGGCAGGCACTCCACACTGCCCTGCCAACACACCCAGCTCAAGTACCTGGGGAGAGAAGGCAAACTCCATTTCAATGACCCATTCAGCTCTGCTAACTTCTGCAGGCAGGGCACATAAACTCCCACAACAGCTAACAAGGAACTGGTCAAAAGAAATATATCCACAGGAAATCACACTGTTTTCTTTTTCACATGGATTCTAAGAAAGTAGATACTAAAAGCATCAAAGTAACACTGTTCTTCTTGCACCCCACACTGAGGAGGGAATCAGCTTTCACAGCAGGTCCCAAAGCCACAGGACTGCACGCAGGGTACACCAGATTGCAGCTACTTTCATACTGCTTTGGTCCCACCACTCAGCACTCTGTATTCTATGTACCTCCTACCAGTTCCCTTCTCTTGCTTAGTCCTGTTAGAATACCTTATCCACAAAAGAAAAATTTTCCTCAGAGCCTGTAAATTTTGTTAAGCTACATATAGAACAGGTGTCCCTTTAAAGCATGACTCTTTTCCTCTCTAAAAGGCATGTAGCAGGTTCTCTACTGTCAGGTGTAGACTCAAGTGATGAAAGAAAAATACATAAATGTTTATTAAACCTTTGTTGCCATTTACACCACCAACTTTCACACCCCAGTGCCAAGCTGTTAACGAATTCCCATGCTGTTCCAGAAGACATTTCACAGCTCCTGTCAGAAAAGGGAAGTTTCATGAGGGCAGCACTCAGTGGAAAAGTCTTTGCTCCCATCACCACAGACAAAAAAATCACAACCAGCTGTTTGTGAAATAAATGCGTCCTGCCCAAACTGTGCGGGAATAAAGAGCTTCTTCCTGGCAGGCATGGGGCTACCTTCATGTATACCTCCTGATACATTTTTGTCTCAACGCTGTTTGTGCTAAGACTTATCAACTTAACTAGCAACCAGGAATAAAAATGATCCATCACAGAGCCAAGTGACCACAAGCCAGCACACGAGGCTCAGGCCAGGCGGCCGCTGCATGTGCGTGTCACAGCTCAAATACTGGGACGCAGCATCACCTCCTCAGGGAGCTCTGCAGCTCCGGGCTGCGGCCCAGGCTGGCAGCCCTAGAGCAGGGCACACAGCCCCTCAGGGGGG